>CM056498.1:42102688-42702688 GCA_029783415.1 Anisodus acutangulus
TGCATTAGAGTGATGGAAATGGAAAGAACAAGTATTTTCCATCATGCCTAACTCATACAAAGCATGACATCTACATAATAAGAAAAGTAAAATACTATAACTGAAATCATATTCAAAATATACTCTGTACATAAATAACACACCATCACATGTTTATTAAATCTAGTACATGTGAATCTGCAAACAAATGACGTACAATGCGCTGGTATAGATGAAGCATCAAGCAGTAAGCCTGATAAATGTCGTAATATCTGTCATGGCAAAGTAAAAAGTCAGCCCCTCTTCCTAGTTGAGTAAAGTCATAGCTGCAGAGGCCAGAAAGATAGCCATCCAGTGGGATTTTTTTTTTTTTGATATTCAGCTTCCCGGCTTACGCTAGATTATTCCCGCAGATAGTAGTCCTAGTCTTTTAGCACTACTACCAGTAAATCATATCGCGGGATATGCCTGAATGACCAGGGTTTGAGAACAGAGCAACTGATATCACCTACAAAGTTCTACCCCAGAAGAGAGCAAATTGCTCCCATCAGGGTTCGAACTCACGCTGCAGGCCTCCAACTGAATTTTAAGTTCCCCTCCTTTGCCATCCAGACTCCAGTGGTAATTCTTGGTCATAAATGATGTAGTTGTGAGATGATCTTATACTCTTGTTAGAATAAGTAGTAGCGTGACTTTATTTTGCTTGACTTCCTTTAATATTACATAGCCAAGAACTGTTTCTCTTTAAATGAAACCTATACAAGGGGTACATGTCCTTCCTTTACTTGTTATGTCTCTCTAACACAATTTTATATTGCATTGAGTTCGACAAAAAAAAAGTTTGTATCCTTTAAAATGGCACTACCAATATTCAATGGAAAATTTATGCCATAAAACATGATTTTTCCACCTCATTTTCACCGAACCAACTCACTGAGAAATCACTGGGCGCATGGTGGAAAACAGGTTCCCATTGAAACATTGTGAAACTTTATAATTTTTTCGTATGTTCACACTACTATTTAAGTTTTTTTCACCGACATTCAGTGAGAATAGTCACTGAACATTTTTCAGTGAAAAATTCAGTGGGAAAATAGTAATTTTCCTATAGTGTGATTCCAAATTGTTGATGGTGGTAATTCTTACCTCCATTATTGTCATTGCCTCCATTATTGGTATTAAATATTGAAGATGGAGATGACGCAGTCGAATTTGAAAGCCGAATTCCCAGCTTTTGGCAATCAGATGCAATGGCACCTTAAAGTCAAATAATGGATTAGCTAAGGATATTATTTTATATGAAACTAAAACATACATTTACTCTTGGGATATTGTTGTATGTACTTACAATCATTGAAGCAAGGGAAAGCAGGAATGTCGAGAAGATTGGAATAACCATAGTTACACTGGCATGTTTGTCCATGTGTTATATTCTTTTTGCATGTCCCCTCTCCACAGTAAATCCAATAGCAAGCTTAAACAAGAAGAAGAAAAAAGGTCGATGTGAAATATGGGGTTTAATAAGAAATTAGATATAATGTGAAATGGTAAAAGAAATAAAAGGATTAAATGGAAGCTTTTAGTGATAATGTTGTAATTACGATCAAATAAAGATATGTTGTGTGGAATTGGTGGAGGTGCCGGCAATCAAGAATAGTCAACAGAACCTGCAGTAAACATAATCCATGATTATTATAATCTCGAACTCTTAATCATATAATCAAACAGGGAAATTACTTACACTTGGGAACAATGCAAGGGAGAAACTGAAGATCATCTTCATCGTCGTCGTCGTCATAGTCATCATGGTGAGTTCGTTTCCAACCACGCTCACATTTACAAATGAAGTTGAATGTCTTTCCTGGTGCTTTCTCGCAACTCCCTTTCCCACATTCCACATCATTGCATATATTGTCTACATAAAAACCAATTCAAAAGTTACAGAATTTGAAAGAGGACTCATAATTAAAACCATTAAGAAAAGTTTTCTTTTCTATTGACTGATGCACTTGTTTCTGCGTTATGAGGTTCGAGTTCAAAATTCTATCACAGCTAATTTGATTTACTTGTTCACAGAATCTAAGTCAAAATTATTCCCTTCAATTTTTTTTTTTCTTTTTCTGAAAAGTTTAAGAATAGTAGGAGCATATGTATAAATTCAGAACTGCTCTACAATTCTGAAATTCATTATAAAATTGTTAACACTCAAAAATAGCTAAGTGTTTAGCCGAATTCAATGACAGCCGAACTATTTCGGAGCCGAATTTACTCCTAGCCCTCGACTACAAGAACTTCATCGGCTACCAAGACATCTTAGCCGAAGTTGTCAGTTAGAGGTACGACTGGGACCCACTCAGACATAGACGCCTCGACGACCAAGTCAAAAGGGTTTTCAGACCCCCATAAGCGATAACGGCCAACAACAGCTGAAAGAAAGGGCCATTATCCGAACAAGAGGAGTAGAGGGCGAGAAAATCGGCACCACCTCCTCCATAGTCAACCGTTGAGCTTAGTGGGTTACTTGATGACCGACATGGGGCCGTATGTACAGTTTTTCTTCCTTTTTGTACTATAAATACTCATTCTTTGTATATACGAGACACACAATCAATCAAACAACTCAAATTTTATCTATCTTTATCTTTTATCCCTTACTTTATCCTTTACTTTTTCTTTACTCGGTTATATTCATGTTTCTTACCTCTTAGTTTACTCACACCACCGTCCTAACGCTTTCGGGAGTAGTTGGAGAACACATTGCTGGAAATTAGAGTTTCATTTTCAGCCCAAATCACTTAAGTTAAGGAATCAATTTGTCTTCCGATTTCATCAGCCGATAAAAAGGCAGAAGCCAGATTCGGGGCGAGAACGAATTTGGTACGCCCAGTGGGACCATATGTGAATTAATATCAAAGTTTTATTCTCCATGTCAGGATCATTCTTGGCGTATGCGCCTAAGGTCCGGTAAGAAAATGAACCTCGAGTCTAGTCCACATCCTAAACAAAATCCTCCCAGAAGGAACAACGAACCAGCATCCTCCGCGGGTATGCCTACATCGGTGTACCCATCCACTTTCTCCATCAACCCAAGTCGTGGAAGAATCTAGCCAATCTGAAGGTCCAACCATAATGACCACGTCTTTTATTAGACAACAGATCGACTTGGGCATCCACAACATTATGTACCAAGTTTCTAAACAGCTGGCTGACATTATGAAGCCAATGGTACATAATGAGGTTCAACAAGCGAGGGAGATGGAAACCAACCGAATGCACCCAGGAGAATGTTCGGCTAGTTCTGACATCCCTCTGACGAGCGGTGATGTTCAGCATGAGACCGTGACTCCCGGTGTTGTTCCTCAGCCGTATGTGCATCAGCTAGTGCCCACTCAGCCACAACCGATAGCGCACCTAGGAACACAAGTCATATCGCCTAGCAACCAACACATTGCATGGTCGCCGCCGAACCTTAGGAGGGAAAATGTGCCACTTGACCAAGCGAGTTTGCAGTATGGGCAGATCAACATGGCTCGGAGACCAGTTCAGGCTCCAGGACACTTTGGATTGCCGCCCGTTATGCCGTACATTTCTATGAATGGCCCTACGATGCCGGCGAACAATGTTGGCCAGTCGATGGCCCTTAGCTATGACTTAGCTCGGCTATCTGGTGACGCTGTTTACAGCGGAATACCATTCCAGCAGTCATTGCCAGTACCCAATCCATACCTTTTAGGAAGCGTAAACTTTCTAAGAACGACCGACGTCCGAGGAGAGCAGCCATGGAACACCGTTCCACCTTATGCTCAGATTCCGTTAGCCGTTCCAGGAGCTCATGTTACAGGATTTGGTAGCCATACCCAACAACAGCCATGGGGAATTACCCCCACCTATTGGTAATGTCCAGCAGACCACATATAACCTTCAAAACCCTGTCCAACAAAATACAGAATGGAGGCCGCCAGTGCAGAACGCCTATCAGCCGAATCCAGTCGAAAATCGGCAGGGGACGTCACAACTGATAAAATCGGAGATTATTGCTAATACCATGCAGAGGTACTTCGGCATCCAACTGAAACCTTTGGACAGACCTATTTATAAGAAGCCCTACCCCGATTCGGTAGATCGGATAGCACCTTTGCCGAGGGGCTTTAAAACACCTGAATTTGTCATTTTCTCTGGCGACGACGGAAAATCGACTATCGAGCACATCGGTAGATTTACTGCACAATGCGGCGAAACTGGCTAGAATGAGTATCACAAGTTACAACTATTCCCTCTCTCTCTGACGGGAACAACCTTTGCATGGTACTCCTTTTTGGCTCCTGATTCCGTGCAGAGTTAGGCTGACATGGAGGGTTACTTCCATGATAGGTTCTATTGGCCCCAACCTCAGGTTACCGTGACTGATCTAACGAATCTCAAGCAGCATGTCGATGAATAGATTGCCAATTTTATCGAGAGATTCAGAAAGAAGGTTGGGAAATGCACCGTACACTTCCCAGAGTCTGAGTGTGCCTACATGATAATCAACAACATGCACCCTCAACTAAAGGAGAAACTGATAGGACAATCATGCTCTGACCTGAGCCAGTTAGCCGAAAAGGCTAGCCAAATAGAGCAGTATGTCCAGGAGAAGGAGCGGAGAAGAGCCAGCCGAAAATGAGGCTCCCACTTGGTATCCATTATTAAAGCGGATAAGTCCGATTCAGAGTCAGTCGATTGCACGACAGACGCAATGGTGGCCGAGATTGTTAGGGGTAAGGTTTACTCTTGCCCAGCCTTAAAAACCATCAAAGGCAAGGAGACGAGTTCATCTGATGATAGGGTCGGTTACTCGTTTGACATCACAAAGGCAGATCAGATCTTTGATCATCTGCTCAAATATAAGTAGATTCGGCTGCTTGATGGTCATAGGATTTCGCCTGCCAAGGAACTCAAAGATAAGAAGTATTTTAAGTGGCATAATTCATACAGTCACTCTACTTCTAATTGCGTGATTTTCATAAAGGCGATCCAAAAGGGCATCAAGGAGGGGAGGTTCAAGCTAGCCGGCAAGAGTATGGCTAATATGTCAATTGACACCGACCCCTTTCCTACTGTACCAATATCTATGGTATCTTTTGCTAAGCCTAATGAGTCAGGAGACACCAAATGGAAACAACCGATGAAAAGGGTATGGGTCCCAAAGAAACCTACCGAATGAGAGAAAGTCACAAGGACTTCTATGTTCAACCGGTTAGGCAGCCTACATGACATTTGTGATGACAGGCAGTCGGCTAGGAGCAGTTTTCATGACCGCCCTAAATACTCGAGGGAATTTGAACGAGAGCTTCAGGAACAAACTATGAGTTTCAGAAGAGTCCCTATCAACGCCAAGCATAGGCCTGGAGGGAAAGTACGGGTGCCAACCAATCGACAGTCGAGCATGCCTCAAATAGATGAGGAACCACTCCCTAAAACCAAACAGATGGTGGTCGAGTTTAACATCAACGAGGGTGTTTCGTCCTTGCGTATCATGACGAGAAATGAGGACCAGACGAGACCCTAGAGAATGATTAAACCAGCCGCCAATACAGAAGAGGGGAAGAGGTCTATCAATCATGCTCCCGAAAAGAAAGAGGCACCACCGAGAGTCGCATCCAGGACTCAAAAAAAAGGATGCAACGTGACAAGGCCTTACGTAAGATGCAACAGACATTGCATCTAATTTCCCACACCAAGGAGGCCAAAAATCAAGAGATTCCTGAGTCTGCCGTAGCTGAGGCTATCGAGCGGGCACTCGGCTCAGTTGCTTCAGGGGCAATGTCACCTGAAAGAGAGACGTCGGGTCAACCAGAGTTGGATGGACATCCTATCGACAACCCGACGGAGGAACCCTGTAAGATAATGTGGCCCTAGATGGTCCTCTAACTGAGGCAATCCCACAAATAGTGCAGAGGATTCTGTCAGAGGATCCCCAGTCGATCCCCATTTGTCTCCAAGAAATGGAAGATATGAGCTCCTGGTCAGCCAAATTGAATAAAGAAGGAGACTCCATCCTCGATTTATTTAGCCAGGACTTGGTTGATGAGATGTGGGCAGATATTGATTTGGTCAGCCTAATCCCATGTGAGTTTTGGGCCAGCCGCTCCATGCTGGATAGCCTAAAAGGTGATGTCTGCGTAGAAGACGCAAAATGGGAATAATAGCCGATAACATGGCTAGGAACATTTTGAGCACCGCATTTAGTGCACCTACGGAAGAAATGGTTAAACACCTCAAGCCCCTCTATGTGAAGGCGTACATCAACGGCAAAACTATTAGCCGAGTGTTCGTTGACAATGGGGTTGTGCTGAATGTGATGTCGCTGCTTACTTTGAAAAGCCTTAACAAAGCCAGAGAAGATCTCATCCCAACTAATATGAAAATGTCTAGCTTTATGGGAGAAACCTCTAAAGCATTGGGGATTCTAGTAACAGAAATCATTGTAGGTCCTAAGACAGTCAGGTCTTCCTTCGTAATAGATGGCAAGCCGTCATATACCATTCTGCTGGGCAGGGACTAGATTCACATCAGCCGATGCCTTCCTTTTACCATGCATCAAAAGCTCATCTTTTGAGAAGGAGATAAGATAGAAATTGTCCTAGCGGATGATAACTCATTCTGACCAGGGGTTCAGAACATAAAGGTTGTCCTTTATTCACCTTATGTGGCTCCCATAGCCGTCACAGAACATTATGAAGAATGATCTTGGGAATCCTGTAATCTTACCTCGCGAGGGTTTGAAATAAAATAATTAGTCGAACTACGACTTACCTTGGAGGATTTAAATGGTTGAGGAAACCCAAATCATATGTGACCTGTGGCATCGGCTGACCGCCTTATGTTCTGAGGCAAGGATAGCCGAGGCATCGCAGATGGGGAACCACGAAAATGAACCAACGCTTGCGGCTGATGAAGTTGAGCTGTCGATGGAACTTGAATCGCCCATAAGAAGGACTATGCCTAGTTTTGAGTCTCAAGATCCCTTGGAAGAGATCAACTTGGGAAGGAAGAAATCCATCGACTAACACATATTAGTGGTATGCTGAAAGAATAAGACAAACAAGGCATAACAGCCCTTCTACTGCAGTATAAAGACTGTTTCGCACGGGATTATCATGAGATGTATGGGCTGGCACGTACTTTGGTAGAATATAGATTGCCAATCAAAGAGGGTTTCAAACCCCAAAAATAGCCGCCCAGAAGGTATCACCATCAGATGCCTCAAATCAAAGATGAGATCGAACGACTGCTGAAAGCCGGGTTTATCAGAACGGCTAAGTATGTGGAATGGTTGGCAGACGTTGTACCAGTCAAGAAGAAAAATGGCAAGGTTCGGGTATGTATTGATTACAGGAACCTAAATCTAGCCACTCCCAAAGATGAGTATGTCATGCCGATAACTGACATACTAGTCGACTCAGCAACCGCTAACGGTGTATTGACCTTCATGGATGGATTCTCGGGCTATAATCAGATATCGGTAGTCGAGGATGACATTTACAAAATCGCCTTCAGATGTCCAAGAGCGTTGGGCATTTACGAATGGGTAGTTATACCGTTTGGCCTGAAGAACGCTGATGCCATTTATCAAAGGGCAATAAACACCATCTTCCATGACCTGATAGGCAAGACTATGGAGGTCTACATCGATGATGTAGTAGTTAAGTCTAAGGACTTCAAGGGTCATTTACCCGATCTTGAACAAGCGCTAAAAAGAATGAGGATTCATAATCTCAAATTGAATCCAGCCAAGTGCATGTTTGGTGTATCGGCTGGCAACTTCCTTGGCTTTTTGGTACACAAGAAAGACATCGAGATAGATCGTAACAAAGCCAAAGCAGTAATGGGATCCGCACTACCCAAGACAAAGAAGGAATTGCAAAGCTTGTTGGGAAAGATCAATTTCTTAAGGAGGTTCATATCCAACTCGGCTGGCAAGATGAAGGCTTTCTCACCTTTGCTCAAGCTTAAAGAGTCAGAAGAGCTAGTATGGCGTCCAGAACAGCAAGAGGCCTTTGATCAAATTAAAATGGCCCTAGCTACTCCCCCCATGCTAATGCCTCCCGTGCCAGAGAAGCCTTTGAAATTGTATATTTCGGCTGCAGAACTATCCATCGGTTGCTTGCTAGCACAGGAGGCCGATATTGGAACTGAAAGAGCGGTTTATTATCTTAGCTGAATGTTCAATGATGCCGAAACTAGATATACTCATTTGGAGAAGATTTGTCTGTCTTTATTCTATGCTTGCACAAAACTTGAGTATTATTTAATGCCTCACGTTATATACATTTTGTGCAAAGTTGATATTGTCCGGTACTTATTGAACATACCTGTTTTGCAAGGACGATTAATGAAGTGGGCAATCAAGCTCACTGCCTTTTCTCTCGAGTATAAGCCACTCAAGGTCGTCAAAGGTCAGGCGGTAGCCGGTTTCTTGGCAGACCACCCCTGTGTAGAGGCGGAGTACCCATGCGACCCCTCTACAGCATATATGGACATCATCTTTTGGACGCTGACTTTTGATGGGTCAAGAACCCAGAAAGGAGTCGGAGCCTTGATAACGATAACCGATCCTAGAGATGAAACATGAAGGTTCTCTTATCGGTTAGATTCTGACCTGACAAATAACCAAGCTGAATATGATGCTCTCATCATAGGACTCAAGCTCCTAGTCTCTATGAAATCAAAATACATCAAGATTCGCGGAGACTCTCAATTGGTTATCAAGCAGTAGGCCGGGGAATATGACTTCAAGGATCCAAATTTTTTGGCCCGTCACGAAACGGCTAGCTGGTTACTTAGTATGTTCGCATCATCTACGTTAAGTCATATTCCCAGAGGCATAAATGTTGAGGCTAACGACTTAGCTCAAGAAGCTTCGGGCTTTAGGAAGTCGCTATTAACTTTAGAGTATAACAAACTGCCAGTCGAAGTGTTAGCCATTGATCAAATCGACTCATGGAGGCAGTTACTAATTGACTACCTAAAAGATCCCTTCAGTTGCAAGGACCTCAAGGTTAAAAGAAAAGCCTTGAAATATATGCTCACTGACGATAACCTCTATAAAAGGAGCGTGAATGGAGTACTACTCAAGTGCATTTCCAAAGCAGAGGCCTTGAGGGTCATTGGAGAGGTCCATGAAGGAGTATACGGATTACACAGAGCGGGGTCGGCGATGAAGTGGTTGATCTACCGCCACGGATATTATTGGCCTACTATCACAGTTGAATGCTTCCAGTATGCCAAAAGATGTGAAGAATGCCAGAGACATGGACCAATCCAACGGGTACCAGCCGAGTTGCTACACCCAGTCGTAAAATCTTAACCCTTCAGATGATGGGATATGGACCTCATCGGCAAGATTCACCCACAATCAGCTAAAGGCCATAATTTCATTATCGTGGCTACCGATTACTTCACTAAATGGGTGGAGGTCCAGTCGATGAAGAGGGTTCATCATACAGATGTCATTCAGTTTATCCAACACCAGATCATATATAGATATGGTATCCCTGAGACGATTACAACTGATCAAGGGACGGTGTTCACTGGTTCTAGAGTGGCTGCCTTTGCTAAAATATTTATGATCAAAATGATCAAATCTCTGCCTTATTACGCACAGGCGAATGGGCAAGTTGAGGCAGCCAACAGACTCATTGTGGACACAATTAGTAAGAACGTAGAGGATAAACCAGGAATGTGGCATCTCACTCTAAATGAAGTCGTTTGGGCGATCAGGAATTCAAAATCTACAGCTACCGGGATGACACCTTATCGGCTAACCTATGGCCAAGATGCAATGTCGCCGTTGGAAATTAATGTCAAATCCTTACGGGTGGCCAAGCAGAACTCTTTAAATTTAGAGGAGTATCAACATGTCATGCTAATGGAGTTAGACCAGCTAGATGAAGATCGACTGATGGCCCTAGAAAAATCGAAGCTGGTAAACGTAAAATGGCTAAAGCATACAACAAAAATGTTAAGCCTAAGAGGTTTACCGAAGGAGACTTAGTTTGGAAAACCGTGTTGCCGATTGGGATGAAAGATCGTAAATTCGGCAAATGGTCACCAAATTGGGAAGGACCCTTCGTAGTAAGCCAACGGACCGCCGGCAACGCATATCGACTAATAAACATGCATGACGAAGAAATAGACATGAATATAAACTGCAAGTATCTGAAAAAGTAATATCCTTCGATTTGGGGCATGCAGGAATAAACAACAGCCACAGACCGGCTGTCTGGTCATAAAATATAAAGTCATTTCTCTCACACGCATGTGTCGTAAGGTTGGTCGCACTGCTTAGGCGAAGAAATGCCATCCCAAGTGGTCAAAGATAATGGCTCATCAAATCTGCGAGGTTTACTCTAAATTTGCTCAAGAATGCCGAGAGCAATGCTGAAGTTAAAGTGTGGGATATAGATTCTCACATCCAGGTAAAGCAAACACAAAAACATAGACGCCGCGCATACCCAGACCTGGCGTTATAGCGAAAATCAAATTCCGACAATACGGAGGCATTAGAAGGACTCAAGCGCCGCAATTCGGCTACTGTGACTAATTTCACTCAGTCCAACCAACCCGAATAATGAGCGACCTTGGTTGGCCAAGTACGAAGGTTATCCTAACTGCGACCGCCGGTGAACCAGTCACAAGTACAAAGAAAGTCGTGGTTTATCAGGCTGAGGTACTGAAACAATAGAGAATCACCTTGTTCCAGTCCACTATACGGAGTCAGAACCAGTTGTTCATCAATGAAGGTCAAGGTGAGGGTCATGTCACTATCGGCTAGAATAAATTTTCATGATCTCCGAGATAAAATAGATGAAGCCATGGTTTTCGGCTAAGAAAAGGACCAAAGATTAGGTGAGAAACCTATGGGGGATACCTTTCCTTAAATAACCTTCAGAGGCACGACTGAGATTAGTTTATTATTTTCAAAATCACGATAAAAAATCATCAGAGCCAACTTGTGGTAGTGAAGACGCCTCGGTTAGATGGGAAACACATCTCAAAAAGTAATCACCATTGCATGCACTGGAGACAAGACGATTGAAGTGACATGCGCGGCTGTCAAACTAAAATGACGGCTACTTTCAGATACATCAACTTAACAGTCACACTCGAGTTAATGTAGGGGGGCAATTGTTAACACTCAAAAATAGCTAACTGTTTAGCCGAATTCAATGACAGCCGAACTATTCCACAGCCGAATTTACTCCTAGCCCTCGACTACAAGAACTTCATCGGCTACCAAGACATCTTAGCCGAAGTTGTCAGTTAGAGGTACGATTGGGACCCACTTAGACGCAGACGCCTCGACGATCAAGTCAAAAGGGTTTTCAGACCCCCATAAGCGATAACGGCCAACAACAGCTAAACGAAAGGGCCATTATCCAAACAAGAGGAGTAGAGGGGGAGAAAATCGGCACCACCTCCCCCATAGTCAGCCGTTGAGCTTAGTGGGTTACTTGATGGCCGACATGGGGGGCACGTTTGTACAGTTTTTCTTCCTTTTTGTACTATAAATACTCATTCTTTGTATATACGAGACAATCAATCAATCAAACAACTCAAAATTTTATCTATCTTTATCTTTTATTCCTTACTTTATCCTTTACTTTTACTTTACTCGGCTGTATTCATGTTTCTTACCTCTTAGTTTACTCACACCACCGTCCTAACGCTTTCTGGAGTAGTTGGGGAACCCATTGCTGAAAATTAGAGTTCCGTTTTCAGCCCAAATCGTTTAAGCTAAGAAATCAATTTGTCTCCCGATTTCATCAGCCGATAAAACGGCAAAAGGCAGAATTTGGGACAAGAACAAAAATGGTCAATATAAAAAATATGAATAGATCATTAAGGAAGAAAAGAGAAGTAGGGAGCAAGAACATGAGGAATACTATCCTCTTTTGCAGCTAACATTGGTACCATAACCAAAATAAGCGGTAAATAAGCTCTAAATTTGGAGAAATCCATCTTCTCTAAGCCAAAAATAGGTGTGTGTTTTGTGGGGAAAGGAGAATGTGAAGCAGTGAATATGTACTACTTTGTATCCAATGAGAGGTAAATTTATAGAAGCAGTTGTGTTGAATTTTTCTTCATAGAAGCTTCTACTTGTATCAAAATTCCAAAGATTACTATGTGGCAAGTCTTCTTAGGTTTTCCCAAGTCTAATTAACTTTATTAATATAGTTGTTTGAAATTTGCTTACTTGGTGGATTGGTTAATCAATGGTCTCATACTCTCATGCAATAACTATAGGCATTTTTCTTTTTGGGGCAAAGTTCTCTTTTTTGGGTTGTAGAACCTAATAGTAGATTAGTAGTATTCTAGAAAAAATTAATGGTAATTTGTAGGAAAAGTCAGCATTGAGCAACATAGCAGTTAGAATCCAATAGTAGTACTCCCTCTATCTCATATTACTTGGTCACTTTTTCTTTTACACGCCTCTTAAAAAATTATAAATAAGAAGAAAATAGATTTTTACTACATTATCATTATCTCTCTCCAATTAATTGTGCTCTAATTAATATAACAATTAATGTCAAGGGAAAAATAGAAAAAAACTTAATTAATTCTATCTTATTTTTAGAAAGTAGCTAAGTAATTTGGGACGGATATTTTTAATAATGTGACCAATGATATGGTATTTCATGTTGTCGGTTATGCTACTGCTCTCCCCATGGATATATATATATATATATATATATATATATATATATATATATATATATATATATATATATAGAGAGAGAGAGAGAGAGAGAGAGAGAGACATACATTTTTCAGACTTTACTCATGTTCATGTTCATGTTTTCAGTTTCAGTTTCATGTCCTGTTATTTCATGTGTGTTCTTATTCCTTCAGTTGTTTTACATACAGTACAATTCAAATGTACTAACGTCCCTTTTGCATGGGGTTTGCATTTCACGGTGCAGGTGCTGAGTTTCAGGGAGACAGATCTGCTTCAGTACCAGCTGTTTGGTGAGCCCCATCTCATTCGGGGTGTCAGTCTAGTATTTTATGATTATATTTTGTTAGCAGATGTATGTCAGGGCCTTATCCTGATAGACAGTTTTACATACTCATGTTGTCAGAGGTTTCATAGACTAGTCCAGTATCATGTCATGTCAGCATTACTTTCATACTTATCATGTTTTACTCAGATTATTTCCGCTATGACTATTTCAAACTATTTTCAGCATTATGTTTTACATGTTTGCATTACCATGTTAGTGTATGTTTGATGCCCATGTTGACAAGCAAGACATGTGGTTCGCTCGATCACATGTAGTCAGGCACCGAGTGTCATATCCCGCCCATGCCATGATTCGGAGCATGACAAAGCTTGGTATCAATCTTCAAATAAACAGAAAGTGCCTTTCTTTTTTTCTTCCCCCATTGAAAACTCCTTAATATGGAAAAGACCAACACAAGAATCTTGGAGGGATATGATAAACCATTTCAGCATAAATTATTCAGTGTTTGGTTGAAAGTAGGGGGTCTCAAATGTGCGGATAGGCTAATTTGGATGAGTTAAAAAAAAAGTGGCACTTTATAATACCATGCTAAGTAAACAACATAAAATAACCCAATCTCTTGTTATTGGCACCCAATAGCCCATATTTGATTTTTAACTAAAGCAATTGGTAGCATATAACCATTACAATTCCCCCTCATCTTCATCGCATAACAGTGCCTCCACTGCTACCTAATATACACAATATACCACCTGATATACATCGTCGAGGTGAGTTTTTTCAGATCGATTTTATTATGATTTACTCCAAAGCAGTTTGAATCACTCCCAATATTTCTTAAATTTTGTACATAATATCCTCTAGGTTACGTTTTGTCACAAATGCCAACCATATTCACTCAAAAAAATACTAAAAAGGTTTGAGATTCGAGTTCAATTTTAATTTCAAGATTTGAGTTTTTATGAGGTTTTTCATGAGTAAATTGAGAGGATTTTTGTGATGGTAGTGATGAAATCGATAATTTTCACAGGTGAACTCAATGTGAGATGATAGCAGTAACAGAGTTTCACCAATAATTCTGTCCGTTTTCACTGCCAAACCTTTTGAATTTCAAGTGCTAAATCTAATCTTTTTGGCTAAAACCATGTCAATTGTCTGTCCAAAGGTTATTTGGGCTAAAACGTACTGAGTCAAGATAGACTAAACAACGATCAATGAGTCACAACTCATCCTGCCAAACTCTTTTCATTTTTTTTTTCTTTACTTGTTTTCTTGTAACTTGTTTAATTACTTTACAATTGAATTCCCATATCAAACAAAAAAGAAGTTTTAAAACAAAAATATTTGATAAGGTTTTTATGGTCAGTTTGGACTACATATTTAGTTCAAATCAGTTTAATTTTTAAATAAACTGAATTGAACGAATCAAAATGAGCTAAGTTAATAAAATTAAGGGTTATGAACCCGACCACACTAAAAGAGGTTAAACGGATCATTTATTCATTGACAAATTTTGTCACCCCTGATTGAAAAGATTAAAAAGAAATTGAACCCTGACTAATACAACTTTTGGTTGGCCACAGTAGAAAAAAACAATTCGTGCATAACTAGCTAGTATCATGCCAACCAAGAAACCTGTGAGGATAAAGGACAAAATACTCTTTCGGCCCTTCATCAAAATGAATGACAAACAGCTTTTGATGTTGTGAAGGTGAAAATAATTTAATATATTGTGATCACAAGCTCCTCTATATTGTATTTTTTCTACTTGTAATGTACAGTAGTTGTATTTTGACGAGACAATTCAGACTCGGATCACAAATTGTATATCCAAAGTAATAGGCGTTCTCTGTGTAATTTATAATCCATATCTAGGACCAGACATACAATTTCCTTATCGAGGCTTTTTTCCTCGTTTTCCTTGATTTAAGTACATACTTCATGGCAACCTTTTAGAAATGGGATAAACCACCAAAAGATAAACAATATTGTAGCTCATTTAGTAAGATCAAAGGGTGTGTTTGGTATGGGGAAAATATTTTCCTTCACACCAAACATAACAATGTTTTTACTTTTATAGATATTATAGTAATTTTTAAACATATTTTCTTTTGCCTTCTTTCTTTCTTTCTTTTTTTCGGTGCGTGAGTTTAATTTATAAAGCTTATGTACATTCTTCTTTTTTTCTAAAAGAAAAACTAACACTGAATGTAGTAGGAATATTAATACTAGTGAACAAATTTTAATATTAGTTTGTGATCCATTCTTCCTAAATATCAAGATCACCAAGTAGAGTCATAATAGTAGGTAGTTCTCTTTCCCTTTTGTTTCACATTTCTCTCCATAATATTCCAAAGTTATTAACACCTGGCAAGCATAATAATGATGTGAATTTAAAGAGATTGGGCAACTAGCACTTGACCATTTTGGACAATTTGCGTTAGAAGAAGCCCAGACATAATAATTGATTTAGAATTCAGATTATATCAGTTTGACCCAACTGAGTTACCCTTATATTACGGAACTACCACTAAGTACTTTGAAAATCTAAGTTTGACTGTTATTACTTTAAATAGTTATTTAATGATAGAGATAATATTAAAACTCTTTTGATTGGTTAAAATGGAGGAAAAAATAATTTTTAGTATTAGGGCCAAAGAAAATGAATATGCCTTAACGACCAATGGTTAACGATGGCTCTGATGGGTGGTTTTGCTAGAATATGCAATAATGAAATCACTGTTTTAGTAAATGATGCGGAGAAGGGTCCCTTTGGTGTCATTGACATAACAAATGTCGTTTCTAGTCTATCTCTTTCTGTTTCTTTTCTATATATGAAAAGTTCAAAAAGCATCATATAATAATCCAGAAATTACAATAAAAAAGAAATAAGGGAGGTTTGTGATGATTTTTCAACCTTTTCTACAAGGTAATCTAGTATCCTTATGCATGAAGATAATCAATTTGGTAGTTGCGGTCGGACTCTATTATGAATTTTTGAGAATACCAAAATCAGCATTAATAAGATGGAAAAAAGTAAATATTTGTTAATAAATTAAATTGTATTGGTTAAAATATTTTTTTAATATAATATCAGTATATAGTAGTTATAACTTAATGCCGAAAAAATGATCAAACTTATGTACCATCATTACCGCATGTTCAAAACAACTTGACTCTGTTAATTTGACTAGATGTCAAGTCCTTCCGACTTTGGTTGGTGGATTCACTAATATTGTTCCAAAGTATGCTTGTAGTTATCCATCAAATTTATGCTTTTATTCAAGTTTAAGTTATTTACCATTGTGACCATAAAGTTTAAAAATTTATATTATAAGAATAATTTTTACATTATCATATTATCTGCGCTCATTTATATTATAAAAATAAGTAATTTTTACATTATCAAATTATCTGCGCTTGTTACAGGTAATCTATCTTATATTGTAGTGTTCGTGGTAAGTACAAGGATCAAGTCAAATGGCTGTTAATTATCATAGCTAAAAATGTACTTTCATTGAACTTTTTCGCTTTAGTTGATGTGTGTATGTAATTGTTTCATTTTAATTTTAGTTGTCTCATTTGAATAGTAAATACAGAGAAAAAGTAAAATAGGACGTCAAGTTACTTTATATGGTAGTAAATAATGTAGGTTGAGTATATACAAAACCTTTTCAACTTGTAAATAAATTTTACTTAAATAATCTAATTATAATAACTTATTCCGGTTAAATACTTGAATATATGATAAAGTGCTACTATTGGATTCTTTCTAAATTTTGAGAAAAAAATTGTGTGTTTTCAAACACTTATTATTTAGATAAATTAATCACTTAAAATGTCACATTATTTAATTATACACATTTATAAGTCATAAAACATAAGGCTTGTTTCAATTGAGGCTGATGTATATGCTAAAAAGAGGTGACATTTTGTGGTTAACTTATCTACGTAATAAGCGCTTGGGTGTTGCTCAAAACTTTTTCAAAATTTGAGCTGAAAATATTTTACACTTTATCATATATTCAAGTGGAACAAACCCTAGTTGAGTAACTAAATAAAATACAACAACAACATACCCAGTGAAATCCCTCAACGTAGGTCTGGAAAGGGTAGAATGTACTCAGATCTTACCTCTACCTTGGTAGATAGAGCAGTTATTTCTGGAAGACCCTTGGGCTCAAGACAAAGCATAATCACAAGCAAAGCAAAACAAGAGAAACGGTCAGACTCAGACAAGAAATTAAAGCAGTATGAACATGCTGATAACAAAATCGAATACGCCATGGTAGCGCATTGTAACAAAAGGAAGCAGTAGCTAACGCAGCTAAATAAGATAAACAAAGTACACTAAAGAACGCATAGCAGCAGAAATCAAACTACATGGGACTATAAAACAATATTTCGTCTGTAAGTGTGATAGGCTAATCGGGCCTACAGTAATAACACTACAACTATCATTTTGTAAGCGTAAGTAGGACTACGCTCGACTACCTACTAGCTTTCTACCCTAATTCGTGTCCTACACAACCTCCTATCTAAGGTCATGTGCTCAGTAAGTTGCACCTGCGTCATATCCCGTCTAATCACCTCTCCCCAATACTTCTTCAGCCTACCTCTACCCCTCATGAACCCGTCCATAGCCAACCTCTCACACCTCCGCACTGGGGCACCTGTGTCTCTTCTCTGCACATGCCCGAACCATCTCAAACTCGCTTCCCGCATCTTATCCTCCGCCGAGGCCACTCTGCCCCATACAACATAGTCGGTCTAACCACCACCCTATATAACTTGCCTTTAAGTTTTTGTGGCACCTTTTTGTCGCACAAAACTCAAGATGAAAGCCTCCATTTCATCCACCCTGCCCCAATACGATGTGTGACATCGTCATCAATCTCTCTATTCCATTGGATAATAGACTCTAGGTACTTGAAGCTTCTTTTCTTTGGAATGACCTGAGTACCAAGTCTCACTTTCACGCCTGTCTCAGGGTCGCTCCCGTTGCTGAACTTGCACTTCAAATATTCTGTTTTGGTTCTACTCAACCTGAACCCTTTAGACTCCAGAGTCTGTCTCCAAACCTCCAGCTTGACGTTCACTCCGCTGCGAGTCTCATTAATCAGGACTATGTCGTATGCGAATAACATACACCATGGTACCTCCCATTGGATTTTTCGCGTCAGTCCATCCATCACCAAGACAAATAGGAATGGGCTAAGAGATGATCCCTGGGGCATCCCCATCATCACTGGAAAGTGCTTCGAGTCTCCTCCTACTATCCGTACCCTAGTCTTGGCTCCATCATGCATATCCTCGATCGCCCTAGTGTACGCCACATGTACACCTCTAACCTCCAAACATCTCCATAGAACCTCCCTAGGGACTTTGACGTATACCTTCTCGAGGTCGATGAAAATCATATGTAAGTCTCTCTTCTTCTTCCTATACTGCTCCACCAACCTCCTAATAAAATGAATGGCTTCAGTAGTCGAACGCCCAGCATTAATCCAAACTGGTTCTCGAAAATAGACACGTCTCTCCTCACCCTCATCTCCACCACCCTTTCTCAAACTTTCATAGTGTGGCTTAGCAGCTTGATACTCCTATAGTTGTTACAACTTTGGATATCACCTTTGTTTTTGTACAAAGGAATCATTGTACTCCACTTCCATTCTTCGGGCATTCTTGCCTTCTTAAAAATGACGTTAAACAACTCAGTCAGTCACTTCAAACCTGTTATGCATGCGCTCTTCCAAAATTCAACTAGGATCTCAATGAAATATATTCTGCTTAAATAATATGCAATAAACCTATTCTTCTTACTAAATTAAAATAAAAGGCAATGATGTATAACAAATCCTCGAATTGGAACTATTCTAGTTGTCTAAACACCAAACATATTAAATTCGAGATTTTCTAGAAAAGGAAAATTTTCATATTAGAATCTGTTATTCCTTTTCCTTTGTTTGTATACTCCAGTAATACGAATGTTTTTTTGCAATACAAAATATCAAAAAATTAAACTTATACCAGACAGTTTAGTGAAAGTTATTCAATTTAAACTAAAAACTATATTTATCTCTATACTTTCAAGTACTACAAAATCTTATTCTAAATTATCTGTGTTACCAAACACGTTCTTCCCTACCCTACCATATTATCATGAGTAATGTTTCCAATTCATCCAAAGAGAGAAAATAAATAATTTAAAAGAAAAAAAGAAACACAAAAATCAAAAAAAGGAAAAAAATCCTAATTTTTTTAAAACAGTAAAACTCACTAGACAGTAGTTGGTTGCAGTAAATTGTTGTCAGTAGATAAATGAATCTGTTGGATCTGCAAACTTTTCAATGTGGCCCCACCAGATCTCCTCTTCCATAAACCGCCGTCCACCGCCGCCCGTTTAACAGATTTCACCACCGGTAACGGTGGATCCAATTCACAAACATTCACTTCAATTTTACTGCTCTCTTTTCGAGAATTAACCACAGTAACACTGTTAGTGAAAATTTTACCAGAGAATAACTTTTTAAACTTGGTGTATTTCAACTTGGGATTTAATGGGCCGCCGGTTATGGCGGTGGAGGAAGAAGTGGGTCTGTAGGGTGTTGGAAACCCAATGACTCTGTTGTTTCGTTTGACTTGGCCCATACAACTGACTATTGGGGAAGAAGGAGTGGAGATGTTTGAAGAAGGGTACTCTTTGGAGTTGTTGTGTAAGTTTACATCTTTGATTGAAAGTTTACAAAGCACTGGTAAGAAGAAACTACCATTGCGAATATGGTGATGATCATACCCATTACCCATCTTCAAATTTTGAGTAATAACAACTACAGAGATTGCTCAATTAATAGTACCCCTTTTATTTTATATTAAATTGGATTATTTGTTTGTTTCATTATGGACAGACTCAGGTCTCGAAGTTTACTTTTACATTAAAAATAGTGATTACAATAATTTGTTTATTTTTCTGCTGAAAACTTATTATTTTACTATATAGGATCATGCCTTTGACGGTAAATTTGTAAATTAACTTTTTCTGTTTTTATTTCTTTTTCTTATATATAAGGTTATAGATGACACGAATTAGAGTAGAATGTTAGAAAATAATTGAGTGTTATCCTATTTATTCTTTCATGCTAGTAGTCGTAATATTATTCTGGTAGTTCTTGTCTTCCGATTTCTGTTAAGTACTATGTATTATTTTTGTACTTTGACAATCGTATTATTTTGGGGTAGCTAACCCTCTTTTTTTCGTCAGCTCTATCATGTTTTCTATGAGGCTTTTTATATTGCTTGTTTTCGTGTCGAGGGTCTACCGAAAATAGTTTTCCTACTTCTCAAAATAGGAGTAAAATTTGCGTACATTCTCCCCCCTCCGGGCCTAATTTTATGAAATTTTACTGCATATGTTATTGTTTGTTTTTTCTTTCTTTTTGGTTTCTAATTTATGCTATCTTAAGACTTGGATGAAGTGTTAATTCCTCAAATGGTCATTCAATTTACTGAAATTATCTAATAAAGTCATTTATGTTATTTTTTGTTCCAATAAGGTCATATTTTTCTTACAAAGTAATTATTGCTAGAAAGTCCCTTTAAAAGTGAGGTAAAATATTCAAAATAGTCCCTTAAATATAGTTTAACATTGTCTTCCGTCAAACTTTGCGATCAAATATATCCTTCCCGTTAGCAAACTTGTTAAATTTGTCCTCGGATGGAGGATTTGTGAGTTGGACGCCACGTCGGATCCACGTAGACTCCACGTCGACCGCCACAACCACCCTCTCCTCTCGATCTTCTCCCCCCCCCCCACCCCCAAACGCCGATCCATCGGACCACAGCCATCTCATTGCTTCGCAACCACCAAAAACCCCGACCACTACTCAAAACACATCACACCACCACCATAAACTAACGCCACTGCCATCTCTGGCGGAGAACCCCGAACCAAATGCTATCAAAACAACACCAAAATCATCACCATCGGCCACCAACAAACAACCCCCAGATCTCCCAAAATCATCACCACTGCCGGAGCTCGTCTCCGACAAACCAAGACCAACACCACCATTTTTTAGCACACTTTTATCAGGCAATTTTAGCATTCTCCATTTTTAACGCACTCCAAGCTTTCATCTATGGCGGCTTCAACAACTCTTTCGAGTTCCATTACCACCTTCAAACTCTCTCCGTACCAACCACGCACCTCCTCTATTAATCATATCCCCTCTCTCAAACTCCCATCAATCTCCTCCAATAACCCCTTCAATCCCTTAATTTCCCATTTTTCCCAACAAAAAATCCCGTTGTCACTCTTAATAAGCAGAAGCAGTCCAAAATCAGTATGAATCATAGCAGTAGTAACAAAATGAGGTAACAACCGAAAATGGAGCCATCGTTCTCGACAATAAACGGAGTGAGACGTTACCAGGACAATCGAAACACAACAAAAGATTAGCCATAGTAATTTTGCCCAAGTACGACAATAACGTAGAGGATGACAAACCGGAGACGTCACTTCGACGGCCTTAAAGTAAGAATACGGCCGATAAACTCTAAAAAAAACAAACAAATATGGGGTCGTTGTTGTCCAGTGATTTTGTGGTGGAGAAGGGGTCGTATTTGGTGGTGAGCCGACGTGGATCCGATGTGGCATCCAACTCACAAATCCGTCCATCCGATGGAAAATTTAACAAGTTTGTTAATGGAAATGATATATTTGATCGCAACGTTTGACTGAGGGCAATGTCAAACTATAAATCATAGTTGGAGGGCAAATTTGACCAATTCCCTTTATTCTTTAACATGGAAACACTAATAATCGTTCAATTATATAAAATAGTACTATAATTTTAGTTCAACTCTAATTAAATTTAGTTGTTACTTTTTTCAACTCCATAAATTAATGCCAGGAAATTCATAACTAATAAGGAAGATAGTGAATTCTTTTTAAAAGAAAATAGGCTGAAATTATTTTTGCTTCAACTGTTTAAATTGCAAATTCGACGTCTCTTTTTATTGGAGTGGGTGGGAAATTGTGCAGCTTAAACGTGTTTTACCTTTACTTTAATTTTACAAAATTGAACGTGTCAATTAGCTATATAAATTTGAAGATATGTTAGTTCGACATTTGAAACCAAAAGTATTAGTACCAAGTTTTTTCGCCTCCGACTAATTATTAGATTTGAGTTATATTTGTTGACAGTGTAATTTAATTTGATATAGAAAATTAGTCGCCTTATTTTTGAGGTTACCTGTTCTACTTGTTATGAGTATTTAATTTCATTAATTCTAGTCAAACTTCTAATTTTATTATTGGCAAAAATTGGTTCTAAAATTCAAAATTTTAATCAATAACTGCTAAATATGGGAGTCTTTTTTTGACATTATCTTCATGACTATGAAAATGATCATGTTTTCAAGACTTTGTAGATATGATTTAGAAGTCATATATTGTTGCTAATATCATATCTGCATTGTAAGTCAAAGAAGTGGATATCACTCTTATTTCACTTGGATTCTTCTGCAGGTCCATTTCATACAAATAAAAATAAAGATATGTGCTTGAACTATATGTTTGGATTCTTCCATTTCATACAAATAAAAAAAAAACAGGATGTAGAATTAAAAAAGAAAAAAATGTAGGTCTGTTTATTAGACTGTTCCATTGGAAATTGAGTGAATTAAAGTGGGACCATGTGAAGCTACTTATTTTGTCCCCCCCCCCCCCCCCACCCGTTTGTAGGCTACAAGTGCAGAAGTTAAAAGTAGAAGCCATTTAATAAACTTTTTGAGGAAAAGAGAAAAAGTAACCTTTTTTATTTGGATAAAGTTTGCAAGTAAAAATGATTTTGTCTCCATGGATTTAAAGTACCATTTTTTATTAAGTTGATAGTTGATACTGAGAAGTGCACTGTTGAATTATTTATATAAAAGAATATTCTAGTACAGTTACAATGAAGGTTCAAAAATAGCTTTTGATTACAAGTTTAAATCCTGTGTGTAACAACTTGCAGTAAAAAAAGGTTTTGTCAAGAAAACTTGTAGTAAAACCAAGTTATTTTTTTGAGAAAATATAGTTATCTGATTTTGGTGAAAAATGTCACAACTATCTGACCGCCATTTAAAATTTGAACAAATCGTCAATCATAACAATATATCCAGTTTAATTTCAACAGTGTGATCTAAGGGGGTGGTATATACGCAGCCTTACCCCTACCTAATGAAGGTAGATATGTTATTTTCGATAGACCCTTGGCTTCAGGGGCGGAGCCAGGTGGTGGCTAGGGGGTTCGCCCAAACCCCCTTCGACGAAATTACCATGTATATACAAGATTATAATTATTTTTTATGTATATATAGTACATGTTAAATCCTCTTGACTTCTTTATTTGTTTAATTTACTCATTTATATTTTTGAACCTCTTAGTGAAAATCATGACTCCACTCCTGCTTAGCCTCACTAATACATATCAAAATCAAGAAAAGAAAATTTGAACAAATCAAATTTCAAAATGAGTCTGTAAAGAGATTCAAATATCTAAAGATTGTACAAATGACAGTGGATTTTGGAATTTTAAAAAACAAATAGGGAAAAAATTTAGCTGTTGAAAACATTTTTTGAAGATAAGAGTGATATTATTTCTGTCAGCGAAAGTAGTATTTCGATAATAATAATCAATGTACTAGTATTTAGCATGTCACCAAGGTTACTATTCCACCAAAGGACTTTTGTTGAAGTGTTAATTTGCTTCGAAATATAGAGATATCTCTATAAGTCTAGAACTTCTTTTTTACCAAAATTGGCGTGTGTGTATGTATGTGTACAAATGGTAGGAAAAGACTTATTTTGAAAGTAAAGATACCACCTTAGACTTAGAGTAGAGAAATAAGTGAAGGAAATCATGTCAAATAAATTTACTTGGCAGGCGTTCAAACCCCAAGTCTGTCCATATGGGTCATTCTTGTTACTTTTGACGGAATAAAATGTTAAACGTGACATTGTAAAAATGTATAATACTTATGGCCTAAATAAATTAAATTCTAAAGTTATAAATGTAAATGATATCTCCTTGATGGTTATAAATTCCACTTAAACCATTTGAAGTTGAAAAATAGATGTTAAAACCCGGACCTATATCAACGGCTAAGAATGAATTGATCCTACCTCGCTTTAGCGGATGTGTGATCCGATGGATGAAGAGATTGCTATACTGCCATTTTCGTTAAAATACAGTCAAACTTTTATATAAAAGCATCGTTTATTCTGATACGTTTTAACTGTTATAGAAAAATGTTGTCATAGAACATATATAATATAACATAATATGAAAGTCAATTTCAAAGAAAACTTGAACATTCTAGTAAAATATTATTATGTGGTAAAAGGTACTTTGAGCATTGTCTAGTTTTCCTTATCACTATCATTGTTATTACTCTCCTTTTATCTTATTTTTCGATTTCGTTATCACTTGTTGTCTCCTTTGCTTCGACTATTATATTATTTGTTGTTGCTACTGTTCTTTTCTCCATTACTTTCAACATGGTTTTTTTTCCCAATTATACTTCGTTTCATACTTGTTTTGATATACTTTACTTGAGCAGATGATAAATCAGAAACAACTTATCTACCTCCAAGATAAGGTAAGGTTGCTTATACATCATTCTCCCCCTATCTCACTTAGTGGATTCCCATATTCCACTTATTGTTGTAGAAATAGTACTAGTTGTTAGACAAAGGACTGACTGTATTTAATATAGATGTTATGTAAAACAAAAAACGTTACTCCTATATACAGTGGACTATTTGCAGCTGATAGGTCGAGTCATTAACGATGATAGTCTCTTACACTTCATACCCTTTATTAGCTGAAAGATTCCCTGCCTTTGGGAATTCCAATGATATTGTGCTTATTACATGTTAGTATGTTACTGCGTCAAAGACTTGTGAGAAACTGTAGTAACGGATAATTTGAGTCCTTCATTTTGTTTATCAATCTTACATATCAACCTTATTTTCATCCCCCAAATTGCCGCTGACATGATTCGGTACTTTTTAATGCTGTCTCGTGGAATTTGCTCCAAGTTTGGGAAAAATAACTTGTTGATTCCATACATCGATGATGCACCGACTATGCAGAGTGACAATCAACCTTACGCGTCTGACACGGTAAAGTGTAACGTTGATCCGACGCAAAATCGGCTCTTGTGGAAATACAAGCTCTTATAGTGACACTGATGTGATATATTAAACCACCTTTCAAGGCATTTGGCAGCGATTGGACATATATTTGTTTGAAACTTGAAATAAGTATTTTTGAAAGTTGAAAGCTGCATTTAAACATACATTTCACTTGAAATAAAAGTTAGATATTCTGTGAGTGAAGAAAGATTTTTCCTTGAAAAAAATAACCAAAAACAAGTTAAATATACAATCAACCAATATTTTGAATAAATAATTGGGGCGCGCGGGGGGTTTATAGACAAACAGCCTTAGGTTAGATCCTCTCTGTTCAAAGATAGTACTCCCATAATCATCAATCCCAACATAATGTCCACCTCTGTTTAAACTAAGTTTTCTTATACTGCTATTTCGGACTTTACACGGTTCAATACTTTATCCATGTTCCCCAACAAAAAAGATGGTAGTATTAAAAAGTAACTTATTTCAACCTCTTCACAATCAGCTTTAAGATCTACAGAATAGTGACTAGCCTGAATCAGAAAATTAAGAGATCAGCTGAAATTAAGATATGCAGAAAATCACAGTGCAAAATGTTGCGGCACAACCATACAACAGAAATAGTGGACGCCCCAGTTGACTGAATTTCTCATCGCTAGTAAAATGAAAGCTCACAACTACAGGAGCAATGTTAAAAGGGCAGCAACACCAAAATGACCCCAAAGTGATCTAGTTGCAGGACAAAAAATCCGACAGCCAATAATTGACATTCCAATTTAACTGTACCTAATCAATCTATCTATGATTTAAGCGATACCCAAAATCAGGGACTTTCAGTAACTTGATGGATTGAAACCGCTTATTACCCTAAAGACTTTTCATACAAGCAGGCTCGCTACCTCATCATTAGCAAATACATTATCACCATGGATGATTGCATAATCTTTTTATTCTGCCAAAAGGATTCACTGTGCTTCCATCAAATGTCCACAGGGCCACCACACAAATAAATAGCGAGTCATAAATAAAGGCCTCAAAGCACCTGTCCAATCAAAATGAAAAGCAACAAGCAAAATGGAAGAGAGAGCCTCTACAAGAACAAGTCATTGCATGCAAGCCCTTCTATAAGGTTTCAAGATTCGTAATCTGTTACCTGATCACAGAACTACTTTCGTCATAGTTGTACTTGTACATACCTTTATAATGTAAGATCAGATTCTCTAAATCTAACATCTTGGACCTACACCTACTGCTTAAGATCAGTGTGCATCCCAGCAGCTAAATTTCTGTATATACAAAGAACATCAAATAATACATACTCAGTTTTGCTCCTTGTACGGAGTCCATATCAATTTGCAGACATCAACTTCCAGACCACCCCGCCCGGCAGCTTTGAGATGACGATCCAAGACTTTTGGGTCTGCACAGATGACATGTTGTCCCTTTCGATATTGGATCAACTCTAAGCCCTGAAGGGTGGACAAAATATCTTCTGCCTTGATGGCAGTCATGTCACTAAGTTCCTACCAGGCAAAGCAGAACAGACAAATCCATCATAGATTGATATCCATCATTAGATGACAGAACAAGGCAGGTTTAAATGGAACTAACATTCTTATGCTAGTTAAATGGAAGTCCAAAAAGACAAACATAAATGAAAAACAGAAGAAAAAGAATTAAATTTTCAGATACAAACCTTGATAGATATATTGCCCTTGTGCTTTTTCAATATATCCAGAAGCACACGCGTCCAGTAACCCCTATAGCTCAACATTCCTAGGTCAGAAAGGGGTCTTTCTGGTGTGCCCACTTTACCTTCTTTCTTTGAAAGTTCATATGCTGCAACAGGTTTATTCAACGGCTCATTTATTTGCAGGACACGCATAAGGATAAAAGTAATGATACATAACTTCATCTTGTATCAAGGTTTAAGGAAGATTAATCAGAATTTTAGTTAACAATTTGCATCACATATAGACCCTGGTCTCATAGACACGATAAATTCATACTCAATAGATAAGTCAACAGGAGAAAATTATGATAGATCTCCTCAAAGCAAAAGTACAATGTCATTAACGATTGAAATGGACAGTCCACAAAATCATTACCTTCTGTACAACACTCTTGTGCTTGAAAGCGCAAAACAAGACATGGCGGTCAATTACAAAATGATGTTGTTAAGCTTTGAGAGAAACATAAAGAGGGCGAAGTCATTGTTTAACGCAAGTCCACATACACACCCCATATAATATATGTGTGCATAACTTTCAAAAAGAATAAATAAATAATGTGTATATAACTTTCAAAAAGAACAAATAAATAATGTGTATACACACACACAATGAGAAAGAGAGTATACACACATTATATTGAAGGTGAAAATTTATTGTACGCCTCTTTTTTATCTGATTGGTAAATTTGTTAAATGGAGGGTCCTCTATTGGGTGCAATTATACAAGTGAATGTTTCTCTAACCTCAATTTTGAAAAATATTGCAGAAATAGGTGAAAACGCGTTGTGAAGTTCAAGAGCTTACAGAATGCAATTAGGAACTTCCCATAACCTTTCCTCTGATAAGGTGGAAGTGTCAGAATGCAGGCTAAGTTATAAGATTCTTCTGAATGCTTTTCCTGCAGCATGAAGAAAGTAATCATTAAGTAAGCTCTGATGGGAACCCAAATACTGTAGGAGGTTGACCAAATATCAAGTCTGGGTAAATATAAAACTCATTTCTGCTCCGCATACAATAATGAGAAAAAACTGACTAGGCATATGAAGAACATCGCCACAGGATGTCTAGATTTTGGCTAGAAAACAGGGTACTTTAGCAAACTATATCACTTACTAAAGCTTTGTATGTTTGGGCAGTTTTTGGAAGAAAAAAAAGATTGGGAGAACTAACACTTCGTGTTTAGGTAGTTGTTTCCAACAGGAGCCTAAGAACCTCCATTTGGAAAAGGATATGGACAGAAACTTCAACCAAAACATGAGGTCACATTTGGATTGTGGATTTTAGGTTTCCAAAAATTTGTGGAATTGTATAGTGAGCTTCAAGTGAGAGTTAAAACCTTGCAAAAATGTTACCAAAGGCCTAGCAATTTTGACGCACACCAACAAACGTTCCAAATACAAAACTATTACTATGCTTTAGTTTGATTCAACCTCTATTCTTCAATGTCCTAGAGTTCTTGAATGTTGAGAACACTCGTAAGATCTATCTACATATTCTGTCTTTTCAGGATTCAGTCACTATCTTCCATTGGAACTTGAAAGCAATGCATTTTTTAGGACAAAAGCAAATAGTGAACTACTATATGTTCTCTCTTTTTTCTAACAATTTTGGATGGTCCTAGAAATTAATAAATAGATAAAATCTTATGAAATATGTGTGAGGTCTTTTTTAAGCAACAAATATATCTTGTTTCATGGGCCATTTAGAGCAAATATCAAGTAAAAAGTTGAAATGAGATCAAAGTTTGAACACACTCCAATAGTATATTTTGCTTCCATTATATCAAAATGCAACTTCTCTGAACATTCAGATACAAATTTGACTGCCTTGGTATAATGCTCTGGCAAGAAGCTTACAAGTGCTTCCCAAATCCTGTCTGATCACAAGTTACTCAACACCTATAGTCAGGTAGGATCTCACTATGTATGATTGCCCTTTGCTACATCCTAGTTAAAATTTTCAGCCCCAGTAGGAAATGGCAACAAGTGCGGACAAATCAAAGTAAACTTTTTTTATCAGGAAGTCAAAGTAACTTCCCATAGTTGCAGAATGATGTGACAATTCTACAGCTTCACAACAGCAGATTAATCCCCAGTCGAAGACCAACTGAAGGTACACTACCTCACTACTACATACATGATGACTATGCCAGCTCATCATCCCTAAATATGTAACACATTAAGAAAACAAAAGAAAGACTTCTTCACTAATAGTATAATCTTGCAGGTGAAATTTACCTTTGAAAAGTAACCAACCATATGGCAACCTCGATCGTCACATTCACAGAGCACGTAAAAGAGGAATAGGTCAACATCGTAATATAAAGTCTTATGATCAAGAAACAATTTGGCCAAGTAGCATAGATTTTGCCCATAAACCTTGTTCTTTTTGCCATCAACCTGAAGCAAATATTCAACAAACGAAAACCTTATAAGACACCTATAAACACATTTCCATGAAGCTTTCCTCTAATCGCGAGACGGACAAAGCAAGGAAAGAAACCTGGTTTTAAATGCAACAAACATACCTCAAACATAGACAATGTACCACTTCTATAGATCTCATCACCTGGGGGATGCTTAAGATCACATTTTCTCTACATAGAAGAGTGAAAGTAAGTCAGAAAAAAAAAGACTATGAATCTAGCAGAAGATGAAAGACGTGAATAGTTGGTATCTACTCCCTTTGTGAAACAATTTTACTGTCCTACTTCCTATTGACTTAATCCCAAAAATGGGTCTAAAAAAAAGGGCAGCCCGGTGCACTAAGCTCCTGTTATGCGCGGGGTCCGGGGAAGAGCCGGACCACGAGGGTCTACTGTACGCAACCTTAACTCACATTTCTGCAAGTGGCTGTTTCCACGGCTTGAACCCATGACCTCCTGGTCACATGGCCAACTACTTTGCCAGTTACTCCAAGGCTTCCCAGGAGCCTCACATTTCTGCAAGAGGCTGTTTTCACGGCTTGAACCCATGACCTCCTGGTCACATGGCCAACTACTTTGCCAGTTACTCCAAGGCTTCCCAGGAGCCAAAACTGGGTCTATTACACTTAAAAGAAACTGTTTCTCTTCATCTTCAATATTCTTCCAGCAATTCCATTATCAAAAAGGTATGTCAGTACTCTCTTTTATTCTTAAAAATGTTGAAAATTTTTCAAAAAGCTAGCTTTGACTCCATGTTGGACCCACTCCGTTTGAAAAGAACAAACCCAAATCTTTCTTCTTTTTTCTGATAGGTAAGAATAAAACCCAAATCTTACTCTTACCTTAAGAATCATGGTCAAAATAAACAAGCTAAACCACGATAAAGGGAGTAAGATAGAGAATAGCACTTCCAGGGAATAAACATAGCTTCTCCCTCTTTCCATAACAAGAAGAAAAGCAAGGAAAAACTGGGAAAAGGCTCACCATGTGCCTCTGAAGCTGTTCTTTGCGCTTCATAAAATTGAGACAGAATTCGCAAAAGAACAGCTTCGAACAGTCATTGTATTCTGGAGGAAATGGGGAGAAATACCACGTTTCAATCTCATATCTTCCAAGTTCTATTGTAGCAATGTTTTTAACTTTTGTGAACTCTTCATGCTCTCGCAAACTAGCAGCATCAAGCTCCTCATGGCCCTGCAAATGAAACAAACATATTTCGCAAAATCAATGAGTCACCCTAAACAAAAAATATTGATGTCTCATAAACTAAAAACGAAACTAGAAAATCTATAGGAGAATGTTACCAAATAAACATTTAAAAAATAGACAAACAAAAACCCAAAAAAAAAAAAATTGAAACAAAAAAAGGTAAACAGCTTAAAAAGCCTACTGATTTTTTTCCACAGTAAAGAGATCAATAAACTGCTGCATCCATTCCATCAAAAGATACAGTCGGCTGATACTACTTTATTCACTTATTTAGAGGTCACGTTTCTCTTTGTGAAGGATGTGTTTAAATCAGCATACAATATACTAAGACTGGCCAGTGGGCCGTGTCCCGCCCCGACCCCGACATTTTTTTTAAAAACAATTGAGGTATCAGGACTCGAACCGGGACGGGACATGGTCTCGTCCCGACCCGCCGGTCCCGACCTGGTCCCGCCCTAAACCCCCTCTTTGCACAAATAACCGTTGCACCAACGACCATTTTACATTTTGGCCGTTGTGCAACGGCCATTTTTTGCCTCCCCTACCCCCTTAATATTTATTTTTAACTCATAAGTTATTATATTTACACTTTAACCTAATTTCCCAACTATAAATACCTCATTTTCTCTTCATCTTTCTCACAAATTTTCCTACAATCTCTCTAATCTCTCCATCTATCTCTATACAAGTCTACATTGTCTACTAAATATTGAATTTTATTTATTCCATTTGGGAGTGAAGTTGGCATGAGGATCTTACATCGAGCAAAGATTCAATTTTCAACCTCTCGATTACACGTCGACGTTACGTCGCCGTTTGATACATTTGTTCCTTATTAAATTATTATTGGCGGTTTATTTTATTTAGCGCACTTAATTTCATTTACTTTCATTATTTATTAGTATAATTATAATGGAATGATTTAAACGTATGCTTACGAATAAGGGTCAGGCTTCTTCTAGTAAGGGCAACAAGGGCAAGGGTACTTGTTCTAGTCATCCTATTTCTAGACATTCTTCTAGTAAGGGCAACAAGGGCAAGGGTACTTGTTCTAGTCATCCTATTTCTAGACAGAATCCTATTACTACACAGGATGATTTTGTTGATACTGAACATTTTCCTACAATACCATTAGATTTAGACGAGGAGCTATTTTCTGGAATTCAAGAAGACTTTAATTTAGACGATGATCTAGATGATACACCAACTAATGTAGATAACAACACACCCACTAGTGCACCTTCAACTGAAATGCCTCCTATTCCCCCTAGTATGAGACGAGGTCCAGTAAAACGATCATTAAAATCATATGCATGGACATTTTTTTATACGGACGTAGAGAATCAAGTAGCTAGATGTAAAATTTGTAAAGATGTTTTAAAATTTAAAATTGAAAAAGGTCACGGTGGGACGGGGTTTAATGAGACACGTAGCAAGGGCTCATCCAGCTAGATATGCCCAATACGGGGCTTCAAAATCGGGTACGCAAACGCCCGCTCCATCGGGACAAGGTTCACATATTGTCCCGGACCATGTACAGGGTCAAATTACCCCACGACGGGGGAAATTGTAGGCCCTAATTACAATAAACATAGAGATAGGGAAGCAATAGCAAAATTAGTTATTGTGGAGGAGTTGCCTTTTTCATTTCCTTCACCTCCTAGTTTTATTCATTACATTAGAGAAATGTATAATCCTGTTTTTAACGGTTTTCCTAGATCAATTGTTAAGAGAGATGTATCTAAATTTGCACATGAATATCAACAGTATTTACGTTATTCATTATATCATTTTAATGGCAAAGTGGCTATCACTTCTGATATAGGCCGCAGTACTAACGGCCATGATTATTTAACGGTAATCTGTAATTGGATAGATTATAAATGGTCTATGCAAAAACGTATTTTAGCGTATAGATATATAGATGATAGGCACACTGGTACTTTTATTGCATAAAATATTTATCAAGTGTGCGATTATTACGGAATAACTGATAAAATTATGACTATTACATTAGATAATGCTTCTTCGAACAATTATGCTATTACAATTTTAAAAAATAGTTTAACTCCAATCTTTTTTCCAGATCATTTTCATATAAAATGTGTGTGCCATTTATAACTTAGTTGTAAGGATTGGTCTATCATTTTTTGAAGACATTCTTAGTAAAATACAATTTGCTATAAACTTTATTTTTAAAAATAACAGAATACAACGGAAAAAAATATAAAAAAACTTATCGCGATTGCCAACTACCTCATAGAAAAATCCAGAAGAAGTACCCACTAGGTGGAATTCTTTATACGAGCAACTACTTGTTGCTTATGACTATAGAAAACCTATAACTTTATTTTTTAACTCTCATAATCAAAATTCAGCTGATATGGTTGTAGATAGCGATTGGAGAAACAATTTCGAACATATTGTATTTCTAGAGAAATTTTTTCAAGCAACAAAGAATTTTCCGGTATATATTATCCTACTATCTCAACTATGTTGTTTTATATAGCTCTAATATTTTTACTGCTTAATGAATATATGGATAAACCAGCTTATAAGGAAGCTATTAAAAAAAAATTATCAAAATAAAAAATATTTTATTCATATTTCCACTATTTATATTATTGGTGTTGTATTAAATCCGACTATTAAAATTAACGGTACTAAATCACTTATTGAAACTATTAATGATTATATAGCAGTACTACCACCTCCAAGTCTCAAAATCCAAATCACTCATCACCTATTGAACAAACTAAAGAAGTGTTGTCTAGCGTAGAAAACGAATGCAAAAAAGTATATAGGTTTTACCAACAAGAAAGTGTTAGCAACCTACCAGCTTCTATACCAACTTTTACTTCTTCAACACAACCTCACAAAAGACATGTTGTTTCTGCGGCTAGTATTGAAAGCCTCGGAAATAAAATGTGTGGCTGTAACGTTACTAACCAAAGTAGCGATTTTGATATTTTTATTTTACAGGGTTCTGTACCGTACCAAGCAGTTCTAAATGAAGAAGAACGTGAAGACTTACTAAAATACTGGAGGGGGAATGGGAAAACCTTTTCGACACTTTCAATGATGACCCGAGATGTTTTGAACATTCAAGCGTCATCAACGGCGTCTGAAAGTGTTTTTTCTGCCGGAAGTTATCAAAAGGATAGCACAGACACTCATTAGCCGGAGACAACTTGAAGATTGCAGTATTATTCAGAGATTGAATACGAGCAGAGCGGAGAAGGCGGGGTCAACCGGAGATCAACGAAGAAGAAGACGAAAACTACAACGAAATCTTATCCGAAGGTGGTGGAAGCGATGTGGAGCAATTTGACCAACAAATACCAATTCCAACCGAAGAACCACAAGAAATTATCAAGATACTAAAAAAGTTTTTTTCAAAATGTAATTTTTTTAATTGCAATTTTACTATGTAATTTGCAACTTTTGAACAACACCACAAAGTTGCAACTTTTGAACAACACCACAAAGTTGCAACTTTTGACAATTGTATTTGTATTACAAAAAAAATCATGTCTATTAAATAATATAAGAGGCACAAAAACAGTCTTGGAATGTTTTTATTACACTATCTTGTTCGATTATTGAGTTGTTTATATATGTTATTTTTTAAATTAAGTGCAAAAAAAACGCACGACCCGATTCCGACTGGACCGGGATCGGGACGGGACTTCGGCGAATCACGCATGTCCCGATCTCGCATGTCCCGCCCCGACCCGATTTTGCCAAACCCGCCCCAACTCGTCCCTGCCCGGCCCGTTGGCCACCCTTACAATATACTAAGACAATAAAGAATTGGGAAAAGTCAATGGTAACTCCAATTTTTTTTTGGGAAGAGACAAGTAGTCAAGGTGGTGTTTCATAAGTTCCACCTCCGAGATCAATTCACTTTAAGATTAAACAATCCCTTAGTTCATAAATTAAGGAAGAGAACTCAGTCCACTTTGGTGGGGCTTTAGGCGCGAAGTGGAATTAAAGTGTGGAGTTCAACAAGAAAATGGCCAATGAGTATAAAATAAAATTATAATGCAAGATAATGTAGCTACAATCAAAACAATAATTATTTAGATAGAAGAATTGAAAAAACGATGGTTAAACCATAATAAAATGTCATACAAGTTCAAAATCAATTACAAATTTCTGACTTGGATGAAAAGATGAAGCTTTAATTATTATTTTTTGAAAACTATGAAAAAAGAACCCGAATTATTTTGTGAAAATGGAAGCTAGTTTTCTGGTACTAAATTTCTAATTTGTTATTCCTAATACTAGAAAATTCAGTTAAAATGTCTTAGCAATTAATGTATAGTTTTATCAATTATATATATTGTCTTACTGCTTTCAATGACAGAGACGATGGGCAAAGAAGCACACACCTTAGCACCTTGACGCCTACAGCAAAGCCAACAAACCGAGACGAAGCTACAACCTAGGATTCACCGTGCTTCAGGGATAAACGGACTCTTTAACAACACTAACTCAGTCGCAGAAACTCCCAAAGAAAGAAAAAAGATGGGAAGTTTTTACAATTTATGAAATTTAGTTTAGACATTTACTAAAGCGACTATTGTGGCAAAGGAACTCCATTACTATCTGTGACTCAATTGAAAATCTCACCATACATAAAACCACAAATATTTCTCATTCACAGTTCAATGGCACTCTTTCGAAACCTTTCAAGAAAATCTGGTATAGTATAACGTACTTCTAATAATAGGCAACTAGAAATGCTTGTACATCAGATAAAGGAACTAATTTTGACTCAATAAAAGAAGGATGATAGCAACATAAGATTGTAGCAATGAAAACATAAAAGAGAAAAACGGCAGTACAGATATGGCTTAACAGTATAACCTTCTAAAAGGATATAAAGAATACAAAATGTACCTCAACATGAGTCTCGTCAATTTTACGTTTCTGGTGGCGTGTCATTTTCAAACTCGTCACCTGAAAACTTCAGTTGTGAGACCTTGGAGCATCAGACGAAAGATCGGAATAGTTAAATTTTAAAAAAAAAAGAAGGGCAAAATGATTGTAACTGCAACAATCAAAAACAAATGCAGCAAGTGTTGTAGGTGTTATTTGAATCTGGAATCTACAGGTTGTACTCCTAAACCTCATCCACTCAACCATCTAGTTGGCCACAAAAAAGAACACTTTCTAAAAAGCATGAAAAGGAAAAGGTTGCAATTCTTCTTTTTGAAGAAGAGAAATCATATAAGATAAAAGTGACTGTTGGTCACATGCTCTCAACCTATTTCCTCAATTCCCACCCAAAAAGAGAGAAGGCATTTTAATTCTTTCAGATCTTCATAAGGTTTTCTCTCAACTCTTGCCACGAAAAATCCCACCTCCCGATAGCAGAGGTGCGACAAAACCTCATAAATGCCACATTTGGAAAATTACAAGCAGATAACTTTACCAAGTATTACCTTGTCCTCGACCTTCTCATCCACGACAGTCTCTACTGAATTAAGATCAAGCTGTTCAAGTTTAACCCACTCATCAAGTCTCCGATTAACTGTCCAAAATAAGGAAACAATCTAAGGCTTAAAATATGCAAATTTTATTGCATTGAAAAATCAGTAAATAGAAAAATAACCTTAGTTAGACAGTCTAATATGGAGAAAAGGGAAGTGCAGGAAAGTTAACTCTCACCTGCTTTTGTTAAGCAAGAAAATATAGAAAGACTCTCTCCAAACTAAGTACTGGATAAAGTGCAGAAGTTTGGGAGGAATGTGGTTTCTTTTCACTTTAAACTTCCCTCTCCTTTCAAATGAATACATACAAGAAAATGAAATTTCTTTTTCCTTTATTCTATTATTATTTTATCAAGAAATACATGTTTTAGCAACTTTGTTGACATCCAAAAGAAGCTTACTAAAGGCTCAACCAACTAATCACTCACTATAGCAATTTAGGTCAGACAAAAAGACTATATGCATGACCTCAGCTGCTCAAAATTAATACAAAATGAAGAAGAGGAAAAAACTGAGTAGCTTGAGAATTACTCACATTATGAGTAGTAAAGTGTTCCTCTAGTTAACCAGCAATGTAACAAGAATGTATGTTATATAAACCCCTAAACAATTTTGGTACTTCTTTTTCTTTATGACAAGGGAACCCGCAGCCACTACCCATTGTGCGCACACAGGTAAACCATGCTCCTGTCCAATAGCCCGCAACGCAAACCACACAGGAGAGATAACCCACACTATGCAAGCCCCGTGCAACGAGCTCGACCCAAAATGTAAATCCCCTGATGTTGTAGTTGTAGGCAGGGGATTTCGAACTTGAGACATCCATTATGGAAGCCCCAAGCTCAACCAACTGAGCCATCCTTGCGGGTACAATTGTGGTACTACTTTGGAACAAGCAAGTGATAATACTTCTTCCGTCCCAAAATGAACTACAGCGTTCGGTACGAAGGATCAAATCATAGAGTCCATGTTGGAAATTGAATTGTCCATCCTTTTATTTACATAACGTGAAAGTGTACTAACAACCACAACTCTTAAATTTATTAAAAATAATTGAAAATTTCAGTGTCAAAGGAACTACTGTTCACCACAAATGCATAAATTGAAATTATTCAACTAAAATAAGAAAACTAATAAAAAGCTCCAAACCCTAGCTGCTACAAATCAACTCCAAATAAAATTAGAACGAAATCATGAGATTAGCTTGAACATTTTCCCTCACATTCCGTATTAAACAGAAATTATTTCACTAAATAACGCCAAACCCTAGCTACTCCAAATTGATGAAAATAAAGTAATTAGATTGAAAAATATGACTCACATTCAGTGTAATGAACATAGTATTCATAGTCATTAACACCACCGCAAGGCAATTTCCGGCGTTCAATAACCTTAACAGGATGGTACTTGCCGTCTCTCCATCGGCACATGACACGTGTCCCCACCTCTAGAGGTAAGACGCCGCTACCTTTTGTTCTCTTTCTCAGCGATTCGTTCTCTGCTGAATCTCCGGTGGAGTCCATCGCCAGCGGATGGACGGAACCCTCGACGGTGGGAAGACCATTAGCGGTGGTGCCGTTGGGGGTTGGAATTGGGTCTGAACCGCTCTCTGCCCTCGGTGACGTGTCTATCGATCCCATTCTCTTTTACTCACCATTTTCCCACAAAATGAAAATACTTATATGTGGTCCGTATATTATGCACGTGAGAAGCACATGAGAGCAGTTGTTATTCTTTTTATTTTTCGGTTGAATTGATTTTAAACTTATTTGTAAAATGTTCGTCCCGAGATAAATGGAATTTACTGCTTTATTATGATATATCATTATATCAATATTCATAATCATAATTGTATCTACCAATTCATTAATATTTGTTGAACATCAAGAGAAAAGAAGTAACTCTCTGTCTCAAAAATTTTACTGAGATATCTTAGAATTATATGTGCTCTTTTTTTTATTTTGAAACAAGTTTTTTATTTTAATTGGTTGGACATTGTATGGATATTTCATAAAAAGGGCAGTCCGGTGCATTAAGCTTCTGCTATGCGCGGAGTCCGGGAAAAGGTCGAACCACAAGGGTCTATTGTAGGCAGTCTTACCTGCATTTCTACAAAAAGTTGTTTCTACAAAGTAATATATTTTTATCCTGTCCTAAGCTCAAATGGCTTAGAGGTTGAGATACGGCTTGTATTGGGTACATTACGATGTGGATTAAAGGTGGTAGTTGAGGCAAGATTATGATTCATTCCTCGAATATATATTCGAGAGAACACCCAGCTTCTCAGTGATATTAGGTTGACTAAGTCGTTGGTCAACGTAATAGACATATTTAGAATATGGTCTAGTTGTCAACTAATATAGATGAAATACAATTATTAAGTCATTTGGATAGACACTTGACAAATCTGAAGCATGATCGGGTGTGTCTTGAATGAAATGATTCTATCTTACAACATAGAGGTTAAGTTTACTAGATTCGTGTAAACGTACTTCACATATTGAGTTCGTCTTGCGGCGCCGTCTAGGAGTTCCGCGTAGACCTTAATTTGATTAATGTCGATATGTGAAGGCATGTAGGGTCACACTATATCGATTGTCTTTTCGATCTAAGGATGTATTGAGAGAATATTAAATGTTCGATTTAGAATCGAGATATTTAAATGAATAATGATTGTTTTAATTAAGTCAAAATTGTATTTTGAATTTAATTAAGAATGTGCATAAAATAAAATGAGACGGTGTAGGGCCACGTCAGCGTCGCGGCGCCATGACCTAATATGTCTCAAATTTTGGGTCAGACCCAAGGTCAAACCCTAATCCGTTTTAACCTAATTTTTCACCTATAAATTCAGACATACACTTCATTATTCAAGACACTTGATTTTCATATCATTATTCTAAGTCTTAGAGACTCAGAATCAAAACACTCTCTCTAACTTCTGTCGGATTTCCTAGCTTTCCAAAGGAGGAATACATTGAAGCTTGGAGCTTGCAATCGAAAGGGCATTCGCGTGCGCACCCACAGTTGATAAAAATTCCAAATATTATAAACATGTAAGTACCATTCAAGTCTTATGTTTACGGTTTTAAATTACCCTATAGTCAAACAGTTTCTACATTTGTTGGGTTTGAAACAAGTTTTCAATATCCGCTGCGTACAACAACCCAACAAAAACCTTCAACGTGTTCCCGTTAACTTCAAAAAAAACTATGTATATATATATATATATATATATATATGTGTGTGTGTGTGTGTGTGTATACATTGAAGAACATATATTTTAAAAGGACCCCTCAAATATATTTGTTGAAGTGAATCAGTTGGTCATCGTGCCCTTTAGCTCCTTGAGCAAAAGTTGTGCGGCCCAAGTTTGAGTTCGTATATTTATTTTACATCGGTTCTATGGGTGTAACAAAATTTTCAAATAATGCGGTGTTGCATGATATTGTGATTAGAGAGTGACTCATGATTTGAAGTCAATGTTTCGACTAACATGCATCTCTCTTTGATGGTGTCCCCGTCGTCTTACAATCTTGGGTCAGCCTCTGATTATCATGTTGTCTTCCTGATAAATATAACTCATGAATCTCCTAACTTATTCTAAATGGACCTGCAATCATTAATTAGATGAGTATAATAACTATTGCCTTCATGTACCAAAGAAAATTATTTAATTAAAAAAAAACATATTTATCAACTCTAAGAAGTCACTATATTATAGTTATATTTTTTAGATTAAAGTGTAGTGTAATTCTCTATCTGATCTGATCGGATTAGTGTCATGATCCAAATCTGAATTTTGGCCGCAATAGGACACTCAACAAGCCATTACTAATTTGGCTACCCCCCTAAGTTACAACATATGAATAACATAGAATAAGAGAAGAAAGAAAATAACTAAAGTTGCTTCAAATAGAAATAAGTGTGAAAACGTAATATAAGAGTAAGTGTGAGATATACCACACAACCCAATAAGAGATTAAGTCATGGAGCACTAAAATCTGATTATAAATAAAAGAGTCATGAAAATAAATGATAGCAATTGAAGTAGCCTCCATGGACTAGTGGTGGCTTACTTCAACTAAATAAAACGGACGCCATCAGTTTGGAGCGCGAGGCCAGCAGAGCTTGCTGCAGAGGAGATAAGAAAAGGGCTTACTTCAACTAAATAAAACTGACCGAATCTTTGCTTTCTAGACTTGCATTACATGTAATAACAGTGAGTCTGAAAGACCCATCAAAATCATCGCTTAACTCTCCCCCAACCCACCTCTATAAAAATCTATAAATTACTAATAGTGCATACAAACACATCATCAAAACAATATATATAATACAAGTAAAACAACTGAACTAAAATAGACATAATATACAAACCACTAAATCTGTTATGATGCCATGAGTAATTGCTCTAGCTCAAACCCATATGAACTTGATCCTCCACATTATATAATTTTAACGGTATTATTTTAAGGGGAAAATGTATGGCAAACTCTTTCCATCTCTTTGTGGTGAGAGTTGAGTAATCTCTTACCCCATTAAATTCTCATTGACAATGAAACCCAAAAGCAAATAAAAACAAAATAAAGGAGTGTATACATAATATATACTTTTGATTCACTAAAATATCCCTGCCAGCTCATTAAAATAAGGATATTTAGGGACTTTTTGGTCTTTTACCGAAAATTTTGACTCTTTCTCCATATGACTCACAAACCTATCTTCCATTGGCTCTTGAAGAAAGTTGTGGCGAAAATTACTCTACAATGCTCCACGATTCTTCTCTGTACCAACATTATATATATATATATATATATATATATATATATATATATATATATATGTCGGGATACAATTGTTGTAGAGAACATGAAGTAAGTAACTATTACAGTAGTAGAAAAGGATAAACAAACTATTACAATAGAACTGAAAATCAAAACCTTACAAACTGCTTGTGTGATGTGCTGAGTCGAGTGATGGCACTCCGTCTTTAAGACAAGATTGCCCCGTATATCTCCTTTTACAGTGTTGAGCAATAGTCTCTCAAGATACAACAACAACTTTAACAAGTGAGCAAAAGAAACTCAAGTGTTACTCTTGAAAAACTTTGAGTATAGTAACTTTGCTAGAGAGGAAAATATGAACTCTGAAAATTCTGGAGTATTTTCTAAGTGTTGAGTAGTGTTCTTCAATTGAGCCAAAGACCTCAATTTATAGTGTAAGTAGAAGACCATTAACTAGCCAACTAATGGCCTTCAATAACTATGTAATTGCACTTGATTGAGGGGTTACATTCAGCCAAATAATGGTTGAATTCATGTGCCAAGTAATGGAGAATCAATGCTCCAAAATCAGCCCAAACGTCAGAACTACCTTCATGTATTAGGTTAGCAAAATTATAGATATAATGGTAATTTTGCTTGATTAAAAGTTATGATGAAGTGGTCAAGTGGGTACAATCTTTGCCAATCAACTTTTGAGTAATTTCTTTATCAAATAGAAAAAAAACGTTAAAGTACTCATTGGATATAGTAACATCTTTCAAAGTGACAAAAAAACAAAAAAGAAGACCACATCTCAATTCACTTTATAAAAGATGAAAACATGCATTGTTACAACCTGGAGCAACGCATGTTTAGAGAGACTTTTCACCCCGCCCATCCAGTACGAATGTATACTCAATATTTTATTCTCATGTTAAGATAAAATTAAGAAAATATACAAAGTAGGTATTACGAGTTTGATCAATTGAGTAAACTTGTCCATTCGGAACATTTAATAGAAAAAACCGAGTTGATTCATTAGATTTTCGAATATGAAAATTCACTTTTTGTTGAGTTTTTCTATTTATCTTTAACTTGCCTTATTTAGATTCCAAATTTAGTTAGTTAATGAGTTATTTTAGAGATTTTATGAAATTAAAATTTAAAAAGCTGGTTAATAATATACATTTTGTTAAAAAAAATAGTAAGTTTTTAAATTATATGTAATATGCTTTCGATTTTGTTCAACATGTTAAATACTTGTTAAATTTGGTGATACTTTTGCAAAGTAATACTTAAAGTTAGGGTAACTTGTAATTTTGATCCTTGATACAATATAAATTGTGGAATTGAAAATAAATAAGATAAGAGGAATACACAAAGAATTGGAATAAAAAACAACAATTCAAAGTATACGAAACTAAGGACCTTAATTGATTACCAAAATAAGCACTCAACCTATGAGATGGACCTCAAGGAAATTGAATTCCCAAGTAACTCAAATTTTCCAAACAAGATTCAATTACAAGCTCTCTACACTCAAATTCTCAAAGAGTAGCATAAAAAAATATTCAAGATAATCTAAGTAGATGAAATGGCTAAGGGTCCTATTTATAGTCTAAGACTAACTTATTACATAAAAATCCAAAAGTGACACCCTTGGATTGCAAAAATAGCCAAAACGCCGCCCTGTCAGTGTTTGTTCTTGACATGTGAATCGCATGCACTGTTTGTGACGTGATCTACTATTCGCAGGTCATGTCCTTTAGTGAAATCATCATATGTAGCTTCTAAGCATGGCCTGCGATTCGCAGGCCCCACATATGGCACCATATGTGATTCGCAGATGGTGTTTTCAGCACCATTTGTTGTCTTTTCACCTTCCCATGCTATCATAAACACTTGGAAGCCTCGAGATAATGCTAGTGTATGCTCAAGGATGTCCATATTCATGAATAGGCCCTGTAATGCTTGAGGTTCACAAACTTGACTCCTCGTGAACAGTCTTGATGGAACTCGGTTTGTATCAGTCCTAGAGTTATATCTTAGTAATTTCTTTTTTAGTCATTATGATATTTGACATAACACATTTAACCTCCAATTAAGTAAAATGGGTGATTTCAGTCCAATTACTAACTGAAACTAGAATGGTATCTTTCAGAAAGGGCAGTTCTGGTATATGAAAGTGCAAGGGAGGGAGGGTGAATTGTATTTTTTCTTTTCATAGCCTACTAGTAGCCTTGAATCGGTAGTTGACTACTAGCAGATATAGTGTAAAAATTAAATTGCTAAAAGTAAATGACAACAACTGTTTTTATACTTATTCAGACTTAATATGAATCCAAATTTAATCCTCTTGGGTTGCAAGGGTATTCTCTGTAGCTCTTTTGAAAGTAGGTTTGGTACAATGGTTGTTTGAATGAAGTTCATACGTCTACACTCAAACACTTATATTTTGATGCAATGCCTCACCAACTATATTATATCTCTTATTCCTTTTTTATTTACACTATTTATCACTCAGAAATACAATGCCTGTTAAAAGTAAGTAGATAGCTTGAGAAGTTGAGATGAAAGTAAGATTATTCTTCGACTTTTGAGCCGAGCTTTATAGTTTGAAAGGATGAACGTTAGGCTCTTGCAGAGATGACAACCCAAGAGATTTGATCATTGGAAAAAGGAATCATCAATCATATTTTCCAAGAATAAGGCTAGAGCTTTTTAATGATACTTGATCCTCATTCCTTAAATACGTCATGGTCGAATCGTTAGTGTGTAGCGTCCTTAAATGTTTGGTGCTTGTTTCCTTGTTGAAATTTGCTTGATGTAGCGTCCTTAAATGTTTGGTACTTGTTTCCTTGTCGAAATCTGCTTGATGTAGCATCCTTAAATGTTTGGTACTTGTTTCCTTGTTAAAATCCGCTAGATTGATGCCCCAAGATACTTGGTACTTATTTACTTGTTGAAGTACGTTTGATTGATATTCTTTCAAGACTAATTTATTTGCAAGTTGTTGTCTCCATTAATAAGTGATGACTTATTTATTTATCTTGATCTGGAAATGCTCTTCTTGATTTAGTCATCATGGGCTTTAGGAGTCAGTCGGGCTGGACTTAGGCTGCATGAGTCAACTTGGGCCTGTTTTTCCTTATGAGCTTTCCTGCACAAATAAGTTTGTCATCATTAAAACTCAACACTAACAATCTCTTCTTTTTTTATGATGACAAAAAAATAGACAGTGTGTCAACTTTCCTGTTGGTTTGTCGACTGTTACCCCCTGAGTAGTTGACTTGCTGCTCCCTCTAAGTAATTGAATAGTTGACTTGTTTCTCCCCCTGAATAATTGACTATATTGTCTTTCATTTCTCCCTCTTTGGCATCAATAAAAAAACATAGAGAGAAACAAGAAACACTACATATTCATAAACTTTTGTCCTGCAAAAACACAATAGTCTAACAAGCAATGGGACTTATGCCCCCATACACATTATTATTTGAAAACAAGTCACCAAAACAACACAAATAGTCTGCAATAGATACACAAGTCTTTATAGAGATTAATGTTCCTCTACATCCTCCTTATTGGTTGATCTTCCTCATCTTACTGCGGATGATGTTGTTGCTCCTATAATTGTTGTACAAGAGGTCGAAGGAAGTAAGCTAAAGTATTGACAGTGACATCCTTAGTGGCCTTAAAAGTGTCAGAGAATTTTCCAGGCATGTCAGTCTTACTTGTCTACAGTTGGGCAGACAATTTTGCTGCTTCATTTAGCATGTGCTCTAGTTTGATCCTTAGATGAGCAACATCACTTCCTTTTTTGTGAGTTCTTGAATTTTCTCAATGCGAAAGAGAGAGAATGCCATCAAGTCTTTGAGATACTCAACTTTGGCATCAATAACATTGAGTTTGGAAAAAATATCCACAGGACAATCAGGCATGACCGGAGATGGATCAGAAGGTTTGTTTTTTTAGGGAGACCCAGGGTGTGGTTCCTCAAGGACATAATTGACAATCCAAGTATCCGTGGAGAGAACATATCTCATACTATCAAACGCTTTGGAGTTATAGTATTGCTTGACAGAGGTGCTAGCATAGTCACCTAGGTTGACATGATAGACCTCAAGAATGCGCATAATAAGCATATCATAGTGAATACTGGTGAGATTAGAGGTACATTAATGTAGTTGATGATAATGGCTGACAATTTTACCTTATTTTTTGGATAACAAGCAGTTGGCAACAAAGGCATCTCGTTGGGTGATATTTGAGAAGGAACCATCACGAGGAATAATGGTAGTCGACAAAATGTAACAGAGAACATGGGCTTCAAAAGTGATATCAAAAGGGACCTAATTGAGCGGGAGTAGATAGAGAATTTGATAAGACCTTTTTGATTTGGTCAAAAGATATATTGAGAGACTCAGGCCAAGTGGTCTTAGGCAAATCATAAAAAACAGAACAAGAGTAACCAAGAATAGAGTCAAGAACAACACAATTCAACACAATAAGCATGCGCATAATAAGCATATCATAGTGAATACTGGTGAGATTAGAGGTACATTAATGTAGTTGATGATAATGGCTGACAATTTTAGCTTATTTTTTGGATAACAAGCAGTTGGCAACAAAGGCATCTCGTTGGGTGATATTTGAGAAGGAACCATCACGAGGAATAATAGTAGTCGACAAAATGTAACAGAGAACATGGGCTTCAAAAGTGATATCAAAAGGGACCTAATTGAGCGGGAGTAGATAGAGAATTTGATAAGACCTTTTTGATTTGGTCAAAAGATATATTGAGAGACTCAGGCCAAGTGGTCTTAGGCAAATCATAAAAAACAGAACAAGAGTAACCAAGAATAGAGTCAAGAACAACACAATTCAACACAATAAGCATCTCAAGGACAAAAGTTTCAAGTTCATTAGGTTTATAGGAGCAGAGATTAGCATAAAACATACGCATAGGGGTTTCATAGACACTAGCAGGATTTTGAAAGAAATTTTCCCATCCTTACTAAGTGAAAAAATATGTTACCTTGCAAGATTGAGTTTGCATGAGGTCTAGATCAATGATGCGACCAGTGACGATGTATTTGTCTTTGAGAGAGATGAAAATGTCCCTATTTTGAGTGTCCCAAAACTTCCTCTTGAGATCAAGAAGGCTTTCATGGCCAGATTTACCTTTCTTGACATAATCGGAGCATGTATCATGATCAACATGCTATTTTTCAAGACTTTTTATAAGAATGGAGTCAGTGGCTTCAGAGGAAGATAATGGGCGGAGTGGTCTGAGTCTAGATGAACAGGGGAAGAGGGTTTTCTCTTATTCTTAAAGCGAGAATTGCTTCGTGTAGATGGGTTACAAGATTTTTGGGTTTTAGACATGGCAGTAAGAGAGAGTTTCGAGAAAATGAGAGATTGTGAGGGAGAAGGAGAGAAAAACAAGCTCGTTAAAGAGATAGGGGTGGACGAAGCGTCAAATAAGGGGAAAAGTTTATGGGGAAGAGAACCGCCGACGGATAGGTACACGAAAAGGAGTTGAAGTGATAGATGTAATAATGACACTGATTTGATTTGACAAGAATAGAGTTTAAGCAAGAAAATATTATTTCACACATAGGAAAATATGCAAAACGAGTTCAAATATAAGGAAACAAATTTTTGAAAATATTTGGCACAAGTAAGGAATATAATCATTACAAAGGGCTAGCAATAATTTCTATGGATTTTCTAAGTATGCAAAAATGTTCTTCTAGTAAAGGTTTGGTAAAAATACTAGCTAATTGATTCTCAAAACATACAAATTGTAGTTCAATTATTCCCCTAAGAACATGTCTCTAATGAAATGATGCTTGATGTTCATCTGCTTTGCCCTGGAGTGATGTACATGATTTTTAGTTAAGCAAATAACATTTAAGTTATCACAAAGGATTTAACAGGTTTAAACAACAAATCATAGTCACTTAATTGATGAATCATCCATAGTAATTGAGCACAACATTGTCCAATTACAATGTATTCAGCTTATGTGGTCGATAGAGATACACAACCTTGTTTCTTGCTATTCCAAGATATCAAGGCTTGCCCAAGTAAGTGGTAAGTTTCACTTGTATTTTTTCTATCATCTTTTTCTCCTGCAAAATCAACATCAGAAAAACCTTCTAATTTGAATGAGTTAGTTTTTGGATACCATAGACCATAGAAAACTGTGTTAATTAAGTATCTAATAATTTTTTTAACAACACTAAGATGAGATTCCTTTGGACCTGATCGATATCTAGCACATCTGCAAACACTAGACATGATGACTGACCGACTAGCAGTAAGATAAAGTAATTAGTCAATCATTCTTTTGTACTTAGTTTCATCAATTGGTTTACCTTTATTATCCTTGTGAATTGAGCAAGTAGGACTCATTGGAGTCCTCATCACCTTTGCATAATTCATACCAGACTTTTGAATAATCTTTTTGGTGTATTTACTTTGACATATGAATATCAATTTCTTAGTTTGGTGGATTTGTAATCCCAAGAAGAATGTCATTTCTCCCACCATGCTCATCTCAAATTAACTTTGCATAAGATTAGAAAATTACTTACACAAAGAGGGGTTAGAACTTTCAAATATAATATCATAAACATAGATCTGTATAATAAGGTTTTCAGAAGAAGTTCTTTTAATAAAAAGAGTTGACTCAATTTTGCCTTTAGAAAAACCATGTTCAACTAAGAAATCACTTAGCCTATCATACCAGGTTTTTGGAGCTTGTTTAAGGCCATATAGAGCTTTAGATAGTTGAACACACGATAAGAGAATTTGGAGTTTAAAAAACCAACTGGTTGTTTAACAAAAACTTCCTCATCAATAAAACCATTTAAAAATGCACTCTTAACATCTATCTAAAAAAGTTTGAAATCTTTAAATGCAGCATAAGCAAGTAACATTCGAATTGATTCTAACCGGACAACTGGGGTAAATTTTTATCATAGTCGACTCCCTTTTGTTGTGAGTATCCTTGAACAACTAGTCGAGCTTTATTTCTTATCACTTCTCCAGCTTCATTCAGCTTGTTTCAGAATACCTATTTAGTCCCAACAACTGAAGCATTCTTAGGCTTAAGAACTAGACTTCACACTTTGTTTTTCCCAAATTGATCCAGTTCTTCTTTCATAGTCTTAACCCAATGATCATCTTTCAGAGCTTCATCAACCTTCTTTGGCTCTAATTGTGATATAAGAGCCAAATTTGCATTATTTTTATTTGAAGCTCTAGTCTTCATTCCTTCATTTATGTCTCATATAACGAACTTCTTTGTATAGTCAGGTTGGCTTCTCAACTCATTTGGAACATGTCCAATTGTTAGGTTAGACGACTTGGTAGTTTCAGTAGTCGACATTTTTTTCATTATTTGGATTAACAATGGGAGCAATTGTTGTGGCTGGCAGTTGACTACCCTCATCATATGCAATTTTACCTTTCTCGACCAAGCGATTAGTATAATAAAAATCATATGAATAGATTATTCAACAATTAGTGTACGTTTTAAATGCTCTATAAGATCTACTATTGGTTGAGTAGCCAAGAAAAATATCTTCATCACTTCGTGGATCAAACTTACCAAGATTGTATTTTCCATTGTTATGAACAAAACACTTGCTTCCAAACGGATAAAAATAACTTAAATTAGGCTTATTTTCCATCCATAATTCATATGAAATTTACTTCAAAATTGGCCTAATTAAGCATCTATTTAAAACATGACAGGATGTACTTACAGCCTCAGCCTAAAAGTGACGTACTAGCTCATTTTCCACAATCATTGTTCTTGCCATATCTTGAAAAGTTATATTCATTCATTCAACAACATCATTTTGTTGAGGAGATCATGGTGAAGAGAAATTACGAGTATATCCATGTTCATTGCAAAAGTTTTCAAAGATTTTATTTTTAAATTCTCCTTCATGATCACTTATGATAGAAGAGATGTAATATCCCTTTTCATGTTGTACTTTATCATAGAAAAACATAAAATTCTTTAAAGTATCATATTTATGAGTAAGATATATAACCCATGTAAAATGAGATAAATCATCTATTATGACAAAGACATATATTTTCCTCCAATATTGGCAGTTCTAGTAGGACCAACAAGGTCCATATGAAGTAGTTGAAATGGTTTAGAGGTAGACACAATATCTTTTAAAATTAAAGAGTTTCTAGATTACTTACCTTTCTGGCAAGCATCACAAATATGATCCTTAAAATAGTCCAGTTTGGCCAATCCTAGAACCAGTTCATGCCTTACACGTTTTCTATTAGTCGGATACTTGCATGTCCCAGCTTCTTGTGCCATATCCATGGATCTTCTCACATTGATGCTAAACAGATGTGTCCCACTGGACTTTTAACTTAATCTAGTACATACACATTTTTGTTCCTACTCACAGGTAACACAACTTTACCAGATAGGGCTTTAATGATACAACTTATTTTTCTAAACCTTACCTATAGATCTAAGTTACATAGTTGACTTATGCTCAACAGGTTATATCTAAGACCTTTCGCCAAATAAACGTTAGTAATATCATAAGATTTATTAAAGGCATTGGTTATTATACTAGTTACAATTCCAGTTGAGTTATCTCCTAAAGTTATTAGTCCTCCATCGAAGTCCACAATTGACTTGAATAAGCTTTTGTCGCCAGCCATATGGCTTGAACACGCACTGTCTAAATACCATTTTCCTTTTGATTTCTCCTTGTGGTATTCCTGCAAAACAGAGTAGTTACTTTTTTTAGGTACCCAAGCTTTCTTGGGTCCTTGAGGGTTAGTTCTAACAAGATTTGCATCATCTTTAGGTTTTCATATCCATTATGGAGTAGTTGAATAGCAAAATCTGCAATTATACGATTTGTGCTTAATTTTACCATAATAAAAACAAGTATGAGAAAATTGTTCTTCAATGACATACTGATTAGTCAACTTGCTTGTATTAATATTTTTAACATACTTTATATCAGTTGACTTGGTAGACCTAGTTGACTGGTCTTTCTTAAAGTAAGCAATAGACTTATCAGTTGAGTTGCTGGTAGCTGATTTGTCACTTATAGGCTTTTTCTCAGTTGACTTGTGGTGACGAGTCGACTGGTTAGACCTGACATAACTATGACATGTGGATTTGCGCAAATTATTTAATTATAGTTGCAAATCATGAACTTCTTCTTGAAAGAGGTCTCTTTCAATTTCACACACTTCTAAATTAATTTCCCAGTCTATCTTTTCCCTTTGTAATTTCCTATATTCATCAAAAACTTTATTTAGATCTTCAAGGGTTTGGTCTAATAACTCTTGGGTTTCATGACACTTAGAGCACGGATAAGGTCTTACCTCACTAGTTTCACCGATTGCCATGGAATAGATATTCTCAGCTTCTTCATTTTCATCTTCACTTTAGCTGTTGAATGCTCTTTGCTTTTGTTGACCTCTAAATGACTTCCTTTTTTACTTCGGACACTCAGATGCTATGTGACCATACTTCCCACATTCAAAATATTTTCCATTATTTCTTGGTTGATCATTTTGAGATTTCCCTTTTCTAAAGTTTAAAGTACGCCTTCTGTTATTTCTAGATCTCCTTATGGATTCACCACATATCTAGATATCATAGCCATTTCATCCTCTCTAATATCATCATCAATTTCCTCAACTTGAAATTTGGATGCACCTACCTTCTTCTTTTCTCTCTTTTGGTACCTGTTAATATGATTTTTCTCAAAGGCCATGAGATTTCCTCTGAGTTCATCATAAGTAAATTTGTCCAGATTTCCATATTCCATGACAATAACTTTTGTCTATCAAGACTTTGGAAGACTTCTCACCAATTTCCTTAGTTCATGAGTTTGGAGTATACCACTCCAAGAGATTTGAGTTCACCCTTAATTTTGCTGAATCTAGTAAACATTGATTCAATATTTTCTTCATCAGTCATGACACATGCTTCATAGTCATGATGTAGTGCATCAATCTTGTCTTCTATGACTTTAAAGGTCCTTCATAAGTAACTTCCAGCTTGTCCCACATTTCTTTGACAGTCTCACATGTTGATATATTGTCATATTCTTCACCATTAACTGCACAATAGAGTAAACTTATTACTCTGGCATTTGTCTAAATAGCCTCCTGTTGTTCCTTGGTAACACCAAAAGATTCCAGATCAGCTTTGCTTTTTGAATCTTTTGGATATTTTACTTCAGTATCATAAATAGGTTTTGGTCCCTTCTTGATCACCAGCCAAGCTTAAAAATCAGTAGATTGGACAAAGATTTTGAATCTTTCTTTTTAATGACTATAATGTTGTCCATTGAAGTAGGGTGGCATAGTAGTGGAGTGTCCATCTTGCAAAATTGCTCCAGTAATCTAATATCTAACCATTAAATCTTTTCTCACAAGTTGTTAAGCTACTGAGTGAGACCTTGCTCTGATATTGATTGAAAGTGCAAGGGGGGATTGTAATTTTTCTTTTTCCTAATCGACTGCCTTGAATCGGTAGTCGACTACTAGCAGATATAGTGTAAAAATTAAATTGCTAAAAGTAAATGACATCAAATATTTTTATACTTATTCAGACTTAATATGAATCCTAATTCAATCATCTTGGGTTGCAAGGGTGTTCTCTACAACTCTTTTGAAAGTAGGTTTGGTACATTGGTTGTTTGAATGGAGTTCCTACGTCTACACTCAAACACTCTTAGTCTTTTAATACAATGTCTTACCAATTATACTATATCTCTTCTCCTCTTTTGTTTACACTATAAATCACTCAAAATTACAATGCTCGTTAAAAGTAAGTGTAGAGTTTAAGAAGTTGAGACTAAAGTATAACGTTCTTCGTCTTTGGAGCCGTCCTTTATAGTTTGAAAGGATGAACGTTAGGCTTTTGCAGAGATGACAACCCAATAGATCTGATACTTGAAAAAAGGAATCATGAATCCTATTTTCCAAGATTAAGGCTAGAACTCTTTAATGCTACTTGATCTTCCTTCCTTAAATACTTCATGGTCGAATCTTTAGTGTGTCACGTCCTTAAATGTTTGATACTTGTTTCCTTGCTGAAATCTGCTTGATGTAGCGTTCTTAAATATTGGTACTTGTTACCTTGTTGAAATTCGATTGGTTGATGCGCAAAGATACTTGGTACTTATTTACTTGTTGAAGTACGCTCGATTAATATTCTTGCAAGACTAATTTATTTGCTAATCGTTGTCTCTATAAATAAGTGATGACTTATTTATTTAGCTCGATGAAGGACTCTTTTTGATTTAGTCATCGGGGGCTTTAGGAGTAAACCGGGCTGGACTTGGGCTACATTAGTCAACTTGGACCTGCTTGTCCTTAGGAGCTTTCCTGCACAAATAAGTTGGTCATCATTAAAAACCCAACACTAACAGTATATAGTTGCTACTCTAGCTTTACAGTACAAAGAAATATGTAAATGTCACGTTCTCTAGCTCATGACAATAAGACAAACCAACAAAAAGAAAGAATCATAAGCTCCATAGACGGATCGTGCTTCTCTAGTTCACTTGATTTTTGCATAATATGTCTTTCATTACAGAAAAGCAAGAAATAAATAGATGACTATTAAATCTCATCTAACGAAGGAACTTTACTTGTTTACCAAGCACAAAACCTCAATCTTCCTTATTACAACCAAGGATCAAATTTGTCATTTTCCCTCAAAGTTAAGTTGAAAAAGAATATATGAACACTAAAGTTATGTTATGACACACATTTCAACTTAAAAAATATAAAATTTTCATGTGATTTTTTTAACTTGTCAATTTTTCAGATTTGTAAAACTCAAACTAAGTTGGAGTAAAAAATAATTAACTACAACGTACCACCAAACAGTTTTTAAAAAGGTTGAACATGCAGTACAAAGGCTTTAAACAAAGCACTGATAACACATGATAGTGTGTGTCTATCTCGATTAACAGAAGTACTAAACATAATTGATGAGCATAGATGAAACAAAACAACCATCTATGGATACAATTTGTACACAACTTCTACATCAAATATAGGAAACTAACTGAACTACAAATTCCTAATCAAGCTAGCTGGATTGTTAGGAAGTTGTTTGATGCAAGAAAATGATTTGGTAACAACAGCTCGATGACGCAATTGCAAAGTTATTGTAGATAAGGCAAATTCAATGTCAAGAAGGAATATACAACACTTATTCCATGATGTCCTAAAGTTCCTTAGAAAAGCATCACCATTGGATAAGAGACTATGCCTAGACATCAATTTATCACTTGACTGACTATCAATGCTAGATTAGCCATAGTGGATCGACTTGAAAAGTGAGGTGTTCATATTTCAAAAGCATGTGTTCTATGCAATGGTAGGGCTGAAGAGTCATGTGTGCACCTATTATTTGAATGCACATACTCAAAGTATATATTTCAATCTATATTAAATTGGATGGGGGAGAATAGACTAATAGCGAGCTGGGATAGTGAAGTCACCGAGATGACCAAGCGTGTGAAGAATAATGGAGTAAACGCTAGCAATCTAAAGTTCCTATTTGTTGCTTCAATCTACCATATATGGATTGAGTGCAATCTGAGAATATTTCAAATCACACCAAAAGCGAGCAAATATCGAATTAGAGATTGTACTCGAGTTACATCCTATAGAGAATCAACAAACGCGATGGAAAAGAGCATCAGAGTAGCTAAATAATTATACTGTTTAAGAGTAACTTTTTTATTGCTATATTTTGATTCTATTCTTAATGTAGAAAAAAGTTATTTTTGAGAACTAATTCTACTGTATAAAAAACTAGTAGCTTTATAAATATTTTCTTCTGATTGAATAATTTTATTACCTTTCAACCCAAAAAAAACGTCAAAATAACATATTTGCACTAATTAGATTTGCTATATATTTGAAATCTCTACCCGATCTTCAAATTCTCATTTGATCCAAGTAATCTCAAAAAAAAAAAAACATCTACCTCAATAATAACAGAAATAAAAAAGTAAAAAGGACTAGCATTAGAAAAAAAATTAAAAAAGAAATACGTAGTTCATTTAAGGCGGTAAAATTATGGAATCCGATCCGAATTCTCATGCAAAAAAGGTCAAAAAAGATATTTGGCACGTATTTTTGTTATTTAAATAGCCTCCTTCTATAGTGCCCCAAGTGTATTATTATTATTATTATCATCGTCACGTACTATTAAAACCAAAACAAGACAGAAATAAAACATCACACTTGTTTCTCTCTGAATAACGTTACCTGTACCCCGTTGTTCCGAAAATCGCGACTCTTCCAAAAAAGCCAAAATACGTGACAACAAGAAAAAAAGAAAAATAAACGGATCCAAAAAAACAAAAATAACAACAAACAAACCCTAACCCTAGCTTTCCTATTTCCCACCAACAACATCTTTCTCTATTTCTCCGAATATACGTAAATCTCCTAGCGTTATTTATCTATCTATCTATCTATCTTTTGTCGGTGTAGATTTGTGTTAAGGATTAGGTTTTCCGGTGATGAATGGTGGCGGCGGCGGCGGAGTCGATGACTGGTGGTAGCGGTGGTGGGAGATGTCACCGGCGAAGGAAGATGAAAGGCGAGGATAATACATGTCCAATATCTGTTATCCCTAGGGTTTCAGAAATTGAAATTACAGAAAAGTCCTTGAACTTTGATAAAATTACGGAATTGCCCCAACAAATAGATTTTTATACACAGGCAAGAAAAGCTTTGTGCTTACGTTGTCCTTTTGATTCTTCTGAGGATTCAAATCAGTCACAGCAATCTACTTCCTCTACTGTGCACCTTACTTTACCTAATAACTTAGCACAGTTGTTAAATAAACATTCTGATAGTCGAAAACGACATAAGAAGTCTCATACAGGAACCGAAACGAAGAAGAAGTCGTCTTGGCGACAAAAGGGTGGTCGTAATAGTGGATTCTGGGATGAAGTTGACGAATACTTTCGTGAATTATCTGTGGAAGATATTGATAGATTGTATAAACTTGGGTCTTTCGAGTTTTTGGGTAATGATCAGAAATTATTGTATGTTCCTACATTTGACAATGTGGGTAGTGGGGTTAATGATAGTGGGGTGACGGTTAAAGAAGAGAAGGAGAATGAGCAATTTATGGATGTGGATAGTGAAGGAGGAAGGGAAACTGAATTGGTTAAAGAAGAAAATGATGGAAATGTGAAGCTCTGTCCGTCGTTCCCCTCGTTGCCTTTTAGTGGGTTAGAATGGCTATTAGGTTCTAGGAGTAAGATATATATTGCATCTGAACGACCCTCAAAGAAAAGGAAGCTTTTGGGTGGAGATGCAGGGTTGGAGAAGCTTTTAGTTGCTCGTCCTGTAGAAGGGTCAGCTTCATTTTGTCACTATTGTAGTTTAGGTGACCATGGTGATGTGTTGAACAGATTGATTGTTTGTAGTTCTTGCAATGTCGCTGTTCATCAGAGATGCTATGGTGTGCAGGATGATGTTGATGGTAGTTGGTTGTGTTCTTGGTGCAAGCAAAAGAATGAGATGGGAAGTAATGACAAGCCATGTGCTCTTTGCCCAAAAAGCAGTGGTGCTTTGAAACCATGTAGGGAAAGAGGTCTGGGAAGTGAAGAATCTTATGGACTGGAGTTTGCTCACTTGTTTTGTTGTCAGTGGATGCCTGAGGTATTTGTTGAGAATACGAGGATCATGGAGCCGATAATGAATGTTGATGGTATAAAGGATACACGGAAGAAGTTAATTTGTTATCTGTGCAAGGTGAAACATGGGGCGTGTGTTCGGTGCAGTAATGGTATGTCTTGTTGCTTCCTTACTTTACCATTCCTGCATTTCTTCGTTAATGGCTTTCTCGAAGATGTTTGGTTTGGTAATCGGGAGCTACTAGTTGCCATATTTAGAAGTCTTTCTATTTTCTAGTCCGTGACTCCATTGGCATGCACCAAGTCTGTGTCAATATACAGTTCGTGCTGTAGTCTTTTACAGAAAAATTATTGGCGTGTTTAACATTTTATCAATCATTTGTAATTGAGCAAGAATTAAGAAGAAATATATCTTATTTGGTTGCAGTGTTCATTCTTATTTGATTGCGTTCATTCTCTACTCTCTTCCTACAACTCATGAAAAAAGGTGTAGATCTTTCCTTATACTTCTTGAAACACGGCTTTAGAATTTCAATGTAGGATAACTGGATAGAGCGATATCGACGCGATTCAGTGCAATAGGAACTTGGTATATCTACTAGCTATTTTTCTGATATGTACTTGGGTCTGTTGACTTCCATTGGTTTTTGCAGATTATACTGTTTTGGTCATAGTTTCTCTTCTTTTCTGTTTCCCATTTTGTGTGTCTGGGGTAGAGGCGGATTCTAGTACATGGGTGCACTACTAAAAAAAGAAGGAAAACAAGTATTAAGTGGGAGTTGATCCCTATTCCTCTCGGTAAATAACTCAACCTTCAACCAAGTGCACCATTCGGCCTTATTGGAGCATGGGTGCCGACAGTTAATATTATACCAATTTTAGAAAATATGTACATAAAATATCTAATTTTGCGGAGAGACCATGGGTTCACATGCCCCATAATCTCCCCTATAAATCCGCCCCTGGTCTGGGGGGAGTTGGGGTACTTTTCTCTTGTATTTGTGCTTTCACTTCTCTGTCTCATTATCCACTGATGTTGACCTAGCTTTGCTCAAATGTTTGGGTCAGTAGGATATGAGAAGGTCATTAGATCAGAGAGTTTTCCAGTAAGTCTAAATGTTATAACTCAGAGTTGAAACTGAAATTGCAGATAAACTTTAAAGCAGTTCCTAGAATAAAATGCAGAAATTTAGCGCCAAGTTGGTGCTAAGGCAGTACAAGAGTGAGTGATCGTTCTGTACAATTAAAAAGAAGAAGGATATCTGCAGTAAAGGTCCTGTTCTTGTAATGATTGTACGAAACCTAACATACTATCCTCATCTTTTACATCTGGTAGATTACACCAAAAAGCCAAAAGCCACTAAATGTATTTAAGCTGCTCTACACTGACTTTCTTCCCTTCTGAGCATCTGGCATTTCATTCCTTTATATTTCAGCATATACACAGTGATGGTGCACCAGATCTTTTTAATGTCTTACTAGTTCCCCTGGAGGTTTACTAGCTCTTTGGTTGTGTATGGAATAAGCAGCGGTAATCTTGAAAAAACAGAAGAATCCTGTCCAAATCTGTCCAACAACCAATCAATGCAGAAATGTATGGTTGCCATTTTCCACTTCTCTGTTACACATGACACACCTACTGCATAACAACACTCCTTGTCTCTGTAGATTATTGTGTCTGAGGCATGCATCATTTTTTTTTGATGAAAGTGTCTGAGGCATGCATCATGCACCACCAACCACATGAAACAGTTATTAACTCTATAAGGAGCTTTAGATTTCCAGAGTTGCTTCCATGACCAACCGTTAAAGCTAATTCCCCGCCATTGAGAGTCTTGTAGCATGCCTTAATTGTGAACTTTTTGTTTTGCTGTCCATTCCATACAATACAATCCTCCACTTGATCATTGAGGGATGCCATCTCTAATATGTAAATAAGAGAGCAATTATGGGGATTTCCCAGTTAAAGCAATTTCTTCTAAATAAAATGTACCAAGTATTACCCTTCCAAAACTATGAGACAAGATTACCAACTGTGTCGATGAAGCTATAAGTATTATAGTTCTTAGAGGCTTTACGCTGTGAGAGGATAGTACATGACCTGTGTGCCAAGTGCTTTGTTCACCTTCTCCATAAACGTCCTTCTTTGCCTTATCTTTACAACCACTTCAAAAGCAAGCTAAATTGTGTGATTTCATGTTCCTAATGTGAGTCCATCCCTACTTTTCTCCAGCATAACCTTGAGTTGTATGTTTGTTTTCTTTCACTTTTCCAGTTTAACGGACATCGAATTGATTGTTTCTTACATATGCTCAACCTCGAGCGAGTCCCGTAGAATACATATGGGAATCTTACGTCATTTTTTCTCCGTTTTTAAAAAGTTGATTATGATTTGAAAGGGGAGCTAAGGCTTGTTTTGAGTATTAAATAGGGGAGAACCTTGCAATTATTGGGCTGAAATAACCAACTTTGGGATATGAGGATTTGAGTCTTTATTAGGAGTCTAAGATGCAACTCAACATCATGGAGAGAACGGGTGATAACAACTTGGTATTCTTCACGTCTTGGTCATAAAACTAGGTGATTATGTTTAAACTCGAAGCTTGCGGATGAACATATATTTGCAAGCAAAGAACTCATTAGAAATCGTCTATGTTCTTATTTATTCTTTTGTGTAAAAGAAAATACACATGGGAATATAGATCATTGGGATAGCTTGGTTGATGATTTTGGTTAATCTAACCTCACACCATGTATTTAGTTGTTTGACACCTAGTTAGTGTAATATTAATGTAATTATTTGATCTATTCCTTGAAAAGGTCAAAGGGCCCACCCCAGGGATTTGGTCTAGCGGTAAGGGTGGAACCTGTGATTGCGGGGGTAGACAAACGCTACAGGTTCGAACCCAGCCGTGTAAAAAACCTGGTATTTAAATGGAGAATGGTAGAGGGGCGAGCCCATTATCCCTAAGTTTTGAAATGTGTGCCACTAGTCATCGAGGATACTCGGGAAACTCGATACTCTTTGTAATTGTGAATTTCTAGCTAGTAACTTGAGAGAATCTTGTTTGTTATTACATTATATGAGTTGCGCTCGAGCTGTACTCTGATCTAGAATAGTAACGACCTGAGATTGTATAACTCGAGATTGGATGGTTTATGCTCATGATCAAATTAATATTGGATATATCTACCCACTATGTTATTTCTAGGAAAGATGTCCAAAGTTGCCTCTGAACTATGTGAAATGGTCTAAGCATGCCCTCCGTTAATAGTATGGGTTAGATGTGTGCTTACCGTCACAAAAATGGTACACATAATGTCATTTTTTCAAATGGAGCATTAGTTGGAACTAATTAGGCATCTAATCACTTTGATTAGCAACTGGGGCTGCCACGTGTCCCTCACGTGGCTAACTACTAAGAGAGGGTATATCTAGACCATTTCGCAAAGATTAGGGGCTAATTTGAGCCTTTTTCCTTTATTTTTCCCTTCACTTTATGTCTTTCATTCTTCCAAAAGTGAAAAACTACCTCACACAACCACAAGCCAGTATAATCCCGCAAAGTGGGGTTTGGGGAGGGTAGTATGTACGTAGACCTTACTTCTACCTTTGTGGGGCAGAGAGGCTGTTTCCGATAGACCCTCGACTCAAAAAACGTAGTCAATGCAAGAGTTGGTGAATTTTGTCTTTTTTGGAAAAGGCCGCGTGGTGGGAAGGGTGGTGATATGTGGTGTTTGGTGGCCGAGAAGTGGCGGTTTTTGTGTGAGGGGTAAGGGACCACAGAAAATTTGATTTTTTGCAGGTTATAATGGTTGACTATTGTGGTTTTCGGCCACGAGTGGAGCTCTTTACATGGGTCTCTAGTGGCCGTATTTTTTAGAAGGGTTCTGGAAAAGGGGAAGCGAGGAGAGTTGAAGAGGGTCGCACGTGGTCTTCTGGCCCTTTTTGGTGTTGTTTATTTTGTGAGGGACCAATAGAGGGCTATTGATGGTGGATGAATGAGGTTATGGAGGTACCAGGTAATGGACATGAAAGTCCAAGGTATTTGTTGTGTACTGGCAGTGGAATGAGAAAAGAGAGATGGTGGGAGATTTGCTGCCTATTCTCCTTTTCTGCTAAGCGTTGATTTTGCGGTGGAGAAGGTTTTTTGGCTGAGAAGGTGGCTTTTTTCTGAAAGATGAAGAACAGTGAGCGAAGGATAAAAAGGGGAAAGGGGTCAACTCAATGTCAATAAGGGTATATATGCGACTTTTGTAACGACAAGGGTACACCAGCCCCCAACTATTAATGGAGGACATAGTTCAGGGGCTGATGTGGACCTTTTCTCTTATCTTTTTTCTAAGATGCGAATTTATAGACCAAAATCTTTAATTCTTAAAATAGAAATAAATTATATGTTGTGCGACTTGAAATAAAAGCTTTAGCTTAAGACAATAAAAGAGGCTTCAATTTATTAACTTTATCGATCCAAGCTTGAGTTTTATTATTGTATACGAGTTACACTGAAGGTTGTTTTTCTATAGATAAGGTGAATTATTTTTTAGCTGAAGGTTGTTTAGTGTTGGAATTTTGCTCAAGCTTGGTTCCTATAATGCTAGAGAGAGCTCGGACAAGCAAAGAATGGCTGGATACGTACAGTTGACTGTTGACATTAAGATTTAAGTGTTTCAAATATTTAATGATTGAAAGACTTACGTTTGGAAGAAATGATGAATATTCATATATGAATCCAAGTTCTTACAAAGACACTGCTCAGTGAAAGCAATGATATAATAATTAGGGGAGTCACTATGTATTCTTTTGTTTTCCACTTCGTTTTACTTTTTTTGTTGATATATAATTTAGACTTCTTTTGGTTGCTGTCCAGAATTGATTCTAACTAAGAATTGAATGTAGTGCAGACATAATGGGAGAATAGCTTCTATTCATCAATTTGGTCATCTTGTTTTGCTAATGTGGATCTTTTGCTTTCTGTCACAAGTACACTTGTATTCCCACTTTCCTTTTCCTTCTTTTTTGGGGAGAGGAGCCTGACTTGCTCAATGGTCTAAGATTTGTGTCCATTTGAGTATCACATTTTGCAGATGGAGTTTTACATGTCTTTTCTGTAAAAATGCTCTCATGATTTGCCATCTTTATAAGATATTTGAGTAACGACAAACTATTTACACAGCAATGCAATTTCAACAACTGAGACAGTTATTAATTTCTATCAGTCTTAGACTCTTAGTCGGATTTTGAAAATTGTGTTCTGTCGATGATTAAAGTGGTCCAGTTTGTAGGTGATCATCTGATATTGCTAAATGTTTTCTTAGTGAAGTCTCGTAGAGGTGGAATATTTTTTCATTAATTTGTTGCTATAAATTTGCTTGTCGCTCTCTCCCCCCCAACAAATAAAAAAATTGCATTATGGGTCTACTTTTGCCCCTCTATTTAAACCACCTATTACGTACTTTGCTTGTAGAGAAGGAAAACCAACTAAACTGAAAGATCCTGTATGACGAAATGCAGGGTAAGGCTGCATACAATAGAAACTTGTGGTCCGGTCCTTCCCCGGACTCCGCGCATAGCGGGAGCTTAGTGCACGGGGCTGCCCTTTTTTACACTATTTCTATCGACTTTTGCGGTATGTTCTTTGCTAATTCGTTCTCTTAATGATTGTAGGTGCTTGTAGGACCTCTTTCCATCCTATATGTGCCAGGGAAGCAAGCCACAGAATGGAGATATGGGGAAAACTTGGATGTGATGATGTGAGCTCTTTTCTTCTTGTCTTCTGCTTTCAAAAATTGTTAATTCTTCCTGTCATGCCTCTTTCTACCTGTAACGTTGAACTGGTAGTCTTTTTCTGATTTCGGCTTTTAACTGATGTCGTTTTGTACTAAATGTGCTTTGATCCTCTTCATTTGTAATATCATATTGATTAAAATGTCTTCCTTGTTACTTTTTACCTACTTGTTTCCGATGCTTTTAGGTTGAATTACGTGCATTCTGCGTGAAGCATTCAGATCCCCAGATCAATAGTAGCAGTCAACAAGGTAGAGGAACTGCAGTAGATGTTTCTTGCGTCATAGGTAACAATCAGTTGGCAGCGTCAGTTACAGCCAAACCGCACAAGGTAAAGCTTGGCTTAAGAAATGGAGACAAAACAGTGTTGCACACGGACAATTCTCTCTCGGGTTTAGATAAGTTGAATGGTGATGCATTACAACAGGATGGACTGCTGGAGAAGGGCTTGAGTGTTGAACGTCAAACAGAATGTGGTGTTTCACAGCAGCCTGTTGATAGGGACTTGTGTGAAAATAAAGATGGTGATGTGGCTGATCCTGTAAATCTCACCGTGATATTAAAAAAGGTATTGTAACATCTAGGCTAAGTAGCAATTGTACATTCACATACTCCTAAATCATGTTGGCAAATTTTGAAAACTGTGATGAGATGATACACAGATATGACAAGACAATATTAATTAGTGTTTGCGTCATTGCATGCAAAGAGTATTAACACAATTCATTGCCTAAGTCCATCAGCGAACTCCATCGCTTTCTTATTAAGGGCTTGTTCTTTTAAAGACTTTTTATTAGGCAACCAAGAAAACACGGTGAGCAGAGCAGAAAACAGGGAAGCATAATTCCATTAATGCCCATTGGAGTTGCAGAAGTGTCCAAGTAGATGTCAGATTGCCTTAATACAAAAATGTAATAAGATATGATGGTCTGTCGACCTTGTGTGACTGATTTTGTTCTGGGAATTAAGTATGACTTGGATATACCACATAAGATTTGGCATCTGTACTTTTAATCTGGGGAAGCTTTTTTTGTTCTTTAATTCCAGTTATATGCCATTTAAATCAATAAAATACTGAATATATTCATTGCTTTTGTAGTTAATAGAGCAGAAAAAAGTTGATGTAAAAGATGTTGCTGTGGAGATTGGTGTACCTTCAGACTTGCTGGCCTCAATGCTCAACGTAATATCCTTTGTTTTATTATTTTCTCCTCTAACTTCGTGTATTATGCACATAATAAGAAACTCAAGAATTCTCTCTCGTGAAGTTTCTGAGTGAGCTAATTTCTTTTTGATAACACACTGATACTTCTCTTGATCTACAATTTTGTTAATTGCAGGATGGTAAACTGGTTCCTGACATACATTTCAAGGTAGCTAAGTGGTTGAAGAATCATGCTTATAATGGAAGTTTACAGAAAACTCTAAAAGTTAAAATTAAATCCACAATAGCGCCAAAAGTTGAGGCTGGTGTGGTGGATGATTTGGATTCCATTAGAGTCACAGAACCCGAGATTATGGACTTCGTACCCGTTAAGTCTGTGCCACCTCGAAGAAGAACCAAAAACAATGTCAGGGTTGTGAAAGATGGTGAATCACTATATTCATCTAAGGAGACTCTCAACATTGACGGAGTAGCTGCAGAAGAAACTAAAACTAGTGTGAATGGACGGGAAGATTCAAGTTGTCCAAGAGAGCTTCCTTCTGCTGGTGTGCGGAAGGTGTGATATATGTTTTCATTTTTGTTGGTTTTGATTAATTAAATATATTTCATTGAGGTCAGCCAAACCACATGTGATATAGCATCATTTTTGCTGAGTTGGTTTATGGGCTACTTTTATCTGGTTTTCTTCAAATCACAAAATTGAAGGCCCATAGGTGCATAGCTATCATGTGAAGTAAAAAACGATAGTTTGATCTCTATCCCCCGTGCAAATTTTCACATGTGAGACCAATTTACCATAGTAATCATATTATTTCCCCTGTAGCTTCTTATCTTCTGTTTTCTATTACTATCTACTGTCTCTTGTTATTCGCTAGCGTACTGTTTTGCTTTAGTTACTGTTCCTTTTTTTCTTTTTGACCTGCTTTGTTTTTGCTTTATCCTGAGCCGAGGGTCTATCGGAAACAACCTCTCTACCTCCCAAGGTAGGGGTAAGGTCTGTGTACACTCTACCCTCCCCAGGCCCTTCTTGTGGGATTACATTGGTAATGTTGTTGTAGACCAATTTACCATAGCTCTCACCCTGTTCTATAATTATCATCTTTAAGGAAGGCTAATTGTGCACATTTGAGACCAATTCACCATAACTCTCACCCCGTTTCCATAATTATCATCAGTAAGGAAGGCATTTCTTGCTGCTCACCGGAAGAAGAAGCAATTTTTTTGGCGCCTTGGTACTACAAATTGCCTTCCACACTTCTCTCATGTTTCTCCCTTTAGTGAGTCCCATATAATAGGGCTTCATTATGAAGCCACCCTCGCCTTAATCCTCTCCAAACTGTCCCAGCCTTCCCCATCTGTCTTAAATTGCAGCTGTTTTTTTTTTGAAGAAACTGTTGAACTTCCTCCCTTTCCTAGTTCTATATGTTCTTCTTGAACCTTGTATCCCGCTAAACGCCTTGAAAGTTCCTCTTCATATGGTTGGGTACTATCATGTCAGTATCAGTGGGAGCGGTACACACCTAGGGATGCCTCATTCAGTGTAATTCCGTTCACTGTTAATCATACCAAAGACGTATTGCCATTCTCAGTTATACAGTCCACAAACCTTGAAACTCTTCTCTTTCTTTCATAATTCCTTTCAATGGGCTCAGATGTTGTATGTTTGTGCCTTCCCGAGAAACATCCGTCCTTTGATCTTCCGTAGTTTCCATAATAAATGTGTTCCCGACATGTCACAACCATTTTCCGTGTAGCATTCTCGTGATTCTTGCTTTGGACTAACATGATAAGATCAATTTCAAGACCTTGTACCTCCACAGCAAATGCTCCTGATGGGTCTACTTTCTCGTTTTTTGCCATTGTAAATTTTTTTTAGGTATCTGTAATGTTGGTATTTGGCTTTTAAACTACTTGAGAAAGTATTCCATTTGGACCTAATTAAAAAGAAATTACTCCATTTGGAAAAGATCTTGGTCAAGTCTTTTGATAATCTTATATTCCTTTTTCAGAGTTGTTTGGTACTCTATTTTTCTGACCACTCTTATCTTTTTTATTCTTTTTGGTAATTTGAATCTTCGTCTGTAAGGGACACCTAGGATTTGTGACCTATTGAACTGATTTAGTCAGTGATTGATCATTTATTCTTGTTGAGCAGTGTAGCTTTTAAGTAGTTAGAGGTAATGTTCTTTCCTATCTTGTCTCCTGCACAGGTTATGGTCGAGACTATTCCCTCAAAAGCAACTCTAGCGAGCGATCCCAACAATGATGAAGGTTTGCATTATATATTTCTGATTTGCTTATGCATGTGAGGAGTATGTAGTTTAACCTTCATAGGAACAATATTGTTCTTTTTCATTTATTATCTTGCTGAAATGTGATATCAGTTGTCAAGATTGATGAATCAATGTCTTTTTATTTACTTGTATTTTTTGTGCAAATAGAGAATACCTGTTGTATAGATAGACGACAAATTAGTTACCTATGGAAGATTATGGTGTCATAAGCAACTTGTACACACTTTTGACACTGGTTTGATGTCTAGTAATGGAAGTTTTGAATTAAAATAACGAAAAATGAAAAAAATAGTCTGGCTTCCAGTGAGGTTGGAATCAAGACCATGGTTTGAGTCCTCTTAGAGGCAAAAAGGTTAGGTGATTTCTTCCTCCTAAAGCTTGGTGAATAGAGCTACATGGTGGTTGGGCTTTGTGTGATGTGCAGGATGAAAACGAAGCAATGAATCTTTGAAAATGGTATAAAAAAGTTCAGTCACATCTGGTCATCTTGTTGGATCTTCTGAAAATGCCTATTTTAGTTCTCAGATAACAGTAGTGTCGGCAATCTTGTGTCACTAATTCTGCTACCAAGGTTTAAGCAGATGGAAAGAAATCACCTGACCTATTTTCCTATTTCGGGATATGGATCCTTGTCTCCCACGGTCTTCTGTCTTATTTCATTGACTGCTATGCCACATCTTTGTATGCCTTGATCGTATACTATTTCTTTTTGGAAAAACCTATTTCGAGTTTATTCTAAGTTTCCTTGTTCTCGTACTTTGGCCTATGTTATATCTGATAACTAATGAGGATTTAGGTAATTTTAGTAAGACAAATCATATATTATTTTATTTCAAACTCGCGTAGTAGCATATGTATCATATAATATTGTTTGTCAAAGTATGTTCTTCCAGAATAAAGATGAAATATTAAAGTGAAATAAAAATATGGTATACTGGTTAATAGGTTTAAGATAGTAAAAAATATAGGGAAGCAAAAGAGATTTTTGTATATATCTATCTATCTATCTATCTCACGTATACCTCTTGTATATGGGGTTTATCCTTTTTCCCCTGTGGTCTTGGGTCATGGAAAATAGGTGGGTAATGCATGACCTTGCCAAGTGACCCCTCAATATATACTTACAAAGGTTGTCATGCTGCCAACAAAATATATATTCTCCTTTGGGAAACATCCCCTATTAGTTGCCAAGTTGGGATAGTTTAGGTGCATCTTTATTTTTTGATGGTCGTTTATGTGTGGATTCTGTAAAATGAACCAACTTAGATCCTGAAGAATTGACGTTTACTTAACCATACAATTAAAGCCTGAATGTATCGGTACCCCTCACCCACGCCACCCATCCACACAACAATAAAAGGGCAGCCCGGTGCACTAAGCTCCCGCTATGCGCGAGGTCCGGGGAAGGGCCGGACTACAAGGGTCTATTGTACGCAGCCTTACCTCACATTTCTGCAAGAGGCTGTTTCCACGGCTTGAACCCGTGACCTCCTGGTCACATGACAACAACTTTAGCAGTTACTCCAAGGCTCCCATCCACACAACAATGGTGAAGTAAAATTATTGGTAAACAGTATTCTATTAATGTGCAGCACTGTCTACAGGGGATATCTACATTACTAAATATGTAACGAGCTCAAAAAATCTATCATGTCCTGTATGTCATTTGCAATTGCCATGTTACACACAAAAAAACTGTAAAGAAATGTTGCGTTTATGCTTGATGCTAATTACTAATTCTTCACTGCTTTCAAAAACTCTTGTGTTCCTTTCTTTCCAAATGATCCACCATATGTCTGAAGGCAGTGAATTCCAAGTGATCAGCCTTTTCATTTTCCTGCTGTACAATCTCCTCATTCATGCTCAGATTATGCTTGCTACTTTATATGTTGAGTTTGTTGTCATAGCTTACGTGCACTAAATTTTTTTTCTTCAAATGATCCACCATATGTAAAAAGGCAGTGAATTCCAAGTAATCAGCCTTGCCATTTTCCTTGTGTACAATCTCCTCAATCATGCTCAGATTGTGCTTGCTGCTATATATGTTGAGTTTGTTGTCGTAGCTTGGGGTGCACTAGAAAACCTCACCATCTACCAGTCAACCTTCTCAATTTTCTTTAATTAGGTTCTCTGCTCTTCCCAAATCCTATAGTTTATTCCATTCTGGGTTAGGCATTGTTTAGTTTTCATATGTGAGTCTTTCGATTTATTTGTCAAGTGACAAATTTAGATAGCTTGTAGCGTAGAGAAGCTGGAGACTGTAATAGCTGTATCAGTCGCAGATATGGTCAAGAATAAAGAGGAAGCATTAATGGAACAAGAGTTGGGGAAGACTGATTCGGCAATAAGGGAGGTTTCCATGCTAATCCTGTAGCCCCAAATTGTAGTACCTTGCTGACTTCTACCCAGAGGTCAAGAGATAAAAGGGTGAACGTGTTATTATATTTGATTATTAGTGATTAATTGGTGAACTTAGCAATTTTTAGAACTTTTTTAGGTCAATATATACGGTCATATCAATGTTGGAAGATGTGAAAAGCTTAAAAGACGCAACATTAATTAAAATGATCTGAAGTATTACTTCCTTTACATTAAACTTGATTTAGTGAAGATTTAAGGAAACGGGCTGCTGTTCTGGGACGAATTAAAAGGAAAGAACTCGATTACGAGGAGAAATATAATTCTATATTGGGAACTCGTATAAAAATCACAAATGTAAAGAGAAGTACCAGAGAAATTAAGCTAGCTTATTGACACTTGGAACCCTGGGGATTAAAAATGGAAGTGCCAAACTAAGCTAAACAACCATCGGTTAAAGCAGATGATAGTCAAATATGTTTGTTGCTAGCTGGTTGCTTTTGTCCAGAGGTACTACAACAACAACAACAACATACCCAGTGTAATCCCACAAGTGGGGTTTAGGGAGGGTAGATTGTACGCAAACCTTACCTCTACCTTGGAAGGGGGAGAGACTGTTTTCGATAGACTCTTGACTCAAAGGAAAGCAAACCAAATCAATCGGGAAAAGAAATAAACATAAGTAAAATAGTAATGGCAAAATATGATATAAAGCATGCCAAAGCAGTCTGAAAAAAGACAATACCGTAACTACCACAAAATCATACGATAATCAAATCACAAGAAAAACATAATAACAGAAATCTAAGGACATACTATAAGAGTATTACTATAACTACAAGTAGGAAAGGAGAAGCGTGACAATGCTCAGCTACCGATTCTAGCCTTCTACCCTAATTCGTGTCTTCCATAATCTCGTATCTAAGGTCATGTCCTCGGTGAGCTGAAACTGCGTCATGTCATGTCGAATCACCCCTCCCCAATACTTCTTCGGTCTACCTCTACCTCTCCTGAAACCATCCAAAGCCAACCTCTCAGACCTCTGCACCGGGGCCTCCGTCCATCTCTTCATGTGCCCAAACCATCTTAGTCTCGCTTCCCTCATCTTATCCTCCACCGAGGTCACCCCCACCTTGTGCTAGATCTCTTCATTTCTAATTTTATCTTTCTTTGTATGCCCGCACATCCACGCAACATCCTCATTTCCGCCACCTTTATCTTCTGAACGTGAGAGTTCTTGACTGACCAGCCTCTGCCCATACAACATAGTTGGTCTAACCACCACTCTGGAGAATTTGTCTTTAAGTTTTGATGACACCTTATCACACAGGACTCCGGGCTAACCTCCATTTCATTTACCCTGCACCAATACGATGCGCGGCATCTTCGTCAATCTCCCAATTACCTTTGATAATAGACCCAAGATACTTGAAACTCCCTCTCTTTTGGATGACATGGGTATCAAGCCTCACTTCCACGTCATCCTCCTGTGCTACATCACTGAACTTGCACTCCAAGTATTCTGTCTTGGTCCTGCTCAACCTGAACCCTTTCGATTCCAGAGTTCGTCTCCAAACCTCCAGTTTAGCGTTAACTCTACCGCGAGTCTCGTCAATCAGAACTATGTCATCCGCAAATAACATACACCATGACACCTCACCTTGAATTTGCCGCGTCAACACATCCATCACCAACACAAATAAAAATGGGCTAAGGGCTGAGCCCTGGTGCAACCCCATCCCAACTGGAAAATGGTCCGAGTCTCCCCCGGCGTCCTTACCCTATTCTTGGCTCCATCATACATGAACTGTATTAAACTGTATACTGAAAATCCTAAAGAGACCCCATAGTGTGAATTGAAATAATAAAACATCTAAAATTCCAGTAAGAACAGTTCTCAAACCAAATGGATACAAATTACTCCAAGCAAGACAAGTGAAGTTGCCTGGTTTATTCTCTAGTTCTAGCGCTCTACTTGAAATATTGGTCCACGCTCCTATATTCTATCAGCTCATTACCACAACCATATAGATCATATTTTTCTTGTCTATACAGTACAATCTCCCTTTCTTCTGAAGCATTCAGTCCATGTGGTGGATGAGTTTCTTTGCTCCAAGCTCTTGCTTGTCTGTCTTGCAATCTGGACATTTTGCTTGTCTGATGCTATTACCTTTCATCCTCACCCCTGGGGTTGGTTTTCTTTTCCTCTGAGCCTATTTTGGTATTTTTAATGCCGTTTTGGTTGCTTATTGTCGAGAACTGAACTGGAACCAAATCCACCTCTGATAAAATCTTTAAAGGTGAAACTGTCTTTGCGTTATGTTTTACGATCTTGGTTAATATCTATGTCATTGAAGAACTAGTTTTAAGCACTCTATGCTTCATTCTTGTTTATGTCTGTACAATGCTTGCTTGTGTTTGAGATGTAAGAAAAATTTCTCTTTAGTGAAGCTAATATAATAATGAGCTTGCATATTTACTGCTCTTTTTCCATTCTCAGAAAGTTAATATGTGAATAATTTGGCTGCAGAGCCATCGAAGATTTCAATCCATTGCCCTGACAATGGTCAAGCGGAGCAGGGTGCTTTATCTGATCAGAATCTTGCGACTGTTGCTGATATGAGCAGCACGATTTCGTCGGTTTCGTTCGATCACTTACCAGATGTCCTGTGAGCAGTCTATATTTATTTCTTTTAGCTGTGACTTGCGGCTAGAATGTGTTAACTAATGAACTTTACCCGCATTTATATTTTCATGCAGTAAACGGAAAGCGTTCCATAGCTCTTACATTCACCCTTTTATTCAGAATAGATTAAGGCAAATGGAGAGCGGGATTCCTTTGGACGGTAATGTTTGTGATTTTTATGATAAACCCTTAAGGATGTAACGTGTATATTGAACATTCATGTTATTTGTTATGCTTACAGATTTGAGACAGGGTGAGGTTTCTCAGATTGAAGCATCTTCCAGTTCAGGAATCTGCTGCAGCCATCATTCGCAGCAGTCAGCTTCTGGCAACCCCCTCATATTGAATGGTGCATGCCCTGAACAGTTGGTGAAGGCGAGGGCTATGGGCCTGCTGGAGCTTTCACCAGTTGATGAGGTGGAAGGAGAGCTCGTTTATTACCAACACAGACTGCTTTGTAATGCTGCTGCAAGAAAACGTTTTAGTGGTCTCTGCTATACCTCCTCTCCTAATCTCGTGCATGTTAGCATTATTGCGTCCTTTTATTGTATGAGGATCTGCAGACAATAACATGCATCTATTGTTGTGCTTTTACATGTGCCAGAACTCATGGATACTGTTGTTGAATTAACTGATGTTGATTGTTTTTGCAGACAATTTAATTTTTAAGGTTGTGAATAGTCTCCAACAGGAGACTGATGCTGCTAGACAACGAGAATGGGATGCTGTGTTAGTTAGCCGATATCTTTATGAGCTTAGGGAAGCCAAAAAGCAAGGAAGGAAAGAAAAACGACATCAGGAGGCTCAGACTGTACTGGCTGCTGCTACTGCGGCAGCTGCCGCATCGTCTAGGATTTCATCATTGAGGAAAGACAGCATAGATGAATCCACGCACCAGGAGGTTGTAAGTCTGTTCATGTTTTGACTTAGGAGTCACTGAAGCAGTATTAACAACTATTTCAAAATTTCAGTCTAGTTTTCATCGTACTAAATGTATTTGTTTCTTCCCCTCTGTTCTGGATGTTTTGAAGATGAATGCTACCAATGAAAGGCTTAGGCTTTCTTCCCAACAGAATCCTCGGGTCAAGGAGACACTTTCAAGGCCAACTGGTGTGCGGATATTACCAGAAACTAACTCTGATCTTGTCCAGCTAAGTTCAGATATTTCAAAAGACCATGCCAGAACTTGTGATGTCTGCAGACGGTCCGAGACCATTTTAAATCCTATTCTAGTTTGTACCAGCTGCAAGGTAGGAAGCACTACACTCCTATTCTTTGTCCCTTTAAAATCTTTTCCTGTGTTCAAATTATCCTTGTTCATAGGTTGCTGTTCACTTGGATTGCTATCGAAGTGTAAGAAACTCAACAGGTCCTTGGTATTGTGAACTATGCGAGGAGTTATTGTCATCTGGGGGCTCTGGAGCTCAAGCTTCTTATCTTTGGGAGAAGGAGAAACCGTGTTTTGTCGCTGAATGTTGGTTATGTGGCGGTACTGCTGGTGCTTTTAGAAAGTCAAATGATGGTCAATGGGTTCACGCCTTCTGTGCTGAAGTAAATTACAATCTTCATGTTTGACTATTCATCATCCTGCACTAGCTTTATGTACTATGTTGCATTGATAATTGCACTAATATCTTTTTGTTCTGTAGTGGGCCTTTGAATCAACATTCAGAAGAGGACAAGTACATCCAATTGAGGGACTGGTATGCGCTTAGCAGAATTAAGAATATGTATTTTGCTCATTTCGGTTGTGTTTAGATCTGGAAAGCTGGACAAGCATAGTCTCTGTAGTAGTTACTGTTCACTTATTGTGATAATGACAGGCAACTGTCCCCAAGGGTAATGATGTCTGCCTCGTTTGTCAGCGGAGAAAAGGTGTATGCACTAAGGTAAAAGACGTGGAAGTTTTTTTTTTCCTTTTGATGTGTTAAACTTGGTCTGTTTATTTAAATTCAACTTTTGTTATTTGCAGTGTAGTTATGGTCACTGTCAGAGTACATTCCATCCCTCTTGTGCTAGAAGTGCTGGCTTGTTTTTAAGCATGAGAACTAATGGTGGCAAGCTGCAGCACAAATCTTATTGTGATAAACATAGTTTGGAACAGAGACTTAAGGTTGGTCTTGTCGTTGTTCATGCAATGGTTGCAAGTTTCTTTAATGACTTGTGTCATATACTCATTTTGTACCAAATGTGATCAGTCTGAGACTCAGAGACATGGGCTGGAAGAATTGAAGAGTCTGAAGCAAGTCAGGGTAAGTGATGATATTCACCTGATTATTTATCATGTTTCAATTTGCAGCAGTTGTCTTGCTGCCGAGATCGTTTTTTCTTTGGTTTTTCTATGATATTTGTTCTCGTTCCTTTTTTCAGTTTCTCATCTCCATGTTAATTGATTATGCTAACAATAAATAGTTTATTATTTTTATGGTTGAGATGGTACATAGATATCTGCTGCATTTAAATAGGAGAATTGAAACTTAATTGCACCAGTTCAATATAATTATTGTATGCTTACTCAGCAAATAGGATATTCTGAAGAGGGTGTCAAACAGACTAACTGGCGGGTCTAGAAAGTGGGGACTGCTTGGGTTGTAATAGATGCATTGACCTCAATCTTGACTTTTTGAACTGCTGTCCTCTTTAGTTACTGCACTTGCTGTTTTGTCATTATAACTGTGACTACTCGTTATTTTTGCTACTGCATTTGGTTTCTGCTAAGCATTGTCAATAACCAGTAATGTAGAAAGACAGAAAAGTAGAAATGGTTTGGAAGTTAGACGCTTTTGAAGTACTTGTAACTATGCCTCTTGTACGTTGTAACTTTGATCTCCTTGATGCTTTTTTTTTTAATGGAACATATTACTTCATCAAAAAAAAAAAGAGACAGCGTTTGAGGTCTGTTTAATACACAAACATGCATTAGCAAAAAAGCTACTGGAAACAAAACTAATTCTTTCAAAGTAGAGAATCTACAGAAGTTCTGCTGGACTGAAGAATATTAAACACACAGGCAATTAGGCACTCTTCATGCCAAAGAAGAAATTGTGTACGGCCCTTTTCTTTAATTTTGTGAGCCATTCAGTTAATTCTGCAAAGCATTTCGAACTGCGTTCAGGGATGGGATCACACACCAGAGGTGGCTTCTTCCTCTACATCTTAGTGACAAGAATTGGTCCAGCATAATCCTGTGCCTAAAAGGAAATAGAACAATTTACTATGCTATCTAGGTCACAGATGCTTCTTTTAGTTGCCTGAAAATCCCTATTTTCGCCATCTGGTCTGCAAGATGTTGGAGCAAGAGAACTAAACCTGAGAAAGAAAATGACTGTTTATTCCTTGAATGTTTCTCTTTCTTGTTTTGGGAGTTGGGAGGACACCCTATAACCGTGGGTACGGCCTAGCTCCCTATGGCGTTAAAGAGAAGCTTATGAAATTTTAGAGAAAATGACCCGACTTATCCGAATGATGGAGAAGATATCCCCCCCTATTGGGTCCTTTCTTGGAAATAAGTGAGGACTAAACTTAGCTGTTAAACTAGAGATTAAGATATTTTGTCATGTAGTCGCCAACTGACTCCTTATTTTCTTCAGTCCCTATTGGTAAGTACAGTTGATGATGTTCATAAATCCAATATACCAACAAACAACAATGGAGGATTTACTTTTAACTATTTAATGTTATTTTAGACGGGATATGGCGCAGGTGCAATTCACCGAGGACATGACCTTAGATAGGGGGTTATGTAGGACACAGATTAGAGTAGGTAGTCCAGCGTAGTCCTACCTACGCTTACTAACTGGTAGTTGTAGCGTTATTATTGTAGGCCTGCTTAGCCTATCATACTAGTAGGCACAATATTGCTTTATAGTCCTCTATCGTTTGATTTATAATGCTATGTGTATTTTGTTTGTTTGTCTTATTTACCTGCATTTACTTGCATTAGTTATTGCTTCTTTTTCAGAATTCGCTATCATGACTTAGTCGCTTTGTTTGTCTTACTTTGCTTGTGCTTGTGCTTTGTCTTGAGCTGAGGGTCTCTCGGAAACAACCGCTCTACCTACCAAGGTAGAGGTAAGGTCTGCGTACACTATACCCTCCCCAGACCCCACGTTGTGGGATTTCACTGGGTATGTTGTTGTTGTATTTAATGTTATTTTACCATGTGCTCCTTCCTTTTACCGGGGTCGTTCTGTGAACAAGTTACCTCTGTGATGTAAGGTTGGCTCAGTTGGCATGCTAGAGTTTTGAATTCAGTATGATTTACTGAGTAATATTTGAACCTGAACCAGGTTGTAATTTTCCAATTGATGTTCAAGTAGTTGAATTGGGTCCTAGAAACCTTAATCTTAGTCTCTTTTGTGTTTTTGCTGAAACCGGGTGGTTTAACTAAAATTCTCTTTGAGACCTGAAAGGTGAATCACCTTCATCTACTTCCTGCGCCTGGGCTTGTTTTAGAACATGGTGGAAATCAAAGGAACATGAGTGGTAAGAGCTTTCCTGCTGTTTTCCCCTTAGAACAACTTGTAATAAGATTGTATTCAGGGTTGGGCGCCGCTCTGAAGTGGGAATTTTAAGCCTTGGTTTTTGTAAATCTTTTGGGGCTGTTCCCAGTCTGGGAAGCTCCTTTTCATTATATGCTGCAGTTATCAGCTACTGTTCACAATATGATTTTTAAGTGTTCTGTTTTTTGTCTATTACCAGCATGAACATACTTGCTCATCCTAGAATGGCGGAGATCCTAATCCTGTAAAATCCTCTTATGCAGGTTGAATTTGAGCGATTACGGCTGTTATGCGAAAGAATTGTTAAGCGAGAGAAGCTGAAGGTAGCCTTTCCTTTCTTTTCCATGCTCTTTGCAGATTAATGGCATACATATTCGTGAGTACTATTCCTGTTTTTTTCCTGTTTGATATCACTCTTAGCCGCTGCATTGTCAAACTCATCACTTTTGTTACATTGCTGGTACAATCTTTTTTAATTGTTCTGTTTATTAGATGTTGTTAGTATGGTTTCTTGCATTATTTCAATCTTATGATTGTGCATTTACTTCCATTTGATGTGAATCAATTGTTTCCATGGTAAGAAGAAACATTTTATCTGAGAAAAGGTAAGTAAAATATATATTGCACGAAGTGTTCATGAAGAGTATTTACAAAGGTAATCCAGGCTTCACGTCTTTGAATCAATAACTAATTCCTCTTTACACCAAAAAGAACCATGGTAAGAAGAAGCATAGTGAGAAATGTCAATGTGAAATAGCTTCAAAGTGGATTTATATAGTCTATAACAGGATCCTTGTTATTCCATCCTTAAATCGGAGGGGACATTAGCAGGTAAATGTGTTATCTGCTATTTGGTGTATGTGTTGCCTGGTAGATAAATGATGATACCTTTTCAATGCTTGAGAAGGGGAAGGTGGTCGGCTTCTTTTTCTTTAATGCTATGTATTCTTTTGGTGTCATAGCTGATGGACCGTTCTTTGATTTGCAGCGTGAAGTAATCCTTTGCTCACATGATATTCTGGCTTCAAGTAGAGACAATGCTGTTTTATCTGCTCTGACTCGACACCCTTACTTCCAACCTGATGTTAGTTCAGATTCAGCTACTACGACATCGATTAAAGGCTACACGGATGGCTGTAAATCAGGCAGTGAAACAATACAAAGATCAGATGACATAACAGTAGACAGTACTGTAGCAGGAAAACGGCGCATTAAGTTTCCTGTGACTATGGATAATGATCGGAAGACTGATGATAGTTCTACATCACCCAACCCTGTCACACAAAAACCCTCACAACGAGCATCATTTTCTGCGAAGCAAATCCCATATAGAGCTTCTTCCAATTCCACAGATCATGATGACAAGCGATTGAGATACAGAAAGGTAGAGTTATGTTCTCTCTCATTTATTAGGATGACATACTTCGTAACAGGAAACATCCATACATTTAGTTGGATGTATTGGTAGATATTTGATATGCATGTTTTTAGCTGGAATTTAAATCCTAACCAGTTTGTTGCATAAACAGCATATGGAAACTTTTGAGAAAGAACTGGTAATGACTTCAAATCAAGCCTCAGTGAAGAACCAGCGATTACCTAAAGGGTACGTCTATGTCCCAATCCGGTGCCTGCCTAAGGAGGAAGCTGCTCCAGATGAGTGTTCTGGAGAACCACTGGATCCTGATGGATAGATTTTAGCTCAGTCATTGTAGGATTTTAGTTCAGACGAGCAACCCGATCTGGCATTTTGCTGCTTGCACACCATTTTTATCTGAACTATCGGGGAGGATGGCTTATTTAAAGATAGTATGATGACAACAAGCTCCCTTCCAGGAGCCATCGAGATTAGGTCGGATGGTATTTGATTGTTGTACATTCATTTAGAGCTTACTGTACAGTGGATCTTGGAGTGGTTTGAATGGCTCCGTCACGATGGTTCTTTATTGTGAGCTTGTTGGTGACAATAGCTCTGCTTGTAATTGTATACAGTAGTTAGAAGATATCCCCTACTACGCAAGCCTTGTAAAGTTGTTGTAAATATTCTTACAGTGTTAATTGAAAGCAATTAGCGCAGAGCAATGAGTTATCTAATTTATCATCGTAGTTCCAGATTCTGTGTGTTTTCTTATGCCGGTATCAGGTAGCAGTTTCACCTGCTGTTAGGTAAATATAGGACTTTTCTTTGTCTGCATTGAGTGAATTTTGGTATCAGGTAGCAGTTTCAACTGCTGTAATGTAAATATAGTTGTTTGCATGAGTTTGTGGCCTTGCATCCTTTGGGTGCTTCATATCCTTATTTCCCCAACAGCTATTATGGAAGCTACACTGTTTAATGTTTATTCTTTTTCAACAGTAATATATTTAGGTGTTGTCATTTTCAGTTTCTCGTCAATTGTGTTTTTTAAAAAAGAAAGTGGGAGTCTGTCAGCTATTGACCGTTTCATTGGCTAGCGAGAAGTTGCAGGTCAGATGATCTACCATAGTTTAGCGTGGATGTTTAGACTCTTTTGACAAATCTGTGTGTAGCTCTCTGCTATTGTAATATTTAGTTCTTTGTTTATATCTTATTAACGGTACGGTACTACTAACCTTTCTATTATTTTGTTCCTTTTACTTTCTTCTGGAACTATGATTGGTACAAGTTGATATTCTCGTCTTTGATGGACTTGTTACTTATTTGATGATGGTTGTGTCTTCTGGTGCTCGTTTTTAGTTGACATCTCTGTCCCAGCAATTCTCAGAGGCCTGTTGTTTTCTGTGTTTAAACTTTTATAAAGGTTATGTCTATTCCTATTTTGTATGTGTATTTTCATGCACTTTGTGTTGATAAAAAGCTCTTACAGTTGTGTGTTGTTCATGTTTTACAATTATAAGACAAGTTGAGTAACTGTCTAATTCTATTGATTAGTCATAAGAATGAGAGAGTTGTAAGGTGTTATCTTTCACTTTATTGGGTGATGGATAAATTAGCAGGGTTTGCATGTTTGTTCAGATTTTTAACTTCTTTTCTTTTTCATTTATTTTTTATTTCTACTATTTTAATTTATTTGTTATTTTTATATTATTTATCTTTCATTTTTCAACCTTTACTTCTTGTGATTCCATGCAATTGCTTGTATTTTTATTATTTTCTTCATGATTTGCGTGATTATTCTAGTTTTTGAAACTAAATCTCTTAATATTAAAAAAACGAGTCATTAATAAACTTGATATGTAACGAGTGATGCTATTAAAATAGAATTTCGTTGTTAAATCATGAGCCAATAGACTTATATTTTTCCTTTCTTTTGAATTATATTTACTTAAGTTGTGTTGGAACTTATTTTATATTATGTTGGAATATGACATAAGAGTATTATTGTAAACTTCTCTTTGGGGATTATGAATTTAGGTTATATTTTCGATTTCAATTTATTTGCTTTAATTATTGACTTTGTTATTTCACATTTGTATGTTGTTCATTCATACAATTGATAGATTTTTTTGTCAACCATTTGAATAATGTTATGGAATTACATTTATAGCATCAATTTTTTTGTCGAACATCTAGTTGATGCATATGTTCTTACAAAATGAATGATTTAATTTTTATAATTAATTTAATTAAAATATTACTTTAAAAATATATATCTATTATTATTTTCTACAATATTAATTACAAATATATGATATTAATTAATATATTTTTCAAGAAACTATATCTATCTTCAATACATGATTTAATATAATTTAAGGCACATATTTGTCAAATGTTAACTTTTAAATTTTATTCTTAAATTAATCTAACTGTGTAATTACATTTGTACAAATAAATAGGTATGTGTAATTACTAGGCTGTGTAATTAATACCCTAGTAATTACACCAATTCCAATTACTAGGTGGTTTTCCAAACAAACCCTTATCTTTATTCTCATCGGATTAATTGATTCTTCAAATTTATTGAGTGAATAATCTCAAAATTTGACAAAAACATCTCGAAGAACCCAACATTTCCTGTGAAATTTCTATATCTATTTATTATCATCGCTTCCATTTTATATCTTTTACATTCAAATATGAAAATTATTTAATGAAATGAGATTGTTTACCTAAAGATTAACTATGAAAGTTTTGCTTTTAAACCAAAAAATTGTAATATCTCTCACAATTTTTTTGTCCAACCTACCTCTGTAACTTTTAATGAAGGGTAGTTATTTGAGGGTCACTAATTTTATATGTTTAATTGGCAAAAAGTTCTCATGGTTTAGGATTATGAACAAAATAAAAAATGGACAATTTCGAATGTAAATGAATACGAATGCATAAACAGTTTTGATATGGGATAAAAGTTGTCTGGCTTGCAACCAAAGTATGATATATATTGTTCCTTACATCCTTGAAAAATAAATGGAGTAATGAGTAATCAGAAGAGTTAAGATTGTGATTATTATAAAGAGACTAGGGTAAATAGATTCATTTTGTACCCTTCATCAATGAATATTAAAGATTCTGATTATCATAAAGAGATAAGGGTAAACATATTCATTTTACCCTTCATCAATGAATATTCATTTAAGAATCATAAACAAGTTTTTCAAGAACTTGTATATGCTTCAGGAATTTTGAATCCTTCATAAATTTTCATATAAATTTTGTCAAGTAAGTTATATAGGCTGAGACAACTTTCATTTAGTATTTAAATTACATGACAACTTCTGATATAAGGAATGCAGGTCCAATAAACTTTACTCTTACCAAGATGTATCTATTTGGTAATTGTTTCTACGTCAGCATGCTTTAAGAGACGTAGAATTCAGATCCTCACATCTTATACAATATTGTGCGATGTACAGTATTAAAGATATCGTAGATAACATATCATTTTGTATTGGTTCGCAATTCGATATAACTTACTGAGATCTCATCACTTCATTATTTTCATGTACCTGAATTTTCCTTAAGGTTTCATGAAATGTTATGTCGTGGGCTCTGCAAGAACACATTGCTTCCTCATTATGATCATTTGCTCCTTTCCTTTTTAAAGCATTATTACATTTGGAATCGATTGATCTACCATTCTTCATGCATGTTGTAGATTCTGTCCTTCAGAGATATTAGGAGCATTTTGCACCTAAAGTATGAAATAGTTGGGTCAGAAAATACTTCCAGCATTTGACTTGAATTATCTTTTGAACTAGGATCATACTAACGATAATTCACAACATATTTCTAGCTGCATATTCTCTCCCTCTTGTGTTAGAAAAACTAAGATATATCTCCTTTTACATGAAGAATCTATCTGTGTGCATCGCAATATATTCATTTATCATATACCGCATATCAAAAGTTACATGATGAAAATATTTGGTTCGTGACCCTGAACCAATTGTGAAGGAAGAATTTTTCATAATTTATTGGTCTTTATTGGTTTGAAGCATACAAGTGTCGTTGTATGCAATATTTCATATCTCATACCAACACATGAAGCTTTGTTATCATAAGAAATGGTTTAACTATATATTGGAGACATTCAATACCAAGTCAACTTGAATATAAATAAGCATTATCAAGATGAACTATCTTGATTACACAATCTGAAAATTGTGCTCTTAACTCAATTATTTTGAGCAAACTTGTAAATCTCAAACTGCAAGTTGATAATAAACGCATATGACTGTCTCATAGATGCATCTATTTAAGACATTACATTGCAGGCGAACGGGCTCACATTCACCTTTTATATTTTCCAAAATTTAAGAAATCCAGTCCCAACACTAGATGGTGTAATCAACTTATCATAAGAACAAGCAACAAAAAAAAAATCTTAAAGAAACTTCTAGTTCTTCAATATATTTCGAATACTCAATAAGCACACAAGATTTAAATCAGGACCATTAAAACGGTCTGTATTAGTAAACTTCAAGTTTATCATGACATGTGCTATTTGTTTAGTAAATTTCTGATTTACTATTGAATAAGATGTGATCTCATCAGGCTCGGGTGACGTTTCATATATGTATTTCTTACCCGTAGTACTTGCATATATTCAATCTTCCAATCATTTGTAGTCTCAATATGATAATCATTTTTATTGCTAGTAAACTTCATCTTTACTTCAATTTGTGTTTTGATCGTAATAACTACAATATAGAATGAGGGGTTCTATCATATATAACCTCTTTGAGAGATTTCAATTTATTTTCCATAATCAAATATTATTTGAACACTGCTCGTGATAAGATACTTGTAGATAAACAACTAACTCTTCTAAAGCCCTTGATTATTAATTACTACTATCAAATATTGCTTAGATACTTCTGGTATCATGAAAGCAAATCTAAACATTACTGATGTCATAAAATAAACATTAAGTTCTAAACTTCAGTATTTCAAACATTTCATTCAGGAAGATCCACCAATAACATTTGAATATTTTATATTAAAGCCACAATCACATCCTTCAGGAAAAGTTACATTAAGTGTTATTTCCTTCGAGGAAATCAATAACAACTAACCATGTATAATTAATCAATGCGATTACAGTAGAAAGCATTCTACTCTTCTTCTTATTGCCTTAAAATGATACTTAATAAAATTACTCGACATGTTCTATGTACATTAGGTACGTGTTGCAATGCCTTAATTTGATACCACTAAAATATCATGTATATCCCTTTATTTTATCTCTCCAGGAGATAAATCGTGGTATTTCTTCATTCACTTTAGAAAATGAAACATATTATTCAAATGTGCTTGAAATACGACATTCGTCAATTGCTCGTTATTTGCTCAAGCACAAGAAGACATTGCTTCAAAATATTCCTCAGATATTTTACTAATTATTTATGCTTTAGGAGTAAAGTTTAAAGTTTTACTACTTCGGGAGTACAATTTAAAGGTCTACAACTTCCAGAGTAAATTTCAAAGTCTTACTACTTCAGGAATAAATTTCAAAGTTCTACTACTTCAGGAGTAGTGTTTAGAGTCTTACTATTTTCGGAGTAGATTTAAGAATATTTACTACTTTAAGAGTAAATTTCAGAGTTCTACTGCCTCAAGAGTACAATCCAGAGTCCTACTACTTCATGAGTAAAATTCAGAGTCTTACTACTTCGAAAGTAGAGCTCAAAGTTCTATTACTTCGAGAGTAGAGCTCAAGGTTTTTCTATTCGGGAGTAGAGTTATATTTTGCTACTTCGAGAGCAAATTTCTGAATTTACTACTTCGGGACTAAAGCATAGACTATTCAGAATATTTTTTCTCAATTATTATACTCTTCTGGAGATGAGTCGTGATAACTTCAAAATCAAACGTGTGTCCATTTTTAAAATTAAGCTTTACTATATATTGTCACATTCACTTCAGGGATGGATCTGATTTTGTAACATTTATCAAAAATTCACATTCTGCATGAATGGGAAAAAATAAAAAAAACACAATCATATGAACGTGCCTTAAGCATATCAAATTGTGATAGCTTAGAATCTCTTTTAAGATATTGTACTGCAAAAGCAAATCGAGACATATATATGATGTAGAAATTTTTTGTCTAACATATCTTTTAGAGTATATTTGTCTTCAAAGCAATTATTACTTTAAGAGCTAATATGAAGCACCGTGAGATCTGTATTTCTTACAAACTCTCATTTAGCCATTAAGGGCTATGTAATTAACATCACAATCTATCTTAACAATGTTGTTCTTCAGGAACAAATTTGAGGCATAAATGATCCATAATCAATTAGGTTCCCTCATATTCAATCAAAATGTGCTTGTGAAAGAATAATCATCTTCAAGTGACTATATCTATATTTTTCAAATTATTTCATAACATAAGAGTATCTTTAACCGTGAGATATTTCAATTTATAAACTTATTTGTAGAATAAATTCTACAAATTAATAGACAGTAACCAAAATAGTATCAACCATATTTTTGATGCCTTATTACCTATTGCTCTTCAAGAGCAATTAATAATTTCTCCGTTCGTTTATAACCTTTAAAAATAAATGCTCAACTAACCACTTACCTTAACTCCTCTCTGGAGTAATATGCTCTCTTTAAAAGGCGTAGATCCATGGTAAGATATCACCGACAAAACAAAACAAAACAAAACAAAGAGAAGTTCTCATTAATCTCCAGCAAGCCATGCAACATGTGGCATATCAAATCCGTAAAGATAGAATTTAATACCATAAATATAATTGACACTGTAAAGGATTAAAGTAAAATACTTATGTTGCACTCGTTTAATTTCAAGAATTGCACTTAAAATAGAAAATAAAACTTAAAATAACAGAGTCTTGTGCTGATAACGTGTTATAAAATAAAGACTATAAAGTAAATATACCAGAGATAAATATAGATAGAGACTGATATATTATTAAACTTTTAATTGATATATAAATAAATTGAATTGACTTCCTATTTATAGAAAAAAAGAAGCATATGCAAGGCTTTTTAGAAAGTTGCTACAAGACTTTTCAGAAGCTGTTGGCAAGTTGCCTGCTTGATTATAAGCTTATTCAAATGATTGTGCATTTGAATAAACATCATAATACAATGTATTTATAACATTAAGTATTTTATAAGTAATATTAGTGGATGTTCCTTTACCGGAAAGAAGTAACATTCAGAAGTATAACCTCTAAAGATTTATGTGCGAATAAATCGTATATATAAACCCTCAAAGAACTAATTCTGTATAACTAAGTGGATTAAATTTCCCTATTTATATTATTGTAATTTACGAAGATGGATGACCTACAATAGAGGCATGCACGGTGTATAATTTAATTTAATATACGGGACTACGGGAGAGAACAAGAAATTACTGTTACTCCATTTTTATCATACTAATGTCAATGCTACTTTTGTCTAAGCATGATAGAGAACTTGCACTCTTGTCAAAAGGTAATCAAATCATTTAATCCTACTATAGCTAATCTGTGTATTGTTATTCCATTAAATTTGATATATGTAATATAATAATTATTTTATTAGTTATATATGTATTATAAGCTGTACCGGAAATAAAATGGGCTATCAAACATGAGATAAATAATATCAAAGTTAAACTCGTAATTATTTTATCTAATACATCATACCAAACAATCCCTAATTACATTTTTAAATGATTGACTTTTGTCTGTTTTAAATTTAAAGGGTTAAGATTAAATTATTTTCACATACATCTTAATTCAATGTACAAGTTGATGACTTGAATATTATTGAAACTCTTGAAGAGTTTTTAGGAGTAGAAAATTAGTTGCCGAAAGAAGTTGAAATAACAAAGTGATATTGGTCCTGAAGTATCATATATTTGTACAATTGATGCATTTATTTATCTTGCTATAACTATGAACTATATTTTCTTTCATACATAGATATATTGAAATAAGACAAAATGCGTGTTGCAAATGAAGTGTCTAACATGAATGTGTTTATCCTAACAAATATTGTCAAGTTTTTTGGATATACAGGGCATTCATTTCGACATAAGAGCTCGATCCAGACATGTTATCTATTTCCATGAAGAATTACTTTCATACAATGTTGTTTTACATGACAGTCAAATCATAGAAAGATAACAACAATTTTTAAAGCACGCCAATAATGTACTTGACGTGATTCCAACAATATTATGCGGCGATGATGCAATTTATCTAAGATACAAAGATGCAGATAAGCAACCAGTTCGCCAGATGATCATTTGATGTTTTGGCTTAGTCATTTTTTCTACCTTCTTGCTTGCTCTGTTCTATTTTCTATCTCTGAAACTAAGGTCTGAAGAAGCCTATTGGACCTTCTCAAAATGCTATCTTTCTCTCGGTGGGAAGGCTCTTTCCTTTTCTCTCATAGGGTTGGGCTGCTTCGGAGCGCTGGCCCTAGCGATTGCATGATCTCTTAGATTCATCATTTCATCATCGTGTAACATGATGGCTCATTCAGGGGCCTCTGGCTCAAGATCAGGTGATTGTTCCCGTTCTTCATTTCCTTCTTCTTGAATCCAATCCAAGGGGGACTTCTCATATTTAGAATCTTTTTTGATCCGTTTACTATTCTTTCATACTTTCTTCTTTTTACCACGCGATATGTCAGCGAATCTTGAGCGGGCGCAGAGCAGATTTGATCACAAATGCACTGTCAATCTTAAGATATGATAAGTTGGTATACAAGATCGGAGTGCATTATCTTCAAGAATTATGTGATGCTTTAATCAGGGGGAGTAAAATACGTGTTGTACTTTTTTTTCTTTAACCAATATTTATTTCATTGGGTTTCCCTGGTAAGGGTTTTAACGTGGCAGCTTGTAACACATATTACTAGATGTGTACTATTTTTCTCCACTTGAATATTTTCCACAGGTTTTTTTCTAGTAAGATTTTAACGAGACACATTATCTATTAATGAGCATCAAGGGGGGAGTGTTATAAATACATTGCATTATGTATGTCCATTCAAATACACAGTCATCTGGATAAACTTACAATCAAGAAGATAACTTGCAAATAGCTCAAGCAGACAACAGAAAAGCCTCGTAGCTTCCTTAAAAGCCTTGCATTTGCTTCTTTTCCTCTATAAATAGAAAGTCAATTCATTTAATTTGTATATCAATTAAAAATTAAATAATATATCAGTCTCTCTCTATATTTATCTCTGGTGTATTTGCTTTATAATTTTTATTTTATAACACTTAATAAATATTAGTACAAGTTTGGCTTAATTATTAATGGACCATTTGGTTCATGTGTCTATTATGGAGGTACTATAATGCATACATTGATTTATTTATATAAGTGAATAACAATAAAAAAACAATACTAATACATAGAATATTATACAAGGATTACTTATTTATAGGCATTTTTCTCTTTTTAAGTTTGTTATCTTGCTAAGATATACATATATAGATAATTTTACATAAGGTATAAAAATGTTAATTATATTTTTCTCTTAAAATGAATAAAATATTATTAAATTATCGAATTTTGTTCAAAGGCATGTATTATTCGGATTAAATTGAAAAATCAAATCGAATCAAACCAGTAGAAAGGTGTTTACAAACACTGTTAACACCATCAATAAAGAAAACATTCCATTAATTATGCAAGAATATTTAATCTTAAATATTTAACTGGAAAGCATTAAGGAAAAAAAAGAAAGAGAAGATACATCATACAACTACTGGAAGAGTGATAGCACACAAATCTGAAGAAACCTCAAGTAAAATCTAATCAATTTACAAGGGTTTGCTTGTTAATAAAAATGGATATTTCAGAGATATGGGCCATATTTGGACCTGGAGTTGCCGGCGCAGTCTTCGGGGCAGGATGGTGGTTCTGGGTTGACGCCGTCGTTTGCAGCTCCGTCAAAATCTCTTTCCTTCATTATCTCCCTGGTATATCACTTAACTGCCCTCATTTTTTTCATTTTCTTTGTAGTTTAATATATGGGTTCGCGCAAGATTCTTGATTTTTCTTGGTTCTTAATATATATAGGGTTTTCCTAAGATTCTTGATTTTTTCTTAGTTCTTCAAGTATGGGTTTTGCATAAGATTGTTGAATTTTACTTGGTTCTTGACATGTAGGTTTTTGGATATGATTCTTGTTTTTTTTTTTTTTTTTTTGTTCTTTGACTATCATATTACTTTGTGGTTGTTACCGCTCTATCATGCTTTTATGTATAGTTATAGTGTATATATATGGTATATTTTATGTGTTTATATTAACTTTTGAACACCTTAACAAATACAAAAGGTTAGCTCGAGTGGTCCAGAGTGTTCAAAATTGTCTCCAACATTCTTGGTTCGATTCTTAGGGACAACATTATATTTATATTTAGCTTTTCTTATTTTTTTCAAACACCCCGAGTTAAAGTTCTGGATCCGCCACGGATAGTATGTTGCCATGGTTTATTCGTTTACCTTATTTCTTTTTCATGTTGCTTTAAAATGCTTGTCCTTATGCCGATGGTCTATCGGAAACAACTTGTCTACCTCTCAAGGTAGGGGTAATATCTGCATACACACTCTACCCTCTCCAGACCCCATTTTGTGGGATTTCGTTGGGTATGTTGTTGTTGTTGTCTTTACCTTCTTTATAAGATCGTTGATTTTTCTTGTTTCTTGACCTGTGGCTTTTTCGTAATATTGTCGACTTTTTGTTGGTTCTTGACCCTGGGTTTTGCGTAATATTGTTGAATTTTTTTTGTTTCTTGATATTTTGGGTTTTGCATATGATTCTTGATATATGGGTTTTACTTAAGGTTCTTGTTTTCTTCACCTTATTTGTTATTTGGAAAAATTGTAGGTATATTTGCATCTTTGGCTGCTTTGATGTTTAATTGTGTCCGAAAAGAGGACATTGATTACTCCCCTTATGATGAAGGCGAGTGGAGGTACGAATAATGCAATCTGTGTTCTCTTTATGCGAATAAACTCGTTTGTTTGTTGAGAATTGGCCTAAAATTTGTTCAAAGGTCGACCCCCTTTATCTGGGAGTTGTTGTTTCATTGGCTTGAAGATCAACCCTTCAAGTTTCTTGAATAGTAATTTGTATGTCTTTTTCTGATTCATTTCGCCTGAGATAGAGATTACAGAAAGTAATTTGCTATACAGGATTACCAATTGTGTCCCTGTAGTTTAATTACACAACAGTGCTGTAATTAACTCAATCAAGTGCAACTAAAAGGTAAAAAAGATTGTGTTTTTATTGGTAATTTTTTAATATGTTCAATGCACTACAGTTACTTCAACTATACTTGTCCACCTCAATCTTCTGATTTGCACCTGCAATCGAGTTGATCAGTTTCGGGGAGAGAGAGAGAAAGAGAGTGTGCGTGTGTGTGTCAATTGACCTACTCTTTTTCCCTCAAGTCTTGATTTAGTCTGCTCCTTTTTTCCGTGCAATTGATTACTAACTAACAGCTTAGAGTTAGTTTCCTCCATCTATCACTTCAGATGCCCTTTTTGTTGGAGAGCCATTACAACTCGCCTCTTGGATAAAATATTGTCTGCATTGAAACTTTTTTTGAGAAAATGATGGGTTAGTGTAGTAGAATTTGACAAGCACAACTGCAAGTAAAGGCAGTCAAGGGTAATTTGGATAGATTGCATACTTTACCAGCATCCCCTAAGGCAATTCAGGTCATGGAGAAGGTTCTAGTAGTCTGGAATACCAAAGTACTCTTACTGCTCAAGATAGACTGGAGGATGGCGTAGACAAGCCACTATAGCAGTTGCATTGTCCAAGGAGACAACATAGAGATTACACATGATGAGCGGATTCAAGAAATACTAGCTAATAGGACTACTGAGGCAGATGCTAAGATGGTAACCACATCACAACAGATTGAGTAGGATGTGTTTGTCGACATTCATTCTCACCACTGTATATTGAAGTTGGGGAAAAATATACCTCGGTGAAGAGCTGATTGCGGAAAACACATCATGCTCTGTGTGTTCTGAGTTACCATCTGGATCTCCATCTATAGTACTCCTATCTCCTGAATCTGCGCATCCGGTGTAATCTTCATAGCAGGTTGATCTCCTTAAACTGCGCAATTGTTATATCATAAGTCCGGAGGACTTTATCCCAAGGAACATTAGTCTCATTAAGTGCTTTCGACAAGACAACTTATGAGGCTAGAGTTCTCACCTCTTCCAATGTAGTGGTGAATAGTGTAATTATTATTCTTAGAATAAAGGCAACTAATTACATGAAAGGAAGTTTACTAGATTAAGGACTACAAAACAAGCTGAGTTAAGGAACTTGGATAATCATTTCACACTAAACAAAAATCAGTAGATGCCAAACATAAAAATACTACCAAACTTTCACCGGAGGAATAAATATAATAGAAATAAAAAAATATTCTGATACTCCACATTTGACCCCCCACAAGGAATAAAATTGCATTTCACCTATTCCCATCCTTCTATTTAATGATAGTTGATGAAGGAAAGGATACTTGGATGACATTATTACAGTGACAAAAACTGCAGAAACTAGAGCAGGACAAAGAAATATATAGAAAATGAAAGGGCATGCATCATAGCTCCCTACTAACAACACTGATTTCCCAAATTGAAGGGAAGCCAACTTATAGCCTGTTTGGCCAAGCTTTTGGGAGGCCTAAAATGTTTATTTTTAATCCGGAAAGTGTTTATTTTAGAAAAAATGAGGTGTTCAATCTTTTAGGAGAAAATAAGTGCTTTTGGGGAGTAATAACATTTGTTTTTCTGAAGCTAAAAAGATTAGCTTTTCCACAAAAGCCTTTTTTGAAAAGCACTTTTGAGAAAATACTTTTAGAAACACTTAAAAGCTTGGTCAAACATTAATTGCTGCTCAAAAGTGCTTTTAAAATGATTAGCCAAATGAAAACTGCTTCTCACCAAAAGTAAAAAGTACTCTTCAAAATAAGTTGATTTTAGAAGCTTGGCCTAAAGGGGCTATTAATCAAATTGGTAGTATTGTTATGGAACATCTTTTTTAACATGGCGGAAAACTCATTAAGTGCGTTTGACAAGACAACTCACGAGGTTAGAGTCTCACCTCTATCAAGACAACTGTTGGACTGACACCATTGCTTTATTTTTCTTGGAAGCAATAATGTCAATTCAATAGTTGTCTTGGAAGAGGTGAAGGCTCTAGCCTCATGGGCAGCCCCAGTGTACTAAGCTCCCGCTATGTGTGGGGTACTACCCAGTGTAATCCCACAAGTGGGGTCTTGGAGGTAGGATGTACGCAGACCTTACCCCTACCTTTATGAGTTGTCTTGTAGAAAGCCGTTAATGAGTTTCCCGCCATGTTAAAAAAGACGTTCCATAACAATACTACCAAACAGTAGACTTTACCTCCATGCTCCACTGGCTGCCTCATTTCAACTGATCACTTTCCTCGACGTATCAAATCTTGGCATGGAACTCTTTATCAGTATGGCATTCGCATCCCCTGGCCTTTTGAGCAAATGTTCCATTTTATTATGTGCAGCGGATACGTTTTTCGACAAACTTCTAGTCTCAAAGCAGACTCGGAGATGTAGGACTTCTAAAGTTCCATCCTTGATAAACCTCCTTTCCTTGCTCTTGTTTCATCTTCTGAATGTGTTGCTTCAGGTTGAGGTGACGGTGGATCACCAGGTTGCAGCTTTGGAGGAGGAACATTTATTTGTTTTCTTTTTCCGAGGTTTTAGCCATTTGAACCTTGGTAGCCCTTGAGATGATCGATCATCCCTGTAGTGAAAGGGGGGGAGGGGGGACTGGTTATGGTCTTGAAATTTAGCTTAAGTTTGAACGCCACTCGCTACCCGTTCAAGCCCGGTGAGCTCCACTTAAGTGGGCAGGACTCAGTTGCCGCATATAATTGGGAGAGTGATATTAAGTAACACTTGATTATTATTTTTTTGGTTTGGATGCCCTTTTTTGGGAGAAAAGATCAACTTGAAAGGTGAAATAAGACTTGAACTGATTTGATCGAACTGAATTTTTAGAAGAACCTAATTGAATACTGTTTGGTGTTGGTTTACATTTCCACACAACCCAAAACTGAAAAATTGAACTGGAGTTTTCGAGAACTGTATAGTCTCAGTACTTGAAACCTTTTTTATGCAACTATGAAGGCAATGGGACACTAAATATTATGCTCTGGTTGAATCCGTCTTTATTACCTAGTTGGACTTTTTGTTGGTGGGCATTAGGATTCCATTGCCTGCTAATATTTGTGAATTTCAGAAGTGAAATTCACCTGGAATTGCTGTTATGCTCCATTTATAAGAATAACCTGCGGTTATTACTGGTTAAGTATTGCCAGAAACCAGTTTTCATGTTTTTTCTTCTCTGTCTGATGCATAATGATAGTTATTACTGGTTAGGTATTGTCATTTACTCCCTCCGTTCCATAATAAGTGGTTCTTTTAGCTTGTGCACACCCCTTAAGAAAGTGCTCACTCCTAGAAAATTAGGAGTGCTTTTACTAATTTACCCCTAATCAATGCCTAGAAAAAGAAAATGTAGTTAATGAATGTTGATTATTTAAACAAGGGGGAAGAACATGCCCAAAGTATTCTTGAAATTCTAAAGAACCACTTATTTTAGAAAAAAATTGAAAGGCCTAAACAACCTCTTATTGTGGAACGGAGGGAGTATCTTTGATCCTTCCTTGCACCTGTTATTTCTTTTAATAGATTTATGATTCTAGGTTATCAAAAATTTATGGATTTATGATTCTATTTGCTTCTCCTGGAAACGTTGAATTGCTCAACTGTTTCAACGTTGACAATGCAGGTTGAAGCTGTGGCTATTTATTGCATATGTTGTATCCTTTGTGTCTTTGGCAGCATCAGTTGGCCTATTGATACAAGATGCACTAGGAAAATCTGGTCCTTCAGCTTGGGCAGGAGTTGCAGGTGTTCTGCAATGTGTGTTTGTCTTAATCAGGTAATTTGTTTAATATTTATTAGGTTTTACTGCCTTATAGAACCTTAGATGTCATGGGGGAAAGGGTGATTGTTTCTTCTCCGAAGGTTTTTTTGTATGCACTATTAAGCTAACTGTGGGTTGGATGTCAACTTTACGTATTTCAGTGGGCTGATCTACTGGACATCACATTCAGAATCTTGAGAGGGTAGAAAAATGCACCATGGGAAGGGCACAAAGTCACTTGATGGGATCTTACTCGATCCATTCCGTCGAGGAAGAGTTACAATTACTTGTATAAATGTGTGTTGGTTGTGCAGTGAGGCTAAGCACCAAATATTAGATGATTGTCGCTTCTTTCTACATATGATTATTACTAACTTGAAATTTCATTGGAAAGCTTGATGTAATATGTCTTGAAATGGTTTATTTCAAAAGACTTTGATTATTATAGCTTTTACGTTAAGCATACCATGCAACTGTTTCATTGCCGACGCTTAAAGGGCTGCAACGAAAGGACAAATTCGTTCACGTTCAAACTGTCTGTCAGAATATCCAAATGATTTTTGTACTTTCCAGAAGTAACAGATTTAGCTTCACTGGAGTTTCACGTATACTGTTGCAGAATCATGAACAACGATGGTTGGCATTAGTGAAGAGAATGGTATATAAAATAGTTCGAATCATACTGCAATTTCTTCATCATCCCATTTTTCTAAACAGAAGCTGTGACACACAATTGATGAATCTTTCTTTTAGTTATTTCTTCTTGTTAAAACAATTTCTTACCTTCTAAATTTGGTTAAAGCATTTGTAATTACCAAACAAACATTAAGTATGAGCTTGGAAGCTTGTGAGCAGACTCAAATACAAGTTGGTGTTGTATTTTCCAAATAGGAAAATTACACTAATATCATATATTGTTTCAATATCAATTGTCTAATATCAATCTAAACACCCCAGCATAGTCATAGCCTCATAGGTAACAACTGATTCAAGAAAGAAATTTTATAGGTTTCTATAAACTAATTCCAATTTGGAGTGGAATTAGCCGATGATGGAGAGTAGAAATTTTGTGGGGAGGCTGCCATCATGGCAGAAGTTTCTCCAGTTGCGGCCTTTTTAGCCAACCCTGTCTCTTCAAGGGTGAACATAGATCAGGCTTGATAAAATGGAGGAAGATGGCAGTTTTGACGAAGAAGAGTCCCAACACCATTATAGGCCTCGGATAGGCCGGCAACCATTTGAAGAACAAGACGATCATTCGTGACGGGCGCACCAAAGTTCTTGAGTTGATCCGCCAATTCCTCCAGCCTTTTACAATAAGCTGAGACATTTGGAAAATCCTCCACAGTGACATGGGAGAATTCATGCTCAAGAGTGACGATACGGAAATTTTTGTTATCTTGGAATATATCACGCACCCTATTCCAAATATACATCGCCGTAACGTCGGGTTCAATAATCGTCTGCAAAAGGTCCATAGAGATAGTGGAATATATCCACAGGAGTACGGTAGCATCAAGAATCGTCCATAACACAGGGTCATCATTGGCGGTAGGCACCTTCTCCTTGAATGTATCCACGGGGATGATGTGGTGAAGGACTTGACGCGAGCGTGCGTGAACTTTAAATAATTCTGCCCACGTCGCGTATTGAACGTTTTCCATCTCAAGAACGATAGGGATGTGGTTCTTGATGTTAGAGACGGTAAGGGCAGGATGAAACATGTTCTTTGAAGTAGACATAATGAAAGAACAAAAAGGAGAATTACGGATTAGGAAGAGAATTTGAGAATATAGGAATTTTTTAGAAGAAAAAAAGTATCGGAATCGCGGATTCCGGGGTGCTAGGCGGCTGAAGTGTAGTTGGGAGAAGGAAATTTTACCCTAGACTTCTGATACCATGAACATTAATGAAGAGGCCTATATATACAATAACTAATCTCTAAATATGGAAAATCTTATTCCTACTATAATACTAATATTCTAATTACACTTGTATAAGAATTCTACAAAATATGATAAGTAACATGTATACATAAGTTATCCGTGTACACGTTTTGGTTTCCATCATAAACACATACAATTTCCCTTCGGGAACATCCTGTTTCTAAGTCAAAGTTTGAGGAAAAATCAAACTAGCAAGTATTTTTCTCGACCAAATCCAACTCCCGTTGGGATACAAAACCCAAAAACTTTTTGTAAGATAAAAAATAAATCCAATTCCTTTTGAAACTCAAAACCAAATTTCATCATCTCACACCCACTATGTCAAACCAAAATTTACCCGGCCAATTCAAAAAAAAAAAAAAAAAAAAGCTGAGGGGCACAGGCGAGTTGGTAAGTGACAAGATGATTGGGGTACAACCACTCCGACGTCGCGGGTTCGAATCCGTGTGGTGACAGTCTTTGCTGAAATATTGCAAGGGTTGTTGCTGGGTTCGTGTCCCGTTGGTCCTCTCCCTTGCAGGGCTGTCACTCGCTCATATCACTCGATTTACATCCCACCTATACCAAAGGCCTCGCACATATCACTCGATTTACATCCCACCTGACCAAAGTACCTTTGGTACAGGTTCGGGACTTTCCCCGTCACAAAGAATATCGAAAAAAACAGAAGGTGGAAAACTTTCAGGTATGATAGGACTAGTCTATTAAATTGAAAGACTGAGGGTCTGTTTGGTGATACACACGTTGAAAGATACTTAAAATAATTGAAAATTGAAAATTGAAAGACTGAGGGTCTGTTTGGTGGTAGATATTAATTGAAAATTTTAATAAAATAAAAGTAAAAATTTAATTAATTTCTCTGTATAAAATAATTTTAACAGTAGATATTCATTAATACTTGTTCTTTTTCATAATTTAACACTCAAAAATATTTTTTAAGAAAATAAATTAATCAAACACAAATTAGGGTGGGTATGGCTCCAAAAGAGGAGAAATGTTGGACGTTAACAAAGATGAACATCTAGGGATTATGGATCAAACGCCATTAAATAACAATTTGCAAAGGGTTCCACAGTTCCATTTCATTATACCTCTTTCTTAGTTGGTTCTAAAGGCCTAAGCTATACTGGCTTCACTTGCATTTACATGAATACACTTGGCTTAGACAAACCTAATGTTGGATCATCAAGTAATTCAGTGTAAATCCAGCCCATTAATGCTCCAATTCAGCAGGTATGTATACTACTTTTGTTGTGGCTTTTAGCCTTTCATGTCACAAGATTTTAACTCAATTAGTGGGCGTTTGGACATAACAATTGTGAAATTTGAAAAAGAAGTAGCGAGTATTTGTTTTCATTTTTTCAAGTTGATAATGTAATTTGGAAATTGGAGTTATTTTTGAATATTTGTGAGTGATTTGGAATGAAAATTGTGAAAACAACTTTTTGGAGTTTTCTGAATTCCAGAAAATTCCAACAACAACAACATATCCAGTGTAATCCCACAAGAGTAAAGTGTACGCAGACCTTAACCCTTCTCGGCTCATAATAAAATTCTGAAATTGAAAATGTAACAATTCTATGTCACAGTTTTCCGTAATAAAATTTCGGAAAAAGTGAAAACTATCCATGGCCAAATGGGCATTAATTTGGATTTGAGGCTCTAGCTAGGGTTTTAATAAAGCTTTACTTCGATCTCAGATTATTACCTCGTCCTACCGTCCCAAAATACTTGTCATGTTTCACTTTTGAGAGTCAAACTACCTGAACTTTGACCAAGTTTTTAAGATATATTCTTTCACCATATTGATATGAGAAGAATTGCAACTTATAGCACTTTTGTGGCTTTTGAATATCTAAATTGTAATTTTTAAAAATATTGAATTAATGTAATCCAATTAGCTCCAAAAATTAGTCAAAGTTGACTCTCAAGAAGCAAAACATCTCAACTAATATGAGACAGAGGGAGTAGTATTTACGAAGTTCGGGAAATAATTAATTTACGGAACTCCAATCTTTAATAATCATTTTTTTTCTTTCGGAAGCCATCGACCCAAGCTTTCACCTCTCGAGGTAGTGGGGAGTTTGTCGCAGACCCCTACCATGTTAATTTAGTAAAAAGAATAAACAAGAAGGGGGACATAAAACCATATCCTTTTCAAGTTTGAATTTGTTCATTTGGAATTTGGGTTCTTCTAAGTCATATTTATTTAGTATGAATATTTTCCCTCTTTTTTTAGGTCATTCCTTAAGTCCCATACGTTTGTTCCTGTAGAATTTGGCCCATTTACAATATCTCCAAAAGAGAAGAGAAATGTCAAATACATGATCCCTTCTAAATCTAAACTATACTAAAACAGATCAACTAACAAAAAATTAGCTTTGTCATATCTTGATCTTATATTTGGCATTTGCCATTTGTCTAACTGGAAGGCTCCTTTAACCTCCTTCGAAAGCATGTGGAACGACTGGTAGCAGCTGCTTTGTCCCCAGAATGAGGCTTGTTTGGCCAACAAATTGGCTACTTGATCAGCTTCCCTGAGACAATGAGAAACCTGAAAAGTAGCTTGCTTTAAAATCTGTATAGTGTTTTCAATGATACTCTTGAGCTTCAAGTTATTGGTAGATTTATCTCTAATCATGTCGGTGATGATCATGGAGTCCAATTCCATCTAAATGTTTGTGAAGCCATTTAGTATACACCAGTTAGCTCCATACATAGCTGCTTTAGCCTCAGCCTCATTGTTGCTGCTGCCTATTGCTTTGGGTAGAGACAGAAAATGCAAAAATAAGATCACCATTTTCATTTCTAATTACTCCACTAGTACCTGCTCTTCCCGACTCTTTTAAAAAACTTCCATCCGTATTGACTTTGATCATTCCATTGGATCTATTTCCAATTTTCATCTAGGGACAGGTTTGAGATTTTCCACTACTTCACTAAGTTTAAACCAAGGCAGATTCAAGTTAAATCTTTGTAAAGGTCTTGCTTACAGCAGCTTTAATCATCCATTCAATCTGATGTTCCATCTTAAAGGGATAGAACTTTTTTTGATTACCATATTTACAAGCACATCTAGTTTTTTAAATCTCCGAGAAAATAATTAAAGGAGTTAAGAGTTCATCTTGTGAATCAGATTTCAAGGATTAATATCCCACCAGGTGTTAAGAGTTCTTCTTACTGGCCAAGCATGATGATTAACCCCAAGAGAAGAACCAAATTTGTTCCAAACATATCTAGCTGCTTCACTCTCCCTGAAAACATAGTGAATAGATTCATTTGAAGATTTGGTACAGCAAGCACACTTATAAACAATTAGCCAAACTTTCTAATCACATCATCAAAAGGTAATTTTCCTTTCAAAATCCTCCAAGACCAAAAGGGAACTTTAAAAGGAATATTGCTATTCCAAATCTTAGCATACATAGGATTATATTGCCCCTGCTTTCTATTGATCTGCCAGGCACCGTTATTGGAATAATGACCATCCATAGAATTTTACCAAATAATAAAATCTGGTTGAGAATTTCTCCCAATACTGCTGCACCATCTGATGAGGAATGGCCTCTTCCAGCTTTTCAATGTTCCGTTGCTGGTTGTTAAAAAAGGATTTGCAATGGTTTTAGGTGTACTGACATTAGGACATAGATTAGCCAAGGCACCTTTCCAAGTCCAATTATCCCACCAAAACTTACGATTTCCTGCTTGAATAGAACAAACCATGTTAGGTTCAGCTTTGTTCTTGATCTTCATGAGACTTGTCCATTCTTGAGAAGTATTGGTAGTGCTTTTTCTAGCCAATATTCTTTAGTCTGTTCGGATGGTTGTTACTTATATGTTTCATAATGTGTCGTATTGTACTGTATTGTATTGTACTTTATTAACGGATAGACTGAATTGATCGCTGTTAAAAGTAGACTTTTTCATTGTTACGTGATGATGGATACAATGACAGTGTAAATTTTTGTGAACTATCAGTGTATTCTAACGTATTGTAGCATGTAGTTGATTTGTCAAATTTTCTATGTATTGGTACAGTTGCCTGTAGAGTTAAACTACTCTTGGATTATTTCTCAACCGCAATAGGAAATTACAAAGTATGAGTCTAAAAATCACAAAGACTTATGATTTGAGCAAGTACATTGCAAATTTTGCAGGTGGCATCATTACAAACAGAGCCAGCAGTAGGACAGAGATATGCAGGGGCAAATGCCCTTCAAAGTACTTCACAGCAACAACAACGTAATCAGAAGATACACCAGTTACAACTAATAGCACTACAAGTACTGCAACAGCAACAACAACTTATAAGTCAACAGGCAACTAAAAACAATTCTACTTTTTCAAACAACAACATTCATAGTGCTGGGCAGGTGAATAATTACAGAAACCCAACGCAACACAACATGCGGTACAAATATCTTGTTTTCCTTTAATACTATCCGAGAACATTTGATAATGTTGCTTTTTAGGCCATCATCTAGACTCAAATCACATACTGTATTTTACCAAATTCCAATCTTAAATAATTTTTAATCTTTATAGAATTTGTTATATTATACTTTTCGAACTTTTTCTTGTTTCAGATTACAAGCTTTTTTTAACGAAAACTTTTACAGGGTGGAGGGATCGTCTCTGCTGGGAAAGGTGTATAATAACGGAAACACAACGCAACAAGGGGTACAAATACCTCATCTGCTTTTAGTACTATTCAGAACATCTAATAATGTTGCTTTTTAGACCATCATGTTGACTCAAATCACAAAGTATTTTACCAAACTCCAATCTTAAATAATCTTTAATCTTCGTTGGAATTATTATATTGTTTTCCTTTTCCAACTTTTTCTTGTTGTAGATTACAAAATTTATCTGTTTATAAAAATTTTATGATCAGCTCTACTGCGCAGGTGAATAGTTACGGAAATACAGTGCAACAAGTGGTACAAATACCTCATCTTCCTTTAATACTCTCCGAGAATATTTAGTAATGTTGCTTTTTAGACCATCATCTTGACTCAAATCACAAAGTATTTTGCCAAACCCCAATCTTAAATAATCTTTAATCTTCGCGCTACAGGGCCAAATTTATTGTAGATGAAATTTTATATAAAAGCAGTGGATTTTATTGTTAAATAAATAAAATCAAGTAACTATATGTTAAATTGATGCGAAATTCTTTTAGAGCAGTTGGTGTACTGACAGTGCACAAAAGCTCATTTACTCTATTTGTTCTAAGCTGAGACTTTAAGTGCTTTATAATATTCTTACCGTCCTTTATAACTATCAGAATCCTGGAGAAGGCTTTAAGTCAAAAGGAAAGTACAATGGACCTCATCCTGAATTGGCTGCTAAGCTTGAAAAGGAAATATTAAATACAAATCCAGGGGTGAAATGGGATGATGTTGCCGGACTAAGTGAAGCAAAGAGGATTCTACAGGAAGCAGTGGTACTCCCCCTGTTGATGCCTGAGTATTTCCAGGTACTGCAGATATTGATTCTGAATATTAGCATATTCTAATGAATGATGGGTGTATGTTTGGTACGGCGGAAGTAATATTTCAGGAAAATATTTTTCATCATTTCCTGGTGTCCCAAAAGGAGAAAAATGATGTCATTTTCTTTACAGCTATCTTAACTTTCAACTTCATATCAATCGCTCCAACTAACACATTTTGACATTAATATTTATTTAATCTTACTTCTAAAAGAATTCATCAAAATATTTCCAAATTTGCTAGTTCCATTATTATTAATCTTTAATAGTATTGACCAACCAAAAACTGAAAGTAGTTGAAACATTTCATCTAATTTCCTGAAAAAATGTTTTCCTTGGAGGGAAATGCCTTCCGCAATGCCAAACACACTCCATAATTCCTTTTGCTTTGCCTTGTAACAAACAGTTCATCAGAGTCCTCCCACATGATTAAGAAAATAAGCTGGTAATAGTTTTTGCTGTTGAAACTGAATTATCTCAGATATTTCTCAGTCACGTAACGTGGATAGAATCTGATCCAATGGAAGTCGTCATTTTCTTGTTAATATACAAGTTCTGGCTTGCAGCTATGAACATGTCGTAACTACATGGCACAATAATAAAAGAGTAATGGATACTTAATATATAGTTCACATATTCAATGCTACTTGCAGGGAATCAGGAGACCCTGGAGAGGAGTTCTTATGTTTGGCTGGCACAGAAAACACACTCTTGACCAAAGCTGTTGCTACAGAGTGTGGGACAACATTTATTAATATTTCGTGTCGTTCGCTGTGCGGAAAATGGTACGGGGAGGGTGAACGATTGACACGGTGCTTATTTGATCTTGCCCGTGCTCATGCTCCAAGTACAATTTTCATCGATGAGATTGATTCTCTTTGCAGTGCCAGAGGGTAAATAATAGTCTCTTCTTTCTAAATTGTTTTCATATATGCTGAGTATTTTTCTCATTGTCTTGTAAGATTTTTTATTTTCATAGAATATTCGATAAATTTGACTTCTAGGCTTAGATAGTTGTTACACGTCCTAGTAACTAGACTTCAATCATCTAGTAGAGATGACCTGCTTGTTCTTTTCTTTTTTCCCAAGTAAATAAGTGAAGTGCCTCTACTAATCCAAGCCGAGAAGTTTAAAAACAAATTTAAATCTTTAAAAGAATACCCAGTAGGAAGGAAAATATAGGTGTGTATGTTTTATCAAAACTGAATAATACTGTAGTTTCACTTGAGTGGCTAAGTCTGCTCTGAATTGATAGTACCATCCATCCATACTGGCATGTATATGTTTTCCGACCATAGAGATTTTTATCAAGCTACCAATAAATGTGTCTGAGTTTGCAGTGAGTTTAAACTGTTATTTGCTTGATCATATCTATAGCATGTAGTTATTGTCTTTATCAGGTCACCAAATAATGTTTTATCATAACTATTTTGTAATTTATATTATAAGTAGCCTGTGTTTTGTATGACGTCAGTGCGTAAACCTTAAAACTCTAGATATTTTGTCCTGCTCCTCTTTCCTTCACCTACCTCTTGTGTTTGCGTACATTTCACAATAGCATTTATGCATGTGCTCAACAATCAACACTAATCTGAGCATAAAATGTTCTTTAGTGTGTTAAACTTAGAATTGTTTAGTTTTAATTGTAATACTTTGAAGCTGTTTCTCAGGTCGGCTACAGAGCATGAAACATCCCGAAGGGTGAAGTCTGAACTTCTAGTTCAGATCGATGGATTAAACAACTCTAAAATTTGGTAAACCAGTGACACTCTTGGCAGCAACAAATTTCCCCGGGAATCTTGATGAGGCATTAAGGTTAACTTTACTCCTTAAATTCCTAGTCAATATTTGCTTTTGTTACTCTGGCTTGATGTTGTTTAATTGGTGATTACTGTAGGAGGCGGCTAGAAAAGCGGATTTACATCCCTCTTCCAGATTTTAAGAGCCGTAAGGAGCTCATAAAGATAAACTTAAAAACAATCGCGGTAAGCTATCATTGTTGCGGCTGGTTTTGTCTTGTAAGAAGATGTTATTGTGCTATATTATCATCACATATCTACTCAAAAGAATTGGTACGATGATTAAAGTCAATAAAAGGAATATTCGACAATGATCACACTAATTTGTTTTTGAATATTTACATATACATAATAACTGAACTAGCTAGTTAAGTAAGCTATACTATGTTATTGCTTATTATATCCCGGTGATTATTAATTTTACAGTGAATACAATATTATGATATATAGAAGAAAAAATAAAAGAAGCTAATAATAAGAGACCTTTTGTTGTTACCAATTACCACTCTCAAAAAAATAAAAAGAACAAGAGACCTTTTGGTTCCATATATCTCAATAGATCTTTTAAGTTACTAAAATGACAAGGAAGGATGATGTTAGGATTCTGTCTGAATTTTATACATTAGCTTTTGTTACACTGACTTGAAAGCAAACTCAAATATTTTCTCTGCTCTTGCGACGTGATGGACAACCGCTACTCATTTAAAGGGAAATCCAGGATTAAAAGTTAGTGGATTCAAAATGAGTGTGATTTCGTTATATGTATAAATTTCATTATTTCTGGCATAAAGAAATGTGTTCGGTTGAACTGTCCAGATTCGTGTCCGGTTATTATTGCTCCTCGAGATTGAATAGAAAATTTTGTTGATTCTAAAAATGAATGGCAGTTAGCTCCTGGGCTGGATATTGACCAAGTGGCACGAAGAACAGAAGGTTACAGTGGAGACGATCTAACAAACATCTGCAGAGATGCTTCTTTAAATGGCATGAGACTAAAGATAGCAGGGAAAACCACTGATGAGATTAAGAACATATCGAAGGCCGAGATTCTGAAAATTCCAGTTACGATGGACGACTTCCTAGAAGCTTTAGATAAGATACAGCCCACAGTTTCTTCAGGGGACATTCAACGACATGAGAAATGGTACTATTCAGAGTTCAGATCAACATAAATAGAAGATCAAGTAAATGCAAATATAAAAAAATGCGTCTTTGTTTTGTTAGTTTGCGTAAACTGACCTTTGTGGGCAAACGATGTAATAGGGTCCTCCAATTTTTGCCCAGTGGGCAGACATTTTAGGAACTAATTTTGTATTTTTGTTAGATCATCTTCGGCTTGTAATATTGGATTATTGGTGATACTGTTACAATGCTACTGCTATATTGGGTCTAAAAGAAAATCTTGGGATTGATATGAAAGGTCGAGCACTATCTTTTACTTGGTTTATGTTTCGGTTTACGGATAACGTAAACAAGTTTTATGTTATCATGTTAAGTTAGTTTACGAAATGAGTAACGTAATTTTTTTTATTATGATATGACGGCCTGTTATAATGCAGTGATAACTCATTATAATTGCTAATGTGAAAATTGTCTACGTTTTATTAGTTTTTTCTTTGGTTAAAAACTGACATATTTTACTTGGAAAACTTAAACATAGTTAGGGGAGTATATACTCCCATGCATTACACATAGTTTGAGTTTGGCGTAAGACTACAAATAATCGTCTATGTAGCAAAAGTAATCCCTAAAATGTCTGCCCAATAGAGTGGGGACTTCCAAAAAGGTTGTGCCTTCAGAAAGTTGTTTCTTGGCTCCTTCCTTTGCGAGGAGATCACCGACCTGACACCCTGTTCTGTTCTCGCAATGTGATGAATCTCTAGGTTCCCCAGCATAATTCAGAAGTGACCTGCATTCATAAATTATCGAATTGTAAGTAATATGGGTAAGATTGTAATAATCTCTCTTGGGGAGTCTTCTCATTAGTATAAAATATATATAGTGTGTACAAGGGTGGAATTCTAATACAGTAAGGATTCTAATATACCATAAATATACAGCACTCATAATTACACAATATATGGAGAATATATGGAGAATATTCGCTAATACACCCCCTCAGTCGGAGCGGGAGGAGGTCGGACGCTAAAACTGGATCTGAAGTCGAGGAATAACTGTTTGGGAAGCCCTTTTGTGAAGATATCTGCATACTGATATGACGAAGGCACATGCAACACTTTGACATGATCGAGAGCAACCTTCTCACGAACAAAGTGTATATCCATCTTAATGTGTTTGGTTCTCTGATGTTGAACCGGGTTGTGAGATAGATATATGACAGATATGTTATCACAGTAGGCGATGGACGCCTTACGCAAGGGACACTAGAGTTCTAAAAGTAGATTTCGGAGCCAACAGATCTCAACGACTACACTGGCAACGCCTCTGTACTCTGCTTTAGCACTCGAACGGGATAGGGTGGCTTGCCTCTTGACAAACCATGAAATAAGATTATACCATAAGAATACACAATAGCATGAGGTGGAGCATCGCGTGTCCGAACACCCTGCCCAATCTACATCCGTATATGATAGTAATCTGGTCGGTGAAGAGGGTATAGATGCAACCCATAATCAAGTGTACCCTTAATGTATCAGATGATGTGCTTAAGGGTAGTGAAGTGAGACTCCCTGGGTGCATGCATAAACAGACACACCTGTTGAACAACATAAGCAATATTAGGCCTGGTGAAGGTAAGATACTGAAGTGCACCTGCAAGACTCCTATAAATAGTAGGATCGGAAACTGGAGCACCATCAACAACACTAAGCTTTGATTTAGAATCTACCGGAGTGGGCATGATCTTGCAATTGGCCATATTAGTCATGTACACGATCTCCTCTGCATACTTACGCTGACTCAAGAACATATCTGCAGATCTGGTCACTGATATCCCCAAGAAATAACTCAACTTGTCCAAGTCAGTCATAGCAAATTCGATTTTAAGTAAAACAATAATCTCATTTTTCAACCCATCAGATGAGGCAGTGAGAACAATATCATCCACATATAGCAGTAAGTAAGCAGTGCTACTACCTCGATGAAAAATGAAAAGAGAATTAGCATACATGCTGCATACAAACCCAATCTGCATAATATACTTGGTAAAGAGTTCATACCACGCTTTTGGGGACTGTTTCAAACCATACAGTGACTTACAGAGACGACATACATACTGAGGGGCTGCTGGATGGACAAAACCAGGTGGCTGGTGCATGTACACCGTTTATTTCAAATCCCCATGTAGAAACACATTTTTCACATCAAGCTGATGAATCGGACAATGCATGCCCGTGACTATACACAGAACTGTGCGAATGGTAGCCGGTTTGACAACCGGACTGAACGTCTCACCACAGTCAATATCCTCATGCTGATTTATGCCATTAGACACAAGTCTCGCCTTATACCTCTCTAGATCACCATTGTCTCTGTATTTATAATGAAAGAGCCACATACAACGGATCATATTCACCCCCTCCGGTCTGGGAACCAAATCCCACGTGTGCTATTTCGTTAAAATATAAAATTCCTCACACATAACCACATTCCAATTAGGGTCTAGTTTGGCTAATTTGGGGTTTTTGGAAATTGGGGAAATTGATTGTGTGGATAGGTTAAAATTGGACTTTGGGCTTGAAAATCTCGTGTTGGGCACGGGTTTCCATTCGTTGCGTGGGGCAGTGGGTGGGTGGTTTGTTGGTTGCTATTCACTGACATGTTGTGTGCGGTCAGGTTGTGGAGTGATGGAATAGAGCTGTGGGTGAGGTGAGGAGCAGTGTGATGGCAAATCAGGTGGGGTCGATGATGGGTCGGGTATAGTAGGAGATGAGGGTTGGGTGATGTGGTATGGTGTAGATACTATTGGGTAATGGGACAGTGGTGGGTTTTGAATGAGGCGCTGGTGTGTTGGTATGGTGGTGGTGTTTCCGATAACGGGCTGGTCGATAGGGAATGGGTAGGTAGCTGGGATGTTGGAATTGTTGGTTGGTGGGGCGGCAGAGCAGCTGGTAGTGGGTGACGGTTCTGGGTGGTGGTGGGTTGGAGGACCGGCGGAGAGACATGGGAGTTGTATCGGTAGCCAATGGCGGTGGCAACCGACGATGGGTGTGACTGAGTGGTAGTCGGTGACACTGCCGCAGAGCTGCCGGCAGTAGTGGCAGCGGTGGGTGGCATAGACTGGTTCACGATGGCTGACTGGTGCAGTTGGCTGAGAATTACGGGGGAGATGTCGGGTTCGTCAAGAAAGGTATAGTCCATTTTTCAGAATTTTTGGAGATCCGAAAAAGGGAATATGGTCTCATCAAACGTGATGTGATGAGAGACGTGAATTTGATGAGTGGACAAGTCATAGCAAAGATAGCCCTTATGATTAGACGGAAAACCTACGAAGACACACAGAGTAATTTGAGGTGCTAATTTGTGAGGGGCAGTGGATGCAAGATTGGGATAACACATGCAACCGAATATCCTTAGGTGATCGTAAGAGGGTATCCTACGGTATAGAATTTCGGTTGGAGTCATATTGTGAAGGGTGATAGTAGGTAAAATATTTAAAACGTATTCTACAATTTTGATTGCATAGACCCTGAAGGATGGAGGAAGAGAGGCGTGAAATAGGAGAGTACAAACTATGTTATTAATGATGCAGGTGATTCGTTCTGCTTTATCATTTTGAGGCGATGTGTGGGGGCACAAGAATCGAAAAACTATGCCATTATTTTTACAGAAACGGTGTAACATGGAATTATTGAATTCACGACTATTATCACACTGAAATGATTTTATGCATTTTTCAAACTGTGTTTTGATAAAAGTACGAAACTCAAGAAAATTTTCAAACACTTCGAATTTAAATTTGAGTGGGTAGATCCAAATACAATGAGAAAAGTCATCTAACAAGACAAGATAATATTTATGACCCAGTGAACTAGAAATAGGTGACGTCCACAAATCAACATGAATAATATCGAACGGAGAAAACGTAATACTGGAAGATGATTTAAAAGGAAGACGAACATGTTTGCCTAAAGAATAAGAAACACAGTGCTGGGAAAGTTTCCCATTATTACATTTTATAAAATTATTGCCTCTAAGAAAATTAAAAACATGGGCTCTTGGGTGGTCAAGTCTATTATGCCAAGTTGACGGAGAGCTAGCATCGAGAGAAATGGGAGAGCGTGAGCTGGCAGCGGAGGTGGATGGGAATTGATAGAGATCCCCCGTGCTATTGCATCTCGTAAGAGGTGTCCCCGTACGAAGATCCTTCACATTAAAACCAAAAGGGTCAAATTCAACAGAGACATAATTATTACGTGTAAATTTTCGGATAGAAATTAGGTTCTTAATGATGTTCGGAGCATACCGGACATTGTTAAGGGAAAAGGGTGGATGAGGCGGTTGTGTGTAGGTGGTACCATAGCCCTGTATTAGAATGCGATGATCATTGCCAACTGTAATGTGTTGAGGATACTTTAATTGAAACAGTTTGGAAATATTACCTGTAGAGCGGGTAAGGTGAGATGTGACTCTTGTGTCCATGTATCAATTTTCATTGGGCTGCTGCAAGTTCAAACTGCTAAAATCCTGGCCCAAATCAAGCGGGGCCAGACCAGAGAAAGGTTACGGGTACTGGGCCTGCATGAAGTGGGCTTGGTGTGGCTGAAAGTGGGCTGACCGAGCTGCTAGAGCGGGGCCCAATACTTCCTGCTGTGGGTAAGGAAATTAGGCCGAGACATGGGCAGGATAGGTGCCCCAGTTCCCGCGCTGAAATTGGTCAACTGGGTCGGTCCAATTCGCATAGAGACTGACCTGCTGCGGCTGTGGATTCTGCTGCTGGCCGCGACCCTATTTTCCACGCCTTTTTCCACCTCTGCCACCGCCTCGGCCTCTACTTTTGAAAAAAATCACTCAATAGGTCAACTTCAACCTTAACTTTTGCGCTACTAGGCATGAATTGGTTATTTATAGTCATATCAATTTCATAGAGTGGCTTGCCCGCTGTCATTGAGAACAAAGAAATTTGGTGGGAAATGAAGGAAATGAGATCCAGGCTATGACTATTGATGCCTTAACCTCAGGATCAAACCATGGCTCCCATCTAAGGGGACACATTTGATAATATCTATCACGTGATCTTAGATAGCTAGAATGCAGGCTTGGATAACATATGTAATCTTCAAAAATTGATAGACGAATCAATACACATCTATTGCACAACAAACCTATTTTACATTCACCTTTAAGCTCGTAATGTAATGGTATTATCCTACATATAATTCCTCCAGTTCAGGTCATCCATACGAAAACTTTCCTACCACAACATAGTGTAGTTGTTCTTGTGTTATCATGTTGTTAACTTCTTCCTCCGCCCACAATAAGGAGGCTCTTCATGCACATACGTCAAAGGTTTCAAAGGCATTAGTGATGATTATTGGGATTGTGTTTTTGGTTTGAGACTTTCAACGTAAGAGGTAGTGGGAGGGGACGGAAAACCATCTAGAGGGGGGATGTCCGCCACTGGCTGTAGCCATGGCTAGGGTTCCTATTGTGGTGTAGTACTCATAGGGTTATGATTTTTACATGAGAGAGAAGAGAGCGTTTATTTCACTTACATCAAAATGAGAACTGATATATAAGTAAAAGAAATTTTTTACTATCTTATTGTTAATATCTAAACGTACATAATTAATGCGTGTTGAAAGTTATTTAATTATTTCACTAGATTATCTAAGAATAATTAACCCATAGTAATATATATTTCTTTATTTTAGAATTTAAATTATAATACGTACCTAGAACCTTTTCTTTCCTTTTTTGGTTTCCCACGGTATCTGCTACCCGCAAGCGAGGACCCAGCTCTTATGCAAGGGCTTGAACTATAAGCTCATCATAAGTCAAAATCTTATGCCATTGGAAGTTGCAACAGATTCTACAGAGGTAATCAAACATATTATTAGTGAATATTCTCCATATATTCCCCATATACTTTCAAACCCAAGACCAAGAAGCTGAGACCCTTCATAGTTGTAATTATGAGTGTTGTATATTTATGGTTGTAACGCCCCGTATTTTCGGGTAGTGGTTGAACTCATAACGTAGGTGAGTAGACCCGGACCCGGGAAAATTTTCGTTGTACTTGTGTATATTAATAAGAGGATTAGTATATAAAAGGGCGTGATCCCGAAATAATTTTGGGATTTAGTAAGAGTGACGAGGGAGTTGAATAATAATTGTGTGTCCCCGAAGAGAGTATAGACTGGTATTTTTATTACGGGAATTATGATATTGGCATAAGAGGATTTTAGTAATCGTCGGGATTTAAATAATTGGAGACCGGAAATTTAATTGTGTGTATAATTAATTAATTAGGGAGGGGACAATTTATAGTGGGAGTTGGTAAGTGGGATTTTATAAACGATTTGGGGGTGACCAAGCCCCAAATCGACCGTCGACGATATCAGCGCCCATAAGGGCTTCTTCTCCAATTTTTTTTTTGCAGATTCTTCAACTCCATCTCTTCCACCATCAATCCTTCAACGTGCTCTCTTCATCTCTACCAAACTCCTTCACCAAATTCATTTCTAGCAATAAGAGTAAGCTCAGTTGATGGTTTTCTGAAATTTCGACCAAAAATTGGGGGATTTTCGGGAGCTTCCATATAACCAAAACGAGGGAGAGTTCTTGGTGTTTTGGGCTTTGATTCCAGTAGAATCGAAGCCAAGAACGAGCTTAGAAACTCAGAAGCTAAACAAGAAACCTTGAATGCGAAAGGATTCTGGCGCGAATCGATGTTGGGGTCTGTTTCTGTTGTCGGAGACTGTGTTGAGCAAAAGGGTTCCCAGCGATTCTCGTCAATGTGTTTAATGAGGTAACCTTCCTTGTTCTTAATAGTTTGTACAATTTTCTGAAATCTTTTCTTGCTATTAGTTCTTAAGACGATTGTCGAAAATGCGAATTTGGGTTGGGTATCGTTAGAATTTCATTCTTGAGAGTTACTGGGATTGCATGTGAAATTGTGGTGCTGTTTTGGAGATTTTAGTAGTATAAGAAGGAGGATTAAGAGAGTTGGATGTTTCACTACTTACATAGATTTCGATATAAAAGGAATATAGGTTCTACGCGTTCAAGGTGTTCGTTAGAATGTCCCTAAGAATCTGTTTTTAATGTGTTGATTCGATTATGATGTAATTCGTCCGTATGATGTAGATAATCATTCTTAGAGCTTACAAGAACCCGTGGAACTTAGATAAATTCGACAACAAGGTTGAAGTTCTAAAACGAGGCATACTCTAATATTGAGTTGATAGTTCGTCTAAGAGGTATGTGAAACTCTTACTTCTTTCTTTTTGGCATGATTTAATGAAAGTACGGCGGACGTACTTAATTCTTATACAGTTTAATTCCTAATGAGGATTGTTATGAGAAGTGCCTATGATTTTTCAGCAAAGAGTTTATTATGACATTATTATAATGATTTTATTGAGAGTCAGATGATAATTTTTACTTGCATATGGTTACTCACGATATCTACTCATGCTAAGTGTTACTACTTCACCTCACCGAGTCCCGGGCCGGGTTACGACTCGTGCACAGCCTTGCATTGTTCACCGAGACCCTCACTAGAGGGCCGGGTTACGTAGGATGGATCCATAGATGAGAGATGATTTACCGAGTCCCAGCATGGGCCGGGTTATGATATGATTCCACCGAGTTCCGCACTAGTGGGCCGGGTTACGTTACAGGTATATATATGTATATGGACAGGCATTCATGTTTTCTTGCCTTGACTCTCATTTTTATAAGGCACAGCTGACTTTTATGGTTTATGGCACAGTTAGATTTGGATCCTGATTTTTATACTGATCTTCTGTTTCTGTTGGCTAATTATGATCTCTTTTCTGACTTCATGTTTTACATACTCAAGACATTATTTAAATCGACCCCCTTTCCTCGGGTCGCGTTTCATGCCCGCAGTACATGCTCTCGATTTAGTGAACCTCAGGCCTAGGTTCCTACTCAGCGAGTTGGAAAGCTCCTTTGATCCAGGGCTTTGTCATTTTGGTACCGAACCTCCTTTAGACTTCGTTTGTATTTAGGGCACGCACGGGGCCTGTCCGTCATATGTTGTTATTCTTCTTATAGAGGTGCAGTAGACGGTGGTGGGTTGTATGCGTATGTAAGGGTTATGACTCTGTTTGGGTCAATCATGTTATTGTATTCGTCTTTGGGGTGTTCCCATGTTTAAACGTTATTATCTGGTGGCAGCCTTGTCGGCTTGCTTGTTATTTTATATTGGCTAATCGTGACTCCTCAGGAGACAGGTGCATTCGGGGGTAAAGGCAGCCTTGTCGGCTTGCCTACCCTGGCATATGTTGCTTATTGCGACGTTATGCTGCCGGATTTCAGACTCATTAAGGGTAGTTAGATTATGTGTGACAGGTTAGTAGAATGACGTCATTAAGGCGGTTAGTCGCGGCCCGTCGGGTCGGGTCGTGACAAAAGTGGTATCAGAGCAGTTAGTCCTCGGAATGTCTACAGACCGTGTCTAGTAGAGTCTTGCGTATGGGTATGTTGTGCACCATATTTATACGCAGGAGGCTGCCGGACATTTAGGATTGGTTTCTATTCTTCTTACTCTAAGATCGTGCGATAGAGCTATGTTATTAGGTTATTCCCTCTTTGACGTATTAATGTGTTACAGTTATGCCTCCAAAGAAAGCGACAGCCGCCAGAAGGGCAATATGAATTCGAGGTTATGAGAAACTATCTTACACGTATACGGGAAGAAATAATGTAAGCTTGGGACATGGAATATTTGAGACTCTTAGAATATTAGATAATCGTTGAGACCTTAGATATACAAGGCCTTCTTGAGTAAAATATTTTATGTTTGATCTGGGTTAAAGTGCATAGTATATGTGAAGTCTATTAGTGGTGATGACTCCTTGATATGCTTATGTTATATGAAAAGGAATATGAGATATGCCAAAAACTGGAGTCGCTACTGTTGTACATATACGGTTTGTTGTCTCTGGAGCAGGTTGTCTGGATAAGTCCTTGAAATTAGTTCAGTAGGTAGTTGATAGTCGTTAACGGGTTGTCCTACTTGTGGATGGGGCTGAGGAGTAGATGGTCCTCTACATGTTGTAATGTTACCCTGTTTAAGTTGATGTGTTCCAGCTTTTCTTATGAGTTATGCTATCTATGTTATGTATAAATGTATTCTGTCTTGGTCATACTTCTTAGGGTGGTCTGTTAATGTCCTCAGACAGTATGTGGGTTGAGTATAAATCACTGGTGTTAGGACCTATCTTCGCCAATTTTGCTCAGTGGGACTACCTCTAAACAGTTAATTAGACTTGCCTAGATATCTTCTATGTTTGATTAAGATTTCCCCCGTAATTGTCTTTGCGTATCTTAATGTAGAATGCAAAATGTTCTAATAACCCAAGCCTGCGTTTTACCTCTTAAATAGGGAATAAATTCGTATGCTAAACATGTTGTCAATAATTGCTTAAGGGAGTGGAAAATTGAGTATTTACAACATTCCAGGAATGACTTGCTGCTGCAATAGACAGTTTACTTATTTAGTTAACTATTAAACCTTGAGTATATCATGCCAAGCATTATGAAATATATGTGAATATTGTGCTACTTGTGACTACTTTATTAATGTCTAGCATGTTCAGTTAATGAAAACACTGTTAGAGTATTGTGTGACGATTATTTGTGTGTTAAGTGGTTGTCTTGTTAAGTTTAAGTGTTATTTGACCTTGTATGATCTGTTTAAATGACTTTGAAGTAATTGGTATACTAGTTTTAGTCCATTATAACCCCTCTTGGATTGTTTAAGTCCTGTGGTGTCCATAGTATGTTAGGTCAAACCATCATTAGCACATGTACTAATTTAGTATGCTTAATACATGAACATGAGGTTTGTTCCCCTGGTTAACTGAACAAATTATTTCGGTATGTTGCTATAGTGGCTTGAGAAGTATATTAAACCTCTTAGACACTGTGTTCGATTAATCCATGACTCAATACACAGGTTATGTTAATTAAACACCAATTGTTGAAGTTAAAAATTATGCTTACATAATGACTATGTTGGTTGTAAAGGTCACATTTGGTATGGAAATGATTGAAGGGCTTAATGTTTTTATTTATTTATTTATCTGCCTATAATAAGGGAACTAAGATTTAGCATAGGAATGTTGTTATAATTATGATAGGATCACCTAATGACTTTGAAATGGATGTGTGTCTTGTTTAAGTGCTGTCGTGATCTGAAGGATAGTTTAGGAGCCTATTTGGTGTATGTTTTGCTTGTTAAAGGGTCATATCTATCCTTGGCATGTCCCAATAGTCTTAGGTGGTCTAATACTCATCTAAACATAACTATTTAAAATAACCTTGTCCCTTCCTCATGTGCATAACTCTGCATCCAGTTTGGTTTGATTGTATATGCCCATGTTTTGTATCTATGTGTTGATTAAATCAAACTGTTAAGTCCACCTATTTCCATGTCTGCTACTGCAGTATGTCTACCCCCTTCTCCTTTCATGTAATGTTGGTAGATAATATAAGATCATTTGAGTTTTGACAGGTATCTAGATCACATGTTGGAAAAAAAAAAAGATGAATGAAGAATGAATATCTGAGTAGTTCCTCAACTAGGTGAATTCCCTTGCCTCTGTCGAATTGGTTAAGTTATTAAGTGAGTAGTGATGAGGTTAGCATGACATGGATTGGCAGGTTGGATTGAAGTTGGGTTTAGCATGTATGGGTTATTTAAATTAATGTGATGACCGATATATTATTTTGGAAACTCGTTTGGCTATTTGTAAGGCGTTTGGTCATATTATCTACCTAAAACAAGCGCCACTAATTAAGAGCAAGATTAGTTGTCCTATTTAGCAAAACTTGTCTTATATCGTCTGATATGATAATTTAAAACTAGAAGAGAATGGGGTAAGTGTGTTGATATGGTTGAGGTTATGTGATGTTAATTATGATGGGAATTGATAAAGGGTAGCCTATGTGATGATTGTGAATTATGGATATTACCTAGATTCCGAGCCTGCTTTACCGACTTGAGGGTATGTTAGAAGACATGACTAAGCATGCCTAAATAAATGGTTATATGTTTGGATTAATCAAAAAGGAATATGTGGATTTTGCATGTTGATTGATAAGGTTGTTGTATAGTCTGGTGTAATTTTAGTTGAATCATGAAATGACTTTTAAACTATTGCATGCGTAAGTTAAGCAATAATAACCTTGTTTGGATTGATTTTGGAGTGATTAGTGTTGTTAAAGACAATTCCGACTTGATATGAATCTAACCTAAAGTTAGGAGTGACCTATAACTTATTGGTTATAGTAGAAAGACCGGTGTGACTTCTATTACATTTTTCATATAGTTACAATAGTAACCCTGGTTGAGTATAAGCTTAGAGAATATGTCGGCTTACTGTTTTTGGTTTTCCATGTGGTATCCAATAATTTGAAATGATGTAGCCTACAATGTGGTCTCCAATGACAGGTTTAGCTTCAATTATGACTACATGATGTCCTGTCTGTGCTATTAATATCCTGTTACTTCTATGGGTGCATACTGTGATATGAACTGGAAATTTTTTTTTAAAAAAAAAAAAAAAAAAAAAAAACCAAAGGACTTATTTTAGTTTATTGTTGGACTTTATGAGCTTAACACTAACCCATGAGGTTGTGATATGTCCAAAGGGAAGTTTAGTTCCTAATTGTTTTCTTAGGTATGTACTTGTTGTATCTATGTTCTTGTAACTTGAACTCTATGTGGTCTGAACTTTGAAGTTATGTTATGAACACCTAGAAAAGAGTATTTCTGCACCCCTTCATTTATCCATGTTATCATTGCCAATGTGTAAACCAATACACCTAGTTTAAGTGCATGTATAAGTTAGGAATAAAAGCTTAGAACCACTATGCTAGTAGACATGTGTTCCTAACAAGTTAAAAGGATAAACTTAGGCTAATCTCAGCATGATAGCCTTTACAGGGGTGATTCAGAAAATTCTTCTGGACCCTGTACTTCTGCTTATGTGAACTGTTGGTATGCAGCCTCTTAATGCATTTATTTTGACCCCTGAATATGTAGACTGTTTATGCTTAAAGTAGTGGTAAAATGACAGTTTGGGAGCCTGTTTAATTAGATAAAACTGACCTAAGTGAATATATGTGGATGAAGGTGTTGTGGTAGTTTAAAGTTAACATGTGCAGTTAAAACAAATCATGATGTGCTAATTTCAGACTTGTACATATACAGTGACAGTTAACTTCATGCCTCAAATGTTGTTAAACTCAGCATGGTTAAGCCCCATTTCTGCATACCTAACCAGAGTAGGTTGCATTTAGTTACTTGTTTTTATGTGGCCTAAGGACCAGCTTGTTTAGGAAAGGTCTAGCATGTTTAGACTAGTCTTGTTCTTCGATTAGTCTTTGTTTCTTTCTTTGCTACTACTGTCCCTGTGGCACTTTAGACATATATATTATTGCCTCAGTTGGCACATATGTTGCTGCCCCTTTTTCAGTCTCAAAGGTCCTGTTTTCAAGCATGTTGTGCTCCCCTAGTTATCTACATTCCTTGTTAAGGCTTGTACCTCTTAAAATACTGAATTCTGAATTATAGTTGCTGCAGCAGTTGAGGTGATAAATGCTGTGTGTTTAAGGCTGGAACCTGTCATATTTTGAGATAATTTTAGACCTTGAGGACTGCTATACCTTAGCCATTAACACTTTACTTTGGGTATGACTTATTGCAAAATTTTTGGGCCATTCTATTTTGATTACAAAATGCTGCATTCTTATCCAAGGTGCTGCAGTATATTTTCTGCAGTACATGATCTTGATGAGCTGCTGTCCTTTCCTCAAGGATAAGACAGATACTACACTATAGGAAGACATTGTGATGTGTTGTGTGAGGTATAGCTGAGTGAGGGTGCTGGGTTGCTGTGCCATGGGGTAAGTAGTGGCTGCATTGTGACCAAATTTTGCTGCATTTTACCTCCTTTGTGGTTGCTGTTTTGGCTGTAAATTGAGCTCACTTTCTGCTGTATTTAGCTGCTGTTTTGACTGTAAATTGAGCTCACTTTCTGCTGTATTTAGCTGCTGTTTTGGCTGATAATTTGGCTGTTATTTGAGCTCATTTTCCTGCTGTTATTAGCTGCTGTGCTGGCTGGTGTTTGGACTGTTATTTGAGCTCATTTTCTGCTGTTATTTAGCTGCTGTTTTGGCTACCAGTTGACTGCTATTTGCTACTGTAATCACTGCTGTATTTTGGTGGAATTGTGCCCTGCACAAACACATGTTGCTGCCTTTATTTTGAGACATTTGCAGTGTAATTACAGGCGAGGGTAGAGTGAAAAAAAAATCAGCAGTTGTGTTGCTGCACTCTAGCCCAAAAACAGTGCAATAAAAGAATCAACTGCTATAAGTATAAAACAGTTACATGGCTAATTGTATTGATGTGAGCTATTTTATAAATAACTAGGTTGCGTATAGAACTCTAAAATTAGATATTAGGACCTTCTACCTCCTTTACCTATTGTTTGAATTTAAAGAATGTAGTCACCATGTGTTTATTTTGGTTCGCATAGGAAACTGGAGTCTATTTCTTTAGAAGTAGTTATGGATGGATATGTATCTTCTCACAGTTTAAAAGATAGTCTGAATTAATCCCTGAATGTCGTACCCCGTGTTTTTGATGAATTGGAATAACATTTTGTGTATTCTTCTTGTATGGTGTCAAAGGTTAGAAATGTCGTACCGACATTCGAGGACGAATGTTTCTAAGGGGGGGAGGATGTAACGCCCCGTATTTTCGGGTAGTGGTTGAACTCATAACGTAGGTGAGTAGACCCGGACCCGGGAAAATTTTCGTTGTACTTGTGTATATTAATAAGAGGATTAGTATATAAAAGGGCGTGATCCCGAAATAATTTTGGGATTTAGTAAGAGTGACGAGGGAGTTGAATAATAATTGTGTGTCCCCGAAGAGAGTATAGACTGGTATTTTTATTACGGGAATTATGATATTGGCATAAGAGGATTTTAGTAATCGTCGGGATTTAAATAATTGGAGACCGGAAATTTAATTGTGTGTATAATTAATTAATTAGGGAGGGGACAATTTATAGTGGGAGTTGGTAAGTGGGATTTTATAAACGATTTGGGGGTGACCAAGCCCCAAATCGACCGTCGACGATATCAGCGCCCATAAGGGCTTCTTCTCCAATTTTTTTTTTTTGCAGATTCTTCAACTCCATCTCTTCCACCATCAATCCTTCAACGTGCTCTCTTCATCTCTACCAAACTCCTTCACCAAATTCATTTCTAGCAATAAGAGTAAGCTCAGTTGATGGTTTTCTGAAATTTCGACCAAAAATTGGGGGATTTTCGGGAGCTTCCATATAACCAAAACGAGGGAGAGTTCTTGGTGTTTTGGGCTTTGATTCCAGTAGAATCGAAGCCAAGAACGAGCTTAGAAACTCAGAAGCTAAACAAGAAACCTTGAATGCGAAAGGATTCTGGCGCGAATCGATGTTGGGTCTGCTTTACATTGTCGGAGACTGTGTTGAGCAAAAGGGTTCCCAGCGATTCTCGTCAATGTGTTTAATGAGGTAACCTTCCTTGTTCTTAATAGTTTGTACAATTTTCTGAAATCTTTTCTTGCTATTAGTTCTTAAGACGATTGTCGAAAATGCGAATTTGGGTTGGGTATCGTTAGGACTGCTGTTACTGAGAGTTACTGGGATTGCATGTGAAATTGTGGTGCTGTTTTGGAGATTTTAGTAGTATAAGAAGGAGGATTAAGAGAGTTGGATGTTTCACTACTTACATAGATTTCGATATAAAAGGAATATAGGTTCTACGCGTTCAAGGTGTTCGTTAGAATGTCCCTAAGAATCTGTTTTTAATGTGTTGATTCGATTATGATGTAATTCGTCCGTATGATGTAGATAATCATTCTTAGAGCTTACAAGAACCCGTGGAACTTAGATAAATTCGACAACAAGGTTGGAGTTCTAAAACGAGGCATACTCTAATATTGAGTTGATAGTTCGTCTAAGAGGTATGTGAAACTCTTACTTCTTTCTTTTTGGCATGATTTAATGAAAGTACGGCGGACGTACTTAATTCTTATACAGTTTAATTCCTAATGAGGATTGTTATGAGAAGTGCCTATGATTTTTCAGCAAAGAGTTTATTATGACATTATTATAATGATTTTATTGAGAGTCAGATGATAATTTTTACTTGCATATGGTTACTCACGATATCTACTCATGCTAAGTGTTACTACTTCACCTCACCGAGTCCCGGGCCGGGTTACGACTCGTGCACAGCCTTGCATTGTTCACCGAGACCCTCACTAGAGGGCCGGGTTACGTAGGATGGATCCATAGATGAGAGATGATTTACCGAGTCCCAGCATGGGCCGGGTTATGATATGATTCCACCGAGTTCCGCACTAGTGGGCCGGGTTACGTTACAGGTATATATATGTATATGGACAGGCATTCATGTTTTCTTGCCTTGACTCTCATTTTTATAAGGCACAGCTGACTTTTATGGTTTATGGCACAGTTAGATTTGGATCCTGATTTTTATACTGATCTTCTGTTTCTGTTGGCTAATTATGATCTCTTTTACAGCTTCATGTTTTACATACTCAGTACATTATTTCGTACTGACCCCCTTTCCTCGGGGGGGCTGCGTTTCATGCCCGCAGGTACATGCTCTCAGTTTGGTGAACCTCAGGCCTAGGTTCCTACTCAGCAGGTTGGAAAGCTCCTTTGATCCAGGGCTTTGTCATTTTGGTACCGAACCTCCTTTAGACTTCTGTTTGTATTTAGGGGCACGACGGGGCCCTGTCCCGTCATATGTTGTTATTCTTCTTATAGAGGTCTGTAGACAGTGGTGGGTTGTACGTATGTAAGGGTTATGACTCTGTTTGGGTCAATCATGTTATTGTATTCTGTGCTGGGGTGTTCCCATGTTTAAACGTTATTATCTGGTGGCAGCCTTGTCGGCTTGCTTGTTATTTTATATTGGCTAATCGTGACTCCTCAGGAGACAGGTGCATTCGGGGGTAAAGGCAGCCTTGTCGGCTTGCCTACCCTGGCATATGTTGCTTATTGCGACGTTATGCTGCCGGATTTCAGACTCATTAAGGGTAGTTAGATTATGTGTGACAGGTTAGTAGAATGACGTCATTAAGGCGGTTAGTCGCGGCCCGTCGGGTCGGGTCGTGACAAAGGTATATTAGGATCCTTACTGTATTAGGATTCCACCCTTGTACACACTATATATATTTTGTATTAATGAGAAGACTCCCTAAGGGAGATTATTACAATCTCACACGGTATCAGAGCCAGACCCATTTAAATTATATGTTCACCGATATTGGGTCCTCAAATTATGTCATCCACACTCCAGTTAACGGGGTCTGGGCGTGCGAGGAAGTGTTAAGAGTCCCACATCGGTAATTGAATGAGAACATGTACTCCTTATATGGACTTGGACAATCCTCACTCTAAAAGTTAGCTTTTAGATTTAGTTAGGCCCAAGATCTATTATTTACAGTAGTGAGTCTACTAACATGTTGTCACGATTCAAAATTTCCTAAGTTGTGATGACACCTACACCCAACTCAGTAGGCGAACTATTTTAATCCATTTTCATTATTAACATGCACAAAATAAGCATTAATAGTGATAAGCCATAAAATGTCTCAAAGGTTACTGAATCTAAATTTTATTATTTAAATCTTCGTGAAAGAGTGTGTGATCGGTTGTGTGTTTATTTTCTCTACCTAAGGGGGAGTTATTAATTATATAGCTACTTGCACTTATTTTGATGAACAATATTGTCTTAATTAATCAAGTTGCATTTATTTTAGTCTCCTTTTCAAACAATGATGTTGTTGAATTTGAAATTCTGACTGGATCTAATTACAAAAAGTGGTAACGTGATGTAAAATTTGTTTTTGAACTGGTTGAGATAGATATGGCTATCCTAAAAGATGTACCGCCAGAACCAATTGAAGATAGTAGTAACAAAAGAGACAAATGAATATGCCAAATGGGAAAGATGCAACAGGTTGTGCTTAAAGCCTTAAAAGGTTCAATTGATGAGCATTTACTGGGATCTCTACCAGAAACAGATAGCACCAAAAAATATTTTAAGGTTGTGGATGAGCGTTTTCAAATTTCTAATAATGATGAAGCCTCATGACTGCTGGGTGAGCTAAGAAATTTAAAGTATGATGAAACATTGAGAGTTGGTCAATTTATTTTGAGAATAGTCTCTATGCATAATAAGTTGAAGAACTTAGATGTGACCTTCCTGATAGTTTCATTATTCATGAAGCTCTTTTATAGCTTCCGTCACAGTTTAGTCAGATGAGAACTACTTATAATACAACAGCCAACCGTGAACTATCAATTAGCTCATTACTAAATGTGATGCTGAGGAAGCAAAGGTGAAAAGAGAAAAAGTAGTGTCAACTAATGAAAAGGTAGAATTTGTTAACATGGTTTCTTAGGTCAAATTTTCAACTAACAAGTTCAAATGAAAGAAAAAGTGGTAAGGTCCAAAAAAGACCCAGGCTTTCAAAATAAATGGTAAAAGTGGGCAAACTAATGGCAATAGAAATAAAAAAGGTGCTGATGTGAAATGTCATTTTTGTGACAAGAAGGGTCACAAGATTACAGACTGCTTCAAGTTCAAGGCTTACAAAGAGAAGAAAAAATATGATCAAGGTGAGTTTGAATATGTTTGTTTGAAATCTTATTTAGCTGATGCACCAAAAGATTCTTGATAGTTATATAGTGGTGCTAATGTTCATATCAGCACTATTTTACAGGGGGTAAGAGATCAGAGGAAGCCAAGCCTAAAAGTAGCAAAAGTTAGAGTTGGTGGAGGCACTTTTCATGATGTTGTGGTTGTTAGGACATTCCACTTGGAGCTAGATAGTGAATTTCAGCTTGTTTTGAATAATGTGTTTTATGTTCCAAATTTTGGAAGAAACATAATTTCTATTCGATTGTTGGACAATGATGATTATGTTATGACATTTGGTAATAATAAAGTTGAAATATTCTCTGACTCCAAACATGTTGGTATTTGTCCTTCAGTTGATGATTTATATAAATTTCCCCTGACTTTTAACTCTTCGTTTCATGTTGAGAATGAGAATTCTAAGTGGTCTTTAATTAAAGAGAAGTCTCGAATACTTTATCATAAATGGTTGGGTCATATTTCTAAGGAACACATTGATAGATGGTGAAAACCGATATTCTTCCACCCCTTTGTCATGATGATGCCGGGTTATGTGTTGATTGCGTTCGTGGTAAGTTGACTAAGACAAGGACAAAGGGTGTGACTCGAAGTCAGGATCTTTTAGAGATTGTTCATACTGATATCAGTGGGCCATATTCTACTACTCTATGTGGTAACAAATACTTTCATCACCTTCATTGATGACTATTCTCACTATTTTTATTTGATTAAGAAGAATTCTGATTCTCTTGATGTTTTCAAGATTTTCAGGCTGAAGTTGAAAAACAATTGGAAAAAGTTATCAAAATTGTGAGATATGATCATGGAGGTGAATATTATAGGAGATACACTGAAATAGGTCGACACTTGAGGCATTTTGACAAGTATCTTCAAGAAAATAAAAGCATTGTCCAAGTCACTATGCCTGCATATGTTGAGCAGAATGATGTGGCTAAAATACGTAATCACACTTTGATGGACATGAAAACAAGTATGATGAGTCGAACCTATATGTCTGAGTTTCTTTGAGGTAAAGTCATAAAAACCGCGGATTATATTCTGAATCGAGTTTCGAATAAGGCTATTCCTAAAACGCCAATTAAATTGTGGAAAGACAGAAAATCGAGTCTGGATTATTTTTGGGTTTGAGGTTGTCATGCATAAGTTAAAATAATTGATCCATTGTATAAGAAGACTGATCCTAAGACTGTTCGTTGTTATTTCATGGGATATCCAGATCATTCCAAAGGCTATAGGTTCAATTGTCCCCCTCGAGGTACTAGAAGTGTTGAATCTCGTACGGGTAAATTTCTGGAGTTAGATTTTTCTAAATAAGTAATTATTGATCTAATGAGCCAATGGGAAGCAGTAGCAGTACCAGTGCACATGATATTGCTCCAGTGATGGTAGAAAATAAGAATATTCAAGTTGATGAACTACTTTATGAATTTTCAGAGATTCCACTTCGAAGATCACATAGAGATAGGAGGTCCACCGTTTCTAGTGAATATCAAGTATATATAGGTGAAGATGATTATGATATTGGCCAAGTTGAGGATCATGTGACTTATAATTAAGTTGTTAATAGTCATGAATCAGATAAATGGATAGATGCCATGAATGATGAAATGAAATTCATGTATGATAATTGTGTTTGGGAGATTGTTGAGTTGCCTCAAGGTAACAAATCGATCAGTTGTAAATGAGTTTACCAAACCAAGAAAGACAGTCGTGTAAATAATGAAATATTTAAGGCTCGTTTGGTAGCAAAATGTTTTACTAAGAAAGAAGGAATTAATTACAATGAGACTTTTTCACCCATGTCTACTAAAGATGCTTTTAGAATTATCATGGCACCGGTGGCTCATTTTGATCTGGAGCTCCACCAGATGGATGTCAAAACATCTTTTCTCAATGAAAACTTGTCTGAGGAAATTTATATGAAACAACCTGAGGATTTTGTTCAAAGTGGAAATGATCACTTAGTGTGCAAATTGAAAAAGTCTATTTATGGTCTGAAACAAGCTTCTCATCAATAGTATCTCAAGTTTTAGAGTGTTGTGTCATCGTTTGGTTTTGTGATAAATAATTTTGAAGAGTGTGTCTATCTGAAGATTAGTGGGAACATATTCATTTTTTGTGCTCTATGTGGATGACATTTTGCTTGCTAGTAGTGATCATGGATTGCTTTATGAAACCAAATAATTTTTATCAAGAAACTTTGAGATGAAAGATCTTGGAAAAACTTCTTTTGTACTTGGCATAGATATCCATCGTGATAGATCTCACAATATTCTTGGGTTATCTCAGAAGTCTTATGTTGATCTGTTCTTTCAAGGCTGGAGATGTACCAGTTGTGAAAGGAGATAAAATAAGCAAGGCGCAATGTCCCAATAATGATTTGGAGAGAAAAGATATGGTAGAAATTCCTTATGCTAGTGTAGTAGGCAATTTGATGTATGCACAGGTGTATACGAGACTTGACATAGTTTTTGTTGTGAATTTCCTTGACAGATACTTGTCAGATCCTGTTCATGACCATTGGGGTGCAGCCAAAAAGGTCATTAGATATCTTCAAAAGACTAAAGACAACACATTGATATATCAAAGGGTTGATGGTAGTGTCATATCTTGGAAAAGCGTTAAGCAGACATTGGTCACGTCTTCTACTATGTCTGATGAGTTCGTAGCTTGTTACAGTGCATCTACACTATAATAACTCGTTTGGTCATTATTGCACTTTTGACTATTTTACTCCTATCGATCCAATTCCCTAAGTTATCAGACAATCCTAGTGGAAGTTGAGAAATTAAAAGCTTTAAGTTAGATCATCTGACATATAGTTGACTTTTGAGTAGATGAACCTTTTTTAGAATTCCGTCGATTCCGTGAGGTTCGGAGGGTCGTTTATGACTTGGTGAGATATTCGATTCGATTCTCGAGGCGCTCGAGAGAATTTTATGTTCTTGTTTAGAATCTTAATTTTGGGTTTGGGGGTTGACTTGGTCAACGGACCTCTATTGGGAAATTTGAGGCCATGGGTGAGTTCGTAGCACATTTTATTGTATGTGTGCATATCTGGTTTGTGTACATGAGGCCTTGTATGGATGTCGGGATGTTGGGATAAAACTTGGTGAAACCAGAATCTTTTGGTTTCTGGTGTTTGGCCCAGTGAGACTAGTTACATCGCAGCGGGTCTGCCATAACAGGGCCTGGACCGCTGATGCGAACTTTGGATATTTAATGAGATATGCCCCAGCGGACAAATTCTCCACTAAGGCGAGATCGCGGGGGCGGACGGCGGATCACGGGAGAGGGAAACACTGAATCAGAAAGTAATAAATACCTTATTTCAAACCATTACTTCCCCATTTCCATATTTAAAACCCTAAGTGTTCTAAGGATGATTTGGAGAGCTCTTAGAGTGATTTTATCTTTGGGGTAAGTTCTTTTACCTTGTTTATTGTTTATCTACCCTTGTAAGCTTGAAATTTATGGTGGAAATTAATGGGTTTAGTTGGAGAAAATGATCATTAAACTTTATTTTGGGTATTTGAATTCTAGACCTTATAAATTAGTTTTATTGATGATTTTTGCTAATATTGGGATAGTATTTCATGAATTATGGAATTGTACGCTTGAATCTCTACTCTAGACTAAGATTACGAATATGGAAAACTAGAGTTTATGTCTAAATTGGGGGTTTTCATTCTAATGATGCAATTTAGGAATTAATGAGTCTAATTAGCATTTGGGGAATAGAATTAATCGTATTCGGTGTTGGGTTACCAATTCCACCTTTGAAATTCCCGTTTTGACCCTGTGAGCCCGATTTCCCCTTACTTTAAAGATCGAATTTCTCTTAGAACGAACTTATAGCAAACCGAGCATTGTTAATCTTCTTACCTAACTTAGAGTTCGATAATTACTAGACTTTGGGTATTTAGTAGCTATTCGAAAGGGCAAGGCGCTTGCGTGATTGTTCGAGGCACCAGCTTGGCATCCAGGTAGGTTACGACTTAACTTATAGCTAGACTTCGGTTAGCAAAGTGTATGTATAGTTAGATACTGTTAGAGAAAGCATGTACGCCTCCGGGTATGAAGTTGGGATGGATTACTTAGGTTGGTTATGATTGACTGATTTGTGGACTTGTTGTCTCTTGTGATTTATTGGCTCGATTGTTTAGTGTTGACCTTGGACTTTCACTTAGTTGCCTTATCCTGATTGTGATATAATTGTCTCTCATTTATCTGGGTATTATCATGGATAGAGGGAAAGACTTGACTTGATACTTATATTGTGATATGTGTCCATGTGTGGTCCGATTGGAATTTGATTATGATTTATACTTGAGATTGATACATGCATATCATTCATACACATTATACATGATACTTTATTGTGAACTGTGACTGGACATTAATAATGATAAGAGGGAGAGTGAAACAACAAAGGCTTCTTATTGTAGTATTTGCTATGTGCTTATTTCGTATGGCCTCTCTTGCATATATAATTGTTGTTACCTATGTAGTCCGAAGGGAAAGTGTTTTGGGCGTGACATTGTATAGATTTGGGAATAAGTTTATATTGGTAGCTGATTTACGGATGTTTTTATGGTTATTCATCTCATGATTAGTGTTGAATCTATCATTCATACATGCATTCATCCTCATTTCTATGGTACATTGACATTACATGTGATTGGCGTGATGGTGATTCCGTGATACATTGACATTACCGGTGATTGGTGTGATGATGATAAGTGAGAAAGAAACAACATTGATTCTTATAACATATTGATTGCGTAACCATTCTATGATGTATGATACGAAATGGTTAGCGAGGTGTTCGGTGAAAGAGTCACTCTATATTGTGTGATACAGAGTGACTAGTACATGGACTTCACGGGTCCCCCATGGGTCATGACTGCTGGGATGTTGATATATTCCGCCGGAGCATGTATGTACGATATGTGACAGTTGGCCAGTGCATTGCATTGCCATCATATATACATTCACACTATATCCACCCATATCTCTGATTCTGGCTGTTGTTTTTATTGTGTTTTATGATGCGGTTCAGCCTTGATTCCTATATTGCTATTTCACTTGAGATGATGTTTGCTTGTTAATCTCTTAGATCTATTGTAATTCACCTTACTACAAATCTTACATGTGTGTGCTTAGTAATTACTTCATTTTCGTATCTCTTGGGTTCTGAATGGATTATCTATACTGGGGATGATTATTCCTAGACTGTGACATTACTTGTACTTGATTGTGAGCATGTTTATCCTTCAGTTTCTTTCTTATATATATGTTAGCTAGATGTTGCCGGCCTATGATACCTACATGTACTTAGTGTTTGTACTGATACTACACCCTTTTGGGGTGTAGAGTTGTTGCAGGAACTTTAGCGAGGTTCGGTTAGCCTTCAAGGATCTCATGGAGTTCATCTAGATTTTTTGTTTAGTTTTCTTTCTAAACAGAAGTGTATTCAGGTTGTAGTTGTAACTTTTATTCAAATTGTATACTTAGAAGCTCTTGTACTATTTAGACCAAATTTCTTAGGTAGGGTTATATTCCACATTTTCATATATCTATTATTTTTAGAATCCTATTGTTCTTATTATTTATTTATTTATGTTGTTGGTGAATCTTTAAGGGATGAGTTCACCTACCGAGGTTGAAATGGTAGGTGCCCGTATGACTTAGTAATTTGGGTCGTGATATTGTTTGGATTCAAAATTTTATTAGAGAACTCAGAGTTGTTGACAGTGCAACTCAGAGTTAGTATTAGAGACCCATTATGATGTTCTGTGATAACAGTGCAACTGTATTCTTTTATAAGAATAATAAGCTGAGTAGTGGCAAATCACATGCAGATTAAGTTCTTGACAATCATGGATTTGGTGAGACAATGAACCATTGTTATACAGAATATTAGGACAGACACAATGCTAGCTGATCTACTAACTGAGGGTTTCATGCACATTGACTTTAAATGTCATGTAACTCATATGAGTGTTTTAGAGTCTTTTGATTCTTTGAGCTAGTGGGAGTTTGTAATGTTCTGTTAATGTGAACTTTTATTATATGAAATAAAATGTGCATTACTTTCATATTTTGTTTTATGATTATTATCATTATTGTTCACATTATTGGTTAGTCACATCATGGTATCTTGAAGTGAAAATTGATTCGCCCAAGCGGTTATTTAGGTGTGCAATGATTTGCAACGCTAGTTGCTCTATATTTTGGATGCATTTTGATAATACGGTATCTTGAGATGAAATTTGGTTTGTCCAAGTGGGCATCTATTTCTGGTATATGATGCAATTCAATAATATGGTATCTTTAGGTGAAACTGATTCGCGCAAGAGGTGCATCCTTTATATGCTTTTATGGCATATGGAGGATCGATAAGGTAATAGTGCTAGAGTACATAATCTTGTGCATATATATCACACGTGGCACTATGTCTTACTACACTGCTAGACCATGATCTTGTTGGATTAATTAAAAATATTGTGATTATCGAAGGTCTCATGTTCAAAGAACATAAAGATCGCCATAGTCTGATATTTAAGATTGAGACTGCAAAGGTCGATTAAAGTTATGGACTGTTTTCTAAAAAAGTGGCCACAAATATTTTCTTTCATCAACCCGAAAAATCTCTTTTCAAAAAGTCAAAGTTTTTGTTTTCGAAAATAAAGTTTTTTGCTAATGTATCCCTCGTGGGAGAATGTTAGAAAAAATGGACTTACACTATTTAAAATGGTTTCTTTATATTCTAACTATATTAGATTGTATGATAGTCCATAACATAAGCTCAATTATAAGTGTGATAATTGGATATTAAGACTGCACTTTATGTGCTTGGCGGGTCTAATGAGGTGGTGAGTGTAGGCTTAACCCAATAGGGCCCTTTGGGGTTTCAATATTGTAGTTGGATTCCCTCCTCTAACCCTATATTAAGGCACCTCTTGGCTCTTATCTATTATCACAATAGAGAGAGTAAAGGTGTGAAGTCATTGTCCTATTGATGTCGCCTTAACGATAAGGGTAATAGGGAGGAAGGCCTAGTCCGTTCTGCTGTTCATTATGGCTCAAACAGATACGTCGTTCGAATCTACTAATCCCATATTAATTTAGTGTCCTTATAACACTCCGTAAATTCGAGTTAGGTATGAATAAATTAAATATGTGTTGACATCATATTTTAGTTATGTGAATCCCTTTGGGATGAATTCGGGTGATAGATAGTCATTTTGAAGTCAAACCAAATAAAGAGTTCGTAAAAGTTCTTAAATTCGTATAAGTCTGAGGTAATTCTCACTTATTCTCAGTTTTTAAGTTGTTTCATTGGGAATTTGAGAAAATTTATAAAATTAAAGTTGTAGGTCTTTGAAATACCTTTCCAACCATATATGGTGTATCTCAAACGGAGTTCTTTTCTAGGAGTTATGCCTATTTTACTAAAATACTATCGGTACCATAAAAATATAAGATTTTGACTAAGTGTGAAATGAGCATGGGCACTCGCCAAACGAGTGACATAGAGAGTCAAGGACATGCCATATCACTCGCTCAGCCAGTGCCATAGCGAGTCAAGGATAGGACATTGCACTCGCCCAGCGAGTGACAGGGTCTAAAATGTCCATCTTATATATTCAACGCTTAACACGAAATTTCATTCATTAGACATTCCACCTTCGTGGAAAATCCTCTAAGGGTGATTTTTCTCTCTTCTCAAACCCTCACACCAAGGTAAGAACATCTCTATGATTCTTAATCAATCCTAGCACTAATTATATAATTTTTAACATGATTCTTAAACAAAAATATAGGATTTGCAAGGTAATTCTTCTCAAGTGATTCAAGATAGGGTTTTGGGTGTTCTTCGTTAGAAAAGTAAACTTGTTGATTGAATCGTTGGAATTTTCGTTTGATAGCATTGTAGCAGGATTAGAGGTATGTCTCTTTTTAAAATCATTTTTGACTATAAAGGTGATTTGTATGTCTCTCTTTTGAACATGTTTTCAACTTTTAAAGATGGTTTGTTTGGCAAGGTTTGTGTGTGTGAGGTACAAGACTGCATTAAACCTTATGTGGATTATACTATATATATGTAATTGTGATTTTCCCTATCAAGGGATGGTTGACACCAGGTTATAAAGCTTTGAATTTTGAATAGAACTTACCTTTATAAGGGATAATTTAACTTGATTTTGAAAGTGATGATTTTCAAACTATTTTGCCCCTACTATGGGATGATCAAATTGATTTTCAAAGTGATAATTCTTAAACGTGATTTGTCTCTATTATGGGATGTTTGGACTTGGTTTCTAAAGCATTGACCTTTAATGTGTTTTGCCCTATGAATGGGTTTTGGTGAGTTGAAATTTGATTAATGATTGAACATGATTTCTAAACAGTTTAATGACATGATATAGCATATTAACGGGATGGTAGACATAATTCATAATGAACAATTTGACTATCATATTATGATTTGAGATTCGGCTTTCATGCCATGATTTGAGATTCAGCTTCCATGCCATGATTTGTGAATTCGGCTATAAGTCATGATTAATGATTCAGTTGATATACCATGACTTGTGCTTGTTTGTGTTTGGCCTAGCTACTCGGGAGGAAGGGTAGTCACTATGGATCCTAATGTGGTTTGTCTAGCCATTCGGGAGGAAGAGTGGCCATCGATGGTTCATAACCCCGATGTGGTTTTGCCTAGCTATTCGGGAGGAAGGATAGCCATGGTAGTGCATTCTAACAACAGGAAGCAGTATTTAACACAATTAAATAAGATAAACAAATTACACTAAAGAACACATAGTAGCATGAATCAAACTACAGTAGACTATAAAGCACTAATGCGCCTATAAGTGTGATAGACAAATCGAGCCTACAGTAATAACACTACACTGTCATTTTATAAGCGTAAGTAGGACTACGCTCGACTACCTACTACCCTTCTACCTTAATCTATGTCCTCCACACCCCCCTATCTAAGGTCATGTCCTCAGTAAGTTGCACATGCGTCATATCCCGTCTAATCACTTCTCTCCAATACTTCTTCGGCCTACCTCTACCCCTTTTGAACCCGTCCATAGCTAACCTCTCACACCTCCGCACTGGGGCATCTGTGTCTCTCCTCTGCACATACCCGAACCATCTCAACCTCGCTTCCCGCATCTTATCCTCCACCGAGGCCACTCCCACTTTATCTCGAATATCATCATTTCTAATCATATCTCTCCTTGTATGCCCACATATCCATCTCAGCATCCTCATCTCCGCAACTCTCATTTTTTGTATGTGCGAAGTCTTGACTGGCCAACACTCCGCCTCATTACAACATAGTCGGTCTAACCACCACCCTATAGAACTTGCCCTTAAGTTTTTGGTGGCACATTTTTGTCGTACAAGACTCCATATGTGAGCTTCCATTTCATCCATCCTGTCCCAATACGATGTATGACATCGTCATCAATCTCTCCAGTCAAGTGATAAATAAATTCACTTTTTAAATGGTCAGAGATAATATGTCACATGATTAGTTGAAGTGTGAAGTCGATATTTTAAGTATAATTCAGGGTGAAATCCAACATCCCATAGGGGAATTATAAAAAAGAATCATCCAATGAATAAAACAACCCACCAGCAATAGAAAATCCAATATTAGTACGGTGGAGTATTGAATGGCAAAAATTGTTCAACGTGGTATACTATGGACGGTTATTATTATCTTCATTTTTCAGTTAATCCAACGGTTAAGAATGATACAACACTTAATAGGGTGGAACATGGTGAAAGTTTTTTTCATTTTCCTCAAAAAAAAAAAATCCCGTCATTTTTAATAAATAATATTTGAATATTATGGACAATAATTATTTGAGTTCCCCTCCACCTATTTTATTTTCACTTTTTGCAAATAGATTTGAGTTTTAATTTCTACCGACTAAGTTATTGGTGCGAGCAACATTTGTTTTTTATTTTAAAGCAATTTAATATGCAATATTCATAGTAGTTAATTAGCAATATGTTATGCACCAGTTAAAAGATAGGGTTACATGAACATTACTTGTAAATAACATGGCTACATTAGTCATTTGGAGGAATAATTAGTTAAGAGGTTAGCTGATATATTCCATAACCTGCTTTCTAAATGGATTAAAACCAAAACGTAAGGTCCAAGTTCGAATGTTGGAACCAACTCTCATGAAAGCTTATAGTTGAGCAAAATTGGCTGAACATACTCTGAAATTGTAAAGGGTCAGAGCTAGTCGAATGTAAGGAATTCTACTCCCTTTACTTTCTAGCTACGTAAAATCCTTGAAATTATCAGTCCAGGAATTACTCTTATTACCAATGAGCTAAGAGAAGTAAAGGATCATATGGAGGTAAATTTTTTGGGGCTGTTACGATCCGTTTTTAATTTTGCGGTAACAACGTACTAATAACTTGGCTATTTGTTTGAAAATAGAGTCGCCATCTAATTTTTAAGGAATTAGGAAAGCATTTTAAAAAAGGTATTACAAACTTTATTATTGAAAACCAGAAAAAGGATAAGGGTTCCGATGATTCCTCAAAAAAGTTGTTAGGTACCCCAAAAAATCCGCAAATGCAGTTACCGGTGAGTTTAAACATTGTGGCTAAAAATAATGTAATTTATTTACAAAATAAAAGAATAATTTAAAATGAATGTTGTAAAAATGTATTAAAAGTGTATATAAAGAATGTAAATTAAAGGATGAACTAATATTTTAACCTAAACGCCAAAAGTGTAAATTAATTAACCAAGTATTTAAATCAAGTCAATTTAGTCCTTTTATGAAAGTATTTATGATCTAAGGCTTTCCTAACGCAAACGACAAACTTTAAATTAAAAATATAAGGCTACAAGTTAATAAATATTCATGCGCAATATTCCGAAAACTTTTCTAATGCATTAACTCAAAAGTCAACTCTTAGTTAAACCTCTCAACTTAGAACTTTCACCTTTTCAAAACTTAGATTTCCTTCCACGATTTTTATTGATTGCCTCGGGAATCATGCCACCTAACCCCGCAAGTCATAATAATCAATACGAAGCTAACGGAATCAACAATTTTCCAATCTCATTCTTATTCCTTTCATTGACCATCTTTTTACCATAAATAAGTATATTAAATACCAAAATCAACTTAATTGTGAAAGACCAACCAAACAAACTCGAAATTTAGTTCCGTAAATTTCTACAGGTCAGAAATATTATTACAAATCCAACGAAATCTTTAGGTTGCCAATTAGAGCACGTTTTCCCCAGACTATCAATTTCTCTAGATAATTCAATATTGGGATTTCCAAAATGAAATATTCTACCGTAGTAGATCAAATGCTATCCATTTGACTTCAAATTTTGCAAGCAAGTCAAAATAATTATTACGGAGCTTATGGAATAGACAAAATATAAAATGGAACATCTATTCTCTAAATAACCGATCTGGTCGTTACATCTAAAAATCGTGGGAAATGAAAGAGGAAGATAACCATTTATAACCAAATTATTTATGAGGTAATTTTGGTTGTTTAATATAACACATAAATCATGAATTTATAAGATATAGTTAATTATGAGAAATTTTGATTTTTGACATTTTCTGTAAAATTAGTAGAAGAAAATAGATAAATCAACTTGATTATTTTAAGAAAATATAACTTCAATTACTAATTTTTCGGAGGGTTTGAAAAAAGGGTAAAAAGTATATGAAAAAAAAGTAGGTAAAAGGGAGCCGAAAAATAATGTTATGATGAATATAAAGAAAGGAGTGATTACATAAGAAAACTATTAAGATGAAAAATGGAAGGAAAAAAGATTAGAATAAGAAAATTAGATAATAAAGAAAAATTACAAAAAGGAAAAAAAGAAAGAGAAATTTTACTAATGTCAAGAAGGTAATGAGTAGGTTGAATAAAGACATACAATGTTGATAATAATGACGTTTCACGAGTATATGACTCATGCTCCTTTAGATTCTGAAGTTGTTTTATTTGAAATCGTGTTAGGTCGAATTTCTATTACTTTGGTTGAATTATTTGTAACTGCATATTTACAATATACAATATGATCAAACTAAAGAGAGTTATTTATTCGATATTGAATTGAGTTGAAGTGAAATTTATTTTTTATTTGTCATCAGCTTTGTAAATATTATTAGAACAATAGTAGTGTTACAATTGAAGAATATAGAAAAGATAAATTAATTGATGCTTTTTAATTAGAGAAAATTAATAATAATTATTTAGATATATTTAAATTTTACTTTGACCGTGGGAAGCACAAACTAATCACTAGTATATATACTAAAACTAGGAATAGCCAATTCTATGTGGCATCTCTCTATGACCTTGGAAACTATTTATCCTTTTTCTCCTTTTTTTGATTTTTTTCTCATTTAAAAAATTAATAATGTGTTGTATATAAAATAATTCAAAAGCCACTTTCTTATTCTATTAATTACACATCTTAATTCTCTTAGTTACACATTTTCTCCCCTATTTAGTATCCCTACTTAAAATTGCAGTTAGTGATGAACATAAGGAAGATCAAGGGTCAGTAAAGTAATGCTCAAAATTTGAGGGGCACACACACACGTACATCTTTAACATTTAATAGCAAAGTTATATACTAGGCTGGAAAAAATCTCAAAAGTCACACCTCCTAATAAAGACTTGTGAATGCAATTAAGACTTACAGTGGCTGATAAAAAATATGAGGTAACGGTTGATTAATATTAGAATTAATATAACCATGGATCATTACATTACATGAATTACACGGTAACCTTCTTATAGACCTAAAGCTAATCAATATATTAATAAATAAAAAGGACAGGGACATAAAGTCTATTCATTTTCGCAGCAATGAATTTTGGGTCTTTGTTGGTGATGTTGATATTTGGGACTTCAAACTAAGGGTGGTCGGTGGGTCGGGTTCGGGGTGGGTCGGGTTCGGGGCGGGTCTCAGTGGGACGGGACCCGACGGGACTGAGGGAGGGCGGGATCCGCCGATATCCCATCCCGATCCCGGTCCCGTCGGAAAAGGGGACCGGTCTTGGCGTCGGGGCGGAATCGGGGTTTTCCATTTTTTTTTGCACTAAATTTAAAAAAATAACATATATAAACACTTCAATAATTGAACAAGATAATATAATAAAAACATTCCAATGTTGTTTTTGTGTCTCTTATATTATTTAATAAAAATATAATCTTTTTGTAATACAATTTCAAAATTGGAAAAAAAATCACATATTTATAAACACATTTTCTAATTTCTTCACAATGTCTTGTGGTTCTTAAGTTGGAATTGGAATTTGTTGGTCAAATTGGTCGACGTCGCTTCCACATCCGTCGGACAAGATTTCGTTGTAGTTTTCATCGTCTTCTTCGTTGATCTCCAGTTGACCGCACCTTCTACGCTCCGCTTGTATCCAATCTTTGAATAAAACTGCAATCTTCAAGCTGTCTCCCGCTAATGAGTGTATGTGCTCTCCTATTTGAAATCTTTTGGCAAAAAAATTACTTTCAGACGATGTTGATGACACTTGAATGTTCAAGACATCTCGGGCCATCTTTGATAGTGTCGAAAATATCTTCTCATTTTCCCTCCAGTATTTAAGCAAGTTTTCACGTCCTTCTTCATTGAGAACTGCTTGGTACGATACAACACCGTGCAAAACAAAAACATCAAACTCGTTAACTTGATTAGTAGTTGAAAGAAATAATCCCCTTGATTATTTTCATTAATTGAATAGGTATTTATACAAGATACAAAATAGGAGAATCATATTCCTATTCTAATCCTAAAACCTTATTCTTCCATAATTCTAACTATACAATTATGATAAGTGTATAATCCTAATTTAGGTAATAAATACACTACAATATACATCAAATATATATATCATATATACAAGATTGGTACAAGATACCAATCCACCAATCCCATGATTTCAGTTTCGTGAACTGCCCACTAATAGGCTTCCCGTGTTGGGCCAACTTACCATTTTCGTGTTGGGCCATTGTTTAACACCCCCCCCTCAGTCATAGCGCTGAGACTGTCCCTAGAATCTTCAAACAGGACCGCGGGTAGACCCTTTGTAAAGATGTCTGCAACTTGATATCTTGACGGGACATGACATACGCGTACCTGCCCCGAGCAACCTTTTCACGGACAAAGTGAATGTCCATTTCGATATATTTTGTGCGTTGGTGCTGAACCGGATTACCTGAGAGGTAGATGGCACTAACATTATCACAATATACTAAGGTCGCCTTCTGAATGGGGCAATGAAGCTCTAACAATAAATTACGTAACCAACATGATTCTGAGACCACATTAGCCACCCCTCGATATTCTGCCTCTGCACTTGAGCGGGATAGAGTCGCTTGACGTTTTGCAGACCAGGAGACCAAGTTGTTGCCAAGGAACATACAATATCCTGACGTAGACTGTCTAGTGTCCGGACAACTCCCCCAATCCGCATATGTGTACGAGACAAGTGTGGATGTAGAAGAAGGATACAAGTGCAACCCATAGTCCAGTGTCCCCTGAATATACCGAATGATGCGTTTGATTGCATTCATGTGCTCAATGAACATAATATTGATGACTCAATGAACTAAGAACAGGAGACGTCCATATGTCGCTATGAATAATATCAAATGGCATTGAAGTATGAGAATTGGAGTCTACAAATGGTAACTTAACAATTTTTCCTAATGAACAAGACTGACAAAGTGGAGTACGACTCGTACCCTTACAAGAAATAAAGATATTTTTATCTAAAACTGATAAAATAGAAGATCTCGGATGACCTAGGCGAGCATGCCACACGGAAGGAGAGATGGCTGCAAAAACTGACGGCAAGGCTAGACTCGATGGACTAAAACCGGGCATGATAGGATACAGATCCCCTACTATCACACCTCATGAGATGGCTCCCCGTCTTGAAATCCTTCATAGAGAAACCAAAAGGATCAAATTCAACGGAAATCGAATTGTCAGTTGTGAACTTTCGGACAGACACTAAATTTTTAATCAATTTAGGAGCATGTAAAGTATTTTTCAAGAGAATGGGTGGATTGGGGGGAGACAACGTTTTCTGACCATACCCTAGAATTGGAATAGAACTGCCATTACCAACAATTATCCCACGAGGGGTGCTCAAATTGGAATAAGATGAGAGAGTACATGATTCGGAAGTCAAGTGAGTCGTGGCACCGGTGTCCATATATCAATTTAGGTCCGGTTGAGTTAACCCCAACGTGTGCATCGCGACCTCAATATCGGTTTGAGTGGGGCCTGCTGCATGATGGGCTTGCGGAGGTCGGGGCCCAAGAATTCCTGTCCGTGACGGGGCTGGGCCGTAGCTGCTGCTGCTGGGCCACTGGCCAGTGGGCCGCCACTGCTGGTTGTTGGGCCTGAACTGTTGGCCAGCCCACTGGCCACTGGAATTTCCTGCTGGATTATAAGGGTTGCTGGCCCACGGCCCATTGCCATGGGCCCCACTGCTGGGACCAGGTGGTGGTGGGCCACTATTCCCTGGATGGGGCCCACCGCCTGCTTGCTGACCACCGGAACCGCCACCAGAACCGCCGCGTTTGCCCCTGCGATTTTTGTTATTATTCTTACGATTATTTTTGCCGCCACCATGATTATGGTTTTGGCCCGAATTGTTAACAAAACCCGAAGAACTTGGAGAGGACGCCACTATGACGACGGGGCTTGCTCCGGTAGCCGCCTTTTTAGCCAAACCGGCTTCTTCCAAAGTAAGCATGGAGCGGGCTTGATGAAAAGTGGAAAGATGGTTGCTTTGACGTAGGAGAGTTCCAACGCCATTATATGCCTCCGAAAGGCCGGCAACCAATTGTAGAACCAGACGATTATCGGTGACAAGTGCGCCCACATTACGGAGTTGATCTGCCAACTCCTTAAGTTTCTTGTAATAGGCAGATACGTTAGGAAATTCTTCCATGCGAACGAGGGAGAATTCCTGCTCAAGTGTGACGGCACGTGAATGTTGGTTATCTTGGAATATGTCACGCAATCTATTCCAAGTAGCCATAGCCGTGGTATCCGGCTCAATAATCGTTTGTAGAAGGTCAACTGAAATAGTGGAATAGATCCACTGGAGAACGGTAGCATCAAGCGTAATCCATAATTGAGGATCCTCCTCGGGACGAGGTGTAGTGGGAGGAATGATATGATGGATAACTTGATGGGAGATAGCGTGTATTTTAAATAACTCCGTCCATGTCGCATATTTGACATTTTTCATCTCAAGCACAATCGGGATACAGTTCGTGATGTTGGAAACCATGAGGGCATGATGGTAATTGTTCTTAGACATATTGAAAGAACAAAGAAGGAGGGGAAATTTAAGAAAGGTTTTTGAGAGCGGAAGACGAAATTTGGGAGAGAAACCCGGGGGGCGGGGGGGTCTCGGCCGAGATTGGTCAAAAAACTTTGGGAGAGAATTTTTTTTGTAAAACCTAGACTCTTGATACCATGAAAGAAATAATCCCCTTAATTATTTTCATTAATTGAATAGGTATTTATACAAGATACAAAATAGGAGAATCTTATTCCTATTCTAATCCTAAAACCTTAGTCTACCATAATTCTAACTATACAATTATGGTAAGTATTTAATCCTAATTTAGGTAATAAATACACTACAATATACATCAAATATATATACCATATATACAAGATTGGTACAAGATACCAATCCACCAATCCCATGATTTCAGTTCCGTGAACTGCCCACTGTTGGGCTTCCCGTGTTGGGCCAACTTACCATTTCCGTGTTGGGCCATTGTTTAACAGTAGTGGTACCACTAAACATTCTATTTCTAATGCTTTCAATACTAGTCGCAAAAACAACATGTCTTTTATAAAGTTTTACTGAAGAAGAAGAAGATGGTATAGAAGCCGGTTGGTTGCTAGCACTTTCTTGTTGGTAATGCGTATATACTACTTTGCATTCATCGTGTATGCTAGACAAAACTTCTTCTTTAGTTGGTTCCTTATGTGGTTGTTCATTTGAATTTTTTGGAGTTGGAGGTGGAAGTACTGATATACAATCATAAGTAGTTTCAATAAGTGCTTTACAACCGTCTATTTTAATAGTCGGATTTAATACAACACCAATAATATAAATAATGGGAATAAGAAAAAAAATTATTTGATAAATATTTTTAATAGGTGCCTTATAAGATGGTTTTTACACATGTACATTAAGTAACAAAAATATTAGAGCTATATAAAATAACATAGTTGAAATAGTAGGATAATATATATCGAAAATTTTTTTAGTTGCTTGAAAAAATTTCTCTAAAAATACAATAAGTTTTGAAATTTTTTCCCAATCAATATCTATAAGCATATCAGTTGGATTTCGATTATGGGCGTTAAAAAATAAAGTTATAGGTCTTCTATAATAGTAATCAACAAGTAGTTGTTCATATAGAGAATTTCACCTAGTCGCTACTTCTTCATGAATTTTTCTATAAGGTATTCCACAATTGTAACAAGTTTTTTTATATTCTTTTTTTCTTTGTATTATATTTCTTTTAAAAATAAAGTTTATAGCAAATTGTACTTTATAGACCATCCTTTACAACTAAGTTATAAATATGGCACACACATTTTATATGAAAATGATTAGGAAAATATGGAGTTAATAGATTTTTTTAAAATCTCACGATATAATTATTAGAAGAAGCATTATCTAACGTAACAATCATTATTTTGTCAGTTATACCATAATAATCGCAAACTTGATGAATATTTTCTGAAATAAAACCTCCGGTGTGCCTATCATCAATATATCTATGCTAAAATACTTTTTTGCATAGACCAATTATTATCTATCCAATGGCATGTTATAGTTAAATAATCATGGTCGTTAGTACTACGGCCTATATCAGAAGTGATAGATACTTTGCAAAAAAATGATATAATGCATAACATAAATATTGTTAATATTCGTGTGCAAATTTAAAAACGTCTCTCCTAATAGTTGATCTAGGAAAACCTTTAAAAGTAGGATTATACATATCTCTTATGTAATGAATAAAATCAGGGGAGGAAGGAAATGAAAAAGGCAAACCCTCCACCGTCGTCGGGTTAATTTGCTTCCCTATCTCTATATTTATCGTATTTAGGACCTTCAATTCCCCCCATCGTCAGGTTAATTTGACCCTGTACTTGATCCGGGACACTATGTGAACCTTGTCCCGACTGAGAGCGCATTGGTGCACACGACTTTATAGCCTCGTATTCATCCCACCTAGATTTGTGAAAGCTTTGTACATGTCTCAATAAACCTCCCGTCCCACCCTGATCTTTTCTCATTTTAAATTTATAAACATTTTTACAAAATTTGCATCTAACTAATTGATTCTCTTGGTCCCTATCAAAAAAATCTCATGCAGCTGATTTTAATTTTCGTTGTGTAAGGCCTCATCTCATACTAGGGAGAATATGAGGCGTTCCAGTTTCAGTTTGAGGTGCACTAGTGGGTGTGTCATCTAGATTAGTGGGTGTGTCATTTAGATTATCTTCTAAATTAAAGTCTGGTTCAGTTGCAGAATATATCTCATTATTTAATGGTATATCATTAAAGAATTCAGTTTCATTTATATGAGTGTAATCAATCAAATCATCATGTCTAGGAATAGGATGACTAGAAGAAGTACCCCTGCCCTTGTTACCTATACTAGAAGAAGCATACTTACCATTAAACATACCTCTTAATCCTTTCATTTTAATTATGCAAATAAATAATTAAAGATAATAAAATTAAGTGCGATAATTAAAATAAAGTAACAATAATAATTTAAAGAATGAACGAAGGTACCAAACGCCGACGTAACATCGACTTGTAATCGAGGTTGAAAATTGAAACTTTGTTCGATGTATGATCCTCAAGCTAATTGCCAACTTCAGTCCCAATTTTTAAACTTTGATACAATTATACAAATGAGCAAATAAAAAAAAATATTTAGTAGACAATGTAATTGTAGACTTGTAGAGAGATAGATTGAGTTGAGAGATTGTAAAAAGATTTGTGAGATTAAAATGAATAGAAAATGATGTATTTATAGTTGAAAAACTGAGTTAAAGTGTAAATATAGTAACTTAGGGATTAAAAATAAATATTAAGGGGTGGGGGAATGTCCGTTGTACAACGGTCATTTTTGCAAAGAGGAGGCCAGGGCGGGTCTGGGGCGGTACGGGCCTGGGCGGGACGAGCCCAGGTCCCGTCCCAATTTCGAGTTTCGACACTATTTTTTTAGGGGAATCGGGTTGGGTCGGGTCCGGCCCGGCCCACTGACCAGCCTTACTTCAAATTCAAACTGCGTTGTTCTTCGGGTATTAAACTTTCATTCTTCTCAATACCTTTTGTTAGCGGGGTGACCAGCCTTACTTCAAATGTAGTCTCATGTTCTCTTTTTAATATAGTTTTTTTTACTCAATTGAATTTCATATACCATGATTCACGTTGCAATATTTAATTAGTTGGAATGTGTTTCACGTTTTTGTAGTGATTTTGTTATTATTATTTATATATTTCTGATACTTAATAAATACAATTATCTTTTTCTACTTTTCCCCCCTTTTTTCTTCATTTTTTCTATGTACGTGCTAGGTTACCTCTCTATTTATCTTATGGTTAGAATGAATGTCCTAATTATTATAAGAACAAATGTCTTAATTATTGTAATTAAAGTGTTGATTGTGCCTCCAAATCAATAATTAAAGAATAAATTAAAGAAAGAGGAAGAAATAAACACATCCGTTTCATAATTAGCACTCCTATAACCTTGAGCTTTCCGATTTCCCAATCATAGAGGTAAAGTTATGGTATAAAAGTTAAAACTATAAGTTGAGCAAAGCTAATCTATCTCTTAGCCACCATAAGGATTTCAAAAGCATTTGGAGGGATGTACACAACTTTTGGTACCTCCAAGAAGATACCGTTAAAATCACTTTTATTTTTTATTCATTTTGAATATATTTTAATGGTAATTTTAGATTATTTTTAATAAATTTTTGGTATGACTATAATTTTCTTTTGAAACATGCGGTATTGTTGTTCACATGTGACTGACTTACTTTCGATATCTTTTTATTCTACTGATTGATTTTATCTTACTAATTGATTTTATGCCCTTCTGTTTATAATTATAGTTCTTGTTGTATCGCTATTTTTTTTTCTTCTCACAGTTGATACAGTTGCATATGTTTGTTTGTGTGTTATTGACTGAATTGTTCTTTTTTTTTACTTCAAATCCCAATTCATATCAAAGTGCTATGAAATTCTTCTTGATTGTTATTTTCGTCAAGTAGAGCTTTCGCAATAGCAATAAGCACTTGCCAAATAACAAAATTTGTTATTTCAGTGAATTTGATTGTATTATATACCTATTTTCTTATCAAGTATGTGAATTTCTAATTCAGGACTATAGAATAAAATTCTAAATAATTTTTAATAACAACCCGTTTAACAATTAAACATTTTAATTCAGCACTGTAGAGTAAAATTCTAAATATTTTTTAATAACAATTCGTTTAACAATTAAACATATTATATATGTCGGTGTTACAAAGGATTGCAGGAACGGAAATTACAAGTAACTGCTAATGTAATAATTGAAAATTACAATTCAACTAGAAAATTTGAAAATTACAACGATGAACAAGAAAAACTGAAAAAACTATTTTTGCTAAGTCGAGTGTGGCACTCTGTCCTTAAGACAATATTGCCCCGTATGTATCCTTTATACGTCCTGGACAATTTGTCTCCCAAGATAAAACATCAATGGAACACTTGAGCAAAGGAAACTCAAGAGCTACCTTGAAGAATATTGAGCAAGAAATGATGTAAGGAAGGTGTAGGAAGAAACTGCTTTTGCTTGTGTATTTTTCTGTATATTGCAAGTATATTTTTCTGTGCCTCAACAATGGTGTAAGGGGTGTTTATATAGGTGAGGGAGGGCTGTTTAACTGCCCCCATAACATCCATTATTGGCCAAATAATGGCCATTATGGAGGTAGTAAAGCCACCAAAATAAATGGTGAAAGACCAACGGATTTGGCCATTATAGGAGGAGTAATTTAGCCAAAATAAATGGCTGAATTGAGTGCTTGGGCGTTTCTGCTTTGACCGTCGAAATTCTGACTTTCTAAAAACTTCATGGACCAAACTGTACATCTTGAAACTTCAGGGACCAAACTGTACATCTGAAACTTCTGGGATCAAACTGTACTTCTGGCAAAGTTCTATGGCCCAAAAAGATAATATCAGAAGGTCCACAGCCCACGACCCGTGAACCCGTGAACCCGTGAACCCGTGAACCCGTGAACCCGAGAACCCGGAACCGAAACCGAAACCGGAACCGGACCGGACCGGACGGGCGGGCGGCGGCGGCGCGCGTGTGGTCTTTCCTTGAATCGAAGCACATCTAGATCCTCCCTCCTTTAAACACATGGGATACCCCTTGGGGTCCCAAACCCAAACCAATTTCGAGTCTTATATACACAACAATTCTTTCTTCCTCTACCGATGAGGGAGAATTGAACACAACACCACACTTTCCATGCTTCAAACACCTCACTTTGTGGACCAATATCTCTTTCATTTCTCAATGAAATTTGACGATTCTTGGCCCTACGGTTATCTACGTACTTAGTAGATCATGCATGTGTGAAGAACCGAATTCTCCAACATACGTAACACTAGTGTTTAAGCCGTTAAAGTTGGTCGGTCGCAACTCCCGCCAAAGGCAAATTTCCAACAATCCCCTCTTGAAAGAGATTTTGGCGCACTCACATGGTTCCTTTTTCATTTCCAGCAATATTTCAGCTGACCGATGTTGCATAAGGAGAGGTAGCTTCAGCTTTGAACCTTCCATAGTTGAATACCATCGGACTTACTTACTGCGCGGTGAACGTGATGTCTTGAACCGTCAGTGTTTAGTGTAAGCCAAGTCAATGGTACCAACACAACAAATTCCCTTACTCTCTTCTTCGTAATGTTTTGTCCGTTTTGGCCATGGACAACGTCTTGGATTCTTATGTGCGTTCATTTTGAGGCGGCCCGTCCTCTCACTTAAATAGGTGGTCTCCTACAAGGTATCCTGCTATACCCCACTTCACAAGTGTTAGGAACCATTAAAAGTTTCCCAAAACCTAAACTCAACTGTTGAGGAGCATTACAGGTTTTGAAAACTTAACCTTTACCCATACTGCAGATAACACTTAAAGTCTATCGCGGGAACGGCTTTGGAGTCGATGTTTCTGTTCAGAAATCACTATCCAAAGTGCTCATACTTCCACCGAAGCGATCAACTGAACCTTTACAACTTAGTTTTCCCATTGAACCAAATTACTGGGATCTCCAGTTAGTAAGGTTGGGTTACCGCAGTATTGGTCCTTATATTTTGGGTTTTAAGTCCATTCCCCTAGACAGGCAAGCCATCTGATCTTTGGGTAAGCCCTTTGTCAATGGGTCTGCTATATTATCCTTTGACTTAATGTAATTAATGGATATTATACCCGTGGTGATCAGTTGCCTAACGGTCTTATGCCTCCGTCGAATATGACGAGACTTGCCGTTGTACATAGCATTCCGTGCCCTTTCTAGAGCCGACTGACTGTCGCAGTGGATCATTACCGAAGGTACGGGTTTGTTCCAACACGGAACATCCTCTAAGAAGTCATGAAGCCACTCAACTTCTTCTCCTGCTTTGTCTAAAGCGATAAGCTCCGATTCCATTGTGGATCGGGCGATACAAGTTTGCTTAGAAGATTTCCAAGACACAGCCCCACCACCAATTGTAAATACATACCCACTGGTGGACTTGGTGTTCTCTATATCAGATATCCAGTTTGCATCACTGTACCCCTCTAGTACAGCTGGATATCTTGAATAGTGTAACCCGTAATTTAACGTGTATTTCAGGTATTGTAATACCCAATTCAACGCCTTCCAGTGATTATCACTCGGATTACGGGTGAACCTAGCCAACTTATTGACTGCGTAAGCAATATCAGGTCGGGTGCAGTTTGTTATATACATCAAACTACCGATCACCTGTGCATATCGCTCCTGGTATACAGGTGCACCAAGATTTTTATCAAGCTTTTGATTTGTATCCATTGGTGACTTTATCGGTGAACTGTCTAACATCTCAAACTTTCACAAAACATCCTCGATGTAGTGAGACTGAGATAAGACCAGTCCGTCAGACGTCTTAGAGATTTTAATCCCTAAAATGACATCTGCGATACCCATATCCTTCATGTCGAAGCATTGTTTCAACATGTTCTTAGTCTCTAGGATTACCCTAGATCGCTTCTGTGATTAACATGTCGTCTACATACGCACATATCATAACAAGCAGTCGAGTTACCTTTCGTGTAAACACATTTATCACACTCATTAATGGCGAACCCCTTCGATAGTAGAGTACTATCAAATTTTTCGTGTCATTGCTTCGGGGCTTGTTTCAGCCCGTACAGAGATTTGATAAGTCGACAGACTTTTTTCTCTTGCCCTTGAACCACGTACCCCTCGGGGTTGGTCCATATAAATTTCTTCTTCCAAATCACCGTTTAGGAAGGCTGTCTTAACATCCATCTGGTGTATCTTAAGGTCACGCAAAGCTGCGATCGCAATGAATACCCGTATGGATATCATCCGGGATACCAGAGAGTATGTGTCAAAGTAGTCAAAGCCTTCTGTCTGTCGATAGCCCTTGACTACCAACCTGACCTTGTACTTGTCTATAGACCCATCTGCCTTGTATTTCCGTTTGAGTATCCACTTACACCCTAACAGTTTATTTTCCGGAGGAAGATCAACCAACTCCCAAGTATGGTTATGCAGAATGGAGCTTATTTCACTCTCAATAGCTTCTTTCCAGAGCGGTGCTTCTGGAGTTGACAACGCCTTAGCAATTGTCCTTGGTTCATCATTAACCATATAAGCTACAAAGTCAGGACCGAAGGATTTATCCTTCCTGGCCCTTTTACTTCGCCTTAGATCCATCTCTGGAGTCTCCAAGTTCTGAGAATCTGGAACACTAAATTCCGGATGTTCAGCCACCTCGAGATTCGCTAGATCTGAACCATCTAGATCCGGGCAGTCAAGGACTTCCGGTTCTTGAGAGCTTTGTGCATAACTTCGTTTGAGAGAGGTTATGTCTTTTTCCTTTCTAGGAAAGGTACTTTCAAAGAATAGTGCATTCCTTGATTCCATTATTGTACCCTGGTGGATATCTGGAATATCTGACTTATGCACTAAGAAGCGATAAGCACTACTGTTATTTGCATATCCGATGAATATGCAATCTACAGTCTTAGGCCCAATCTTGACCTGCTTTGGCTTGGGTACTTCAACCTTTGCCAAACAACCCCACACCTTAAAGTATTTGTAGGTGGGTTTCTTTCCCTTCCATGATTCATATGGAGTTTTGTCCTTACCCTTATGTGAGACTCTGTTAAGAATCATATTAGCGGTAAGGGCGGCTTCTCCCACATGTTTTGGGAAGACCTAATTGATAAGCAATGCATTCATCATTTCCTTTAATGTGCGGTTCTTACGTTCCGCCACACCGTTTGATTGAGGTGAGTATGGAGCCGTCGTTTGATGAATAATGCCTTCTTGGGCACAGTATTCCTCAAAAGGCGCTACATATTCTCCCCCTCTATCGCTACGAATGGATTTAATCCGTAGGCTAAGTTGATTCTCAACTTCTGCTTTGTAACGTCGAAACGCTTCAAAGGCTTCATCCTTACTTTTCAACAAGTAAAGGTAACAATACCTTGTGCTATCATCTATAAATGTCACAAAGTACTTGTTCCCCCCTAGTTTGTGCAAACTTCAAATCACATATATCTGTGTGAATAAGTTCTAGAGGAGCGGTATTCCTTTCGACGGATCGAAAAGGAAGCTTAGTAAGTTTTGCCTCTACGCACACCTCACACTTATGTTGAGGGTTTACGTCGATAGACGGCAACAACTCCATCTTTACCAGCCTTTGAATAGACTTGGAGTTAACGTGTCCTAAACTATGATGCCATAAATTAGAAGACTCAAGCAAATAAGAAGGTTCAACTTTATTTCCTTGACGCAATACAGACATGACATTCACTTTGAAGAGGCCTTCACAGGCGAAGCCTCTCCCTACAAAAGTGCCATTTTTAGTGAGTACAAACTTATTGGATTCAAACACTAGCCTAAAACCAGCATTAACCAATAAAGGTCCAGAAACTAAATTTCTTCTAATTTCTGGGACGTGCATCACTTCCTTCAGAGTGAGTTCCTTGCCGGAAGTCATCTTCAGGACCACCTTTCCAACCCCTAGCACGTCCGAGGAAGCGTTGTTGCCCATGAACAGCTTTTTGTCGGTGACCGGAGTGTACGTGGAGAAGGCATCTTTGTTGGAACAGATGTGTCTTGTTGCACCTGTGTCCACCCACCACTGCATCAGATTCTCAACCAAGTTGGCTTCTAGCACCACGGCCGATAAATCCTCAATCAAGTCATCCAGGAGCATGTCCTTGACGACGTTAACTTGAGCCTTGCCTTTCGACTTGGCTTTCTGTTGTTGCTCAGTCTTGAGCTTGCGGCATTCCTTGATCCTATGACCAGGTTTCCCACAGTGATGACAATTACCTTTGAACATCTCCGCTGCAGGGGCTTTGCCGTCTTTCTGGAACTTTCGCTTCTTGCTTGAGTTCCCTTTGGCCTCAGCCAGATTCGCCTTTGCCTCAGCATGTTGTCTACCCTTTGGCAAGGTCTTCTTATTATCTTCCTGGATTTGCAGTTTGATAACAAGCTCTTCAAAGGTCATCTCCTTTGTCTTGAGTTTCAAGTAACTCATAAACTCATTCCATGAAGGAGGTAACTTTTCAATCAGCGATGCAACCAAAAACTGCTCGTTTGGCTTCAGTCCTTCCAAATCAGGTGATATAAAATCATTTGAAATTCATGGACTTGGGACATCACTGTCTTGCTGTCCACCATTTGGAATTTTAGAAATTTTCCAACGATGAACTTCTTCGTACCCGCATCTTGTGCGTTGTACTTCTTTTGCAGTTTTTCCCACAGCTCTTTGGCGGTGCCAACGGTAGAATAGACCGTGTAGAGAGGGTCTGCCAAGCAGTTCAGTATATAGTTCTTGCACATGAAATCGCTATGATTCCACGCATCACGAACCATCTTCATGTCGTTAACGACATGGATACCAAGGCCCCCTTCACCCGCTTTCAAAGAAAGTAAGAGTCCATTTCATCTCCGACTTGTGGAGGATCTTCCGTAAGGAACCGCCATGCCCATAAGCATTAAGTAGAACAACATCTTTTCTTGCCATCTCTTAAATTCCGATCCCATGAACTTTTCAGGCGATCATGGTGGTGTGAAGTAGAGGTGGAGCTCCAACAATCGGGAAAGCGGCGGTGTTCTTGCCTTGAGCGATGAGCAGCGGCCAGCGATGAAAAGCGGCGGGGTTCGCCTTGGCGATGGCGGCGATGGCGGGGAAAGCGACGCGTTGCCTCGAGAAGCGGCAGCGATGGCAGCAACATCGATCATATTTCCAGCCATGTTATTGTAGTTATCGTAAGCAGATATTGTCTTAAGTTGTCGGTGTTACAAAGGATTGCGGGAACGGAAATTACAAGTAACTGCTAATGTAATAATTGAAAATTACAATTCAACTAGAAAAACTGAAAATTACAACGATGAACAAGAAAAACTGAAAAAACTATTTTTGCTGAGTCGAGTGTGGCACTCTGTCCTTAAGACAATATTGCCCCGTATGTATCCTTTATACGTCCTGGACAATTTGTCTCCCAAGATAAAACAGCAATGGAACACTTGAGCAAAAGAAACTCAAGAGCTACCTTTAAGAATATTGAGCAAGAAATGATGCAAGGAAGGAGTAGGAAGAAACTGCTTTTGCTTGTGTATTTTTCTGTATATTGCAAGTATATTTTTCTGTGCCTCAACAATGGTGTAAGTGGTGTTTATATAGGTGAGGGAGGGCTGTTGCTTTGCCCCATAATGACCATTATTGGCCAAATAATGGCCATTATGGAGGTAGTAAAGCCACCAAAATAAATGGTGAAAGACCAACGGATTTGGCCATTATAGGAGGAGTAATTCAGCCAAAATAAATGGTTGAATTGAGTGCTTGGGCGTTTCTGCTTTGACCGTCGAAATTCTGACTTTCTGAAAACTTCAGGGACCAAACTGTACATCTGAAACAATTCTGATCCAAACTGTACATCTGAAACTTCTGGGATCAAACTGTACTTCTGGCAAAGTTCTCTGGCCCAAAAAGATAATATCAGAAGGCCCGTGGCCCGTGACTCGGAACCAGACCGGACGGGCGGCGGCGGCGCGCGTGTGGTCTTTCCTTGAACCGAAGCACATCTAGGTCCTCCCTCCTTTAAACACATGGGATACCTCTTGGGGTCCCAAACCCCAAACCAATTTTGAGTCTTATATACACAACAATTCTTTCTTCCTCTACCGATGAGGGAGAATTGAACACAACACCACACTTTCCATGCTTCAAACACCTCACTTCGTGGACCAATATCTCTTTCATTTCTCAATGAAATTTGACGATTCTTGGCCCTACGGTTATCTACGTACTTAGTAGATCATGCATGTGTGAAGAGCCGAATTCTCCAACATACGTAACACTAGTGTTTAAGCCGTTAAAGTTGGTCGATCGCAACTCCCGCCAAAGGCAAATTTCCCACAATACTCACAAGAAATGATATCATATTCAAGGAGAAAGGAAGGATGAGCGTAGTTAGAAGGGCCAATTTCATTTAGAAAGCTAAAGAAGAGGAAAGTAGAAGAGAAATAGTAATTCAATCAATTTTATTGATACAAATTAAAAAATTGACAAATCTGAGAAAGTATTTCCTTTAGCTTCACTGTAGTACTTGTGTCAAAATTACTATTACAGTAAATCACGAACATAGTATGCGGAGGATATAAATAACTGAATGAATTTCTCTCCTTCATATTTCTACTTTTTTTTTAATCAGATATGGTGTAAGAGAACACTAAGATCATATATAAAAATTAGGTGTAAATTTACTTTTTTGTTATTTTTATATTTAAATATTTTAAAAAATCACTTCATAAATATAACAAAATTGTCACTATTCGTAAACCTTTCACCTACTAAATAAATGCCTACTAAAGTTATCTATATTTATTACAAAAGAATTAAGAGTGGATGTCCATTTGCAGTTGTAACTCTTAGAGGGATTCTTTATTTTCATTACTCTCACAATTTTTTATTATCGTAATCTCCAAAAAAGTTAATAGTTTTGTATATGACATTCTTTAATATTTCTCAATGTAATTCTATAAATAAAAGCTTCATAAGAATTTGTTGGACACTTGAATAAATAACTCTTCTTTTTTGCGTTTCTTGTTTACATCTTATTACATATTGCTATTGCTATTATTTCACAACAATATTCTATTTATTTTATATTTATATAAGAATAAATATGAGTTTAGCATAATTAGCAAGCCAAGAGATTATGATATGCTATTTTTGTGTTTCAATACTCAAAAATTCATCTCATACATACTCGATCCCATGTTCATATACAGTTTGACTGATTAGTCGACATTTTAATTTGTTTTTTTAAAAGGAAAAAAAAAAACATCTTCCAACTCTATTTGTACATTAACGTTCTATCTAGATAAAAATAGAAACACTTAAAAAAAATTCAAATAACTAAAAATGAAGGACTTAATGAGAGTTCAACTATTCTTACGTTGCACATTTTAAAGTTTGATTTGGTAACCTTTTAAGCTTATCCAAATACTTTTAATGTATAATGTTGGACCCCTAGTTCTTTCATTTGCCTTTCTCTTAACCTTGTTCACCTTTTCTCGAAAAAGATAAAATTAACTAAAAAAATAATTAAGTAAAAAGAAAATAGACAAATCATTATAAATTGTTGTAAAATTGAAAAATTCAATAATCCTTAAATGGATGGAAATGTTTTTGCATCAATAGTTTGAAACTTTGAATCCTTTTCATAGACCAAGCTTCAAAGAAAGTTTTATCTACCCCTTTACTTTACTGATTACTATTACTACATTGTTTAAGGACTAGTATTGTTTCATCTTTCTTAGAGAATAGTAAAATTACACTCCCTTCATTCTTGATCAAAGAACTTAGATTTAAAAAAAATCTGTTAGACAATAATTTTTCTTTAAATGAGTCTTACATAATGTGAATTTAGATTAGTTAGGACTCTAGTACGAACACGACTACTGAATGAGAAAACAAAAAACAAAAAAGTAACATGATATAACACATCTATAAAAGAACACAACAAAGCCTATGGCAAAAAGAGAACTCATTACCTAACAACATACGTATCAAACAAGGATTAACCATTTTTATCAAAACACAAAACAAAACATTAAAAAACGCTTTTATTATTTTCATTAATTAAAAATATAATAGGCTTTCGAGTTTCCCCTAACCCTCTCCTTCCCAATCTTGTACACACACACACGCAGTATAATCTATATCTGCCCTAAAACACACACACACACACACACACACACACACACGCACACATTACCATAACCACAGTCCCTATTGTCTTTTGCCCTAGTCTCTTCAACCGCTGCTCTTTTTTCCTCTCTCTTCTCTTCGTCTCTCTCTGTTTACCACTGCGCTTTACATATATTGAGAAAAAAGATTTCCATCTATTGTCAAGAATTCGGGTATTCAGCCAAAACGGATATATATATATATATTAAAGATCTTATTTGGTTTTATTTTTGAAATATCTAGTTTTAATATCTAGAAACCCTAAGTTTTGTGGGGGAAGTTGTTGGGGGTCTAGGGTTTGTGGATTTGTGAATTTTAGTATACCTTATTTGACATGGTGGGTCGTTGAGTTTAGGTTCTGTTTGGTTGAAATCTTGTTGGGAAACCTAAAAAAAGGGGGTATTTCTTCCCTAATTAAAATAATGATAGTCTGATTATTGCTTCAATTGTTTCGTCGTCATCCATCTTTTTTTTGGTTAAAGAGATGGAGCAGTAACGGAAAGACTTTTAATTCTTAGGTTAAATTGCCTCAAAGGAAGGTGCATGGTTGATTTTTGGACTAAAATCTTGTGAATTAAGTTGAATTTCTTCTGTGGGGGATTGTTAGATAGAGTAATGTGGTTGGTTATCACGAATTCTTGGATAGAGGGGTAAAACGGGAGTTGAATATAAAAGGGTCTTGTTGTAGAGTAATCTTGATCATGTTCTGCGCCAATGGAAAGGAGTGAACCAGCATTAGTTCCAGAATGGTTGAGAAGTACTGCAAGTGTTACTGGGGGTGGCTCTTCAAGTCCCCACTTTCCATCATCTTCTTTGCATTCAGGTACTTGCTTGAATTCCTTTCAGTCATATTCATTTTAATAAGCACGCGTTTTAAGTGAAGAATAATGGATAGCCGACTAAACTAGCTTGGGGTTGAGGGCTAATTGTTAATTTGTGTAATTAAGTTTAAGCATGACGTTAACTAGCTTGGGGTTGAGGGGTAGTTGTTTATGAGTTTCTATGAGAAAAAGCCTCTCTACCTTCCGAGGTAGGGGTAAGGCCTGCGTACTCACTACCCTCCCTAGACCCCACTTAGGAGTACACTGGGTATGTTGTTGTTGTTAACTTTAAGCATGATGTTAATAGTACTTTTGTGTTTCTTTGCTGCAGATGTTACTTTGTCCGCACTGTCATCTCGCAATAGATCTCCTAGGAGTGTTAGTGACAAAGATAGCCCATGTTCTGTGTTTTTGGATCGCAGTTCATCATCAAATTCTAGGCGTAGTTCTAGTGGTACTAGTTCGAAGCATCCGTACAGTAGTTTTAATAGAAATCATCGTGATAAAAATCGTGAAAGAGAGAAAGAAAGATCAGGTACTGTTGATCTATGGGATCATGACACATCGGATCCTCTGGGGAACATCTTAGCTGGTAGAGTTGATAAGAACAGCTTGAGGCGTTCTCAGTCGTTGGTGTCCAGGAGACCTGGCGAGTTCTTACCCCGCAGGACCGAGGACTTGAAAGGTGGTATTAGTAGCACCCATAATAGTGTCAATGATATTCATTCTGGGGGAAGTAGTTTTAACGGTAACCAGAAGGCAGCATTTGAGAAGGATTTTCCTTCTCTTGGGATTGAAGAGAGGCAGGTAACCAGAGTCTCATCGCCTGGTTTGAGCTCAGCAGTTCAAAGTTTGCCAATTGGGAGCTCGGCTTTGCTTGGTGGTACTGATAAATGGACCTCTGCATTGGCAGAGGTGCCTCCTATGGTTGGCAGCATTGGTGTGGGGAGCTCAGCTTCTCAACAAAGTGTCGCTGCAGCTCCAACAGCTAGAGCTTCAAGTGGGACGGCTTGTCTTAACATGGCTGAAGCATTGTCACAAGCAGCGCCACGTGCCCGTGCCACTGCCCAGGTAATTTTCTTTTGTATTGCTACTACTTACTTTGTTAATTTTGGAAAAGATGTTCATCTGTGTGTTTTGCATGTGTAGATCCCTGATAAGACACAGAGGCTTGAGGAATTAGCTATAAAGCAATCCAGACAGTTGATACCTGTGATACCTTCAATGCCTAAAGCCTCGGTATGACTTATCATGTTATATGTACATATTCAAAGGCATCTTTTTGATGCATTCCACAGTGTTTTAATTTTTTTCCTTCTGACTTTATCGATATGGGTCATTATTTTGTTGGTTTGTTTTATGTAGCTATAGAAGTGATTCTGGAGGAGTACATTCATGATGCAATTGAGAATTCTCTAGACATTTCTAATTTTTATCCTTTTGCAGTTGGGCATTGGCTCCATCGGACTTTTCTGTTTGTTGCATATGGATTGAATGCTAATAATCTGTTGTACTAGGTTATTAGTTGATATTATGGAACAAAAAGCTTAACAAATGATTTTGATAGCCATGTCTTTGTAATCTAGGTTATTAGTCGGTATTACGAAGCAAGGAGCTTAACAAATGATTATGATAGCCTGATTTTTGTAGGTTTCATGTGGATAGAAGTGTAACTAACTTGTGCTGGTTATAGGTCTTTGATGAGTCCCAGGGGATTATGAACCCTCTTTTGACAAAAGTATTGTTAGTGCTGGGCCGTGGTGTGGTGGTCAGGCATTGTTGACATACCCTGTTTTCCATGTTCTCAATTTTCTTAACCTGTACGTGTATAACAAGATTGAACATCAGTTGGCTATATAGCTATGCACAGGCTTTGCAAAATTTAAGGAACATTCAAGATCCTCATAACATTATATGCATGAACTTATTTTCAACACATAAGCTTAGACGATTGTAGGGTGTGGCTATACCTGAAAAAATAAATAAAAATTGTGAGAATTTCATTTTACCAGATGAATCATCATTATGCTGTGTTTGTAATAGTCGTAGGTATTCACGAATCATTGGAAGTGTGGATTTCTGTGATAACTATAGTTTTTACACATGCATTGACACAAGTGAGGTTCTTTTCCATGTTCTTGTTATCGAGGACTTCCATCTACTGAATTTTACAAACAATGTTGCTCTCTATGATCTAGATAATTCCCTAATCAGTGAGTCGTTGTATTGCTTTGTAGAACTTGTCTTTCTTTAATTTTTCTTTCAAGTATTTAAGCCCTTGATTGATGTGAGAGGTCACAATTGTTAATGTTGTTCGTACTTCTGCATTGCCTTTAATGTATTTGAATCCACATATTAGTGTATTAGCTGGGTTCTTGAGTAGAATCATGTTTATGATTGCCTTTTCTTCTATCCATCTGCTGATGTGCTTGTACATATACATGATTATACTGGTGAAGCTAAAGAAAAAATGTCAAGTAAAAGAGGAGCTGCAGGAATCCAAATTACTGAAGGTAGTGGCTAGGGGGACTTTCTGGGTAGTGACAACCAATGGCTAAATGATCATGAATTATGTGTAATGGAATTTGAAAGTTGCATGTAAAATTTGTCTGGGCTTCTATTTTTCTCTTATGTAATGTTGTAGCCTTGTGGTTGGTCACATTCATTGATTGGTGAATTATTCTGTCTCTTTAATAATTCTTTGGCACTTACAAAATATAGAAGTACTAGAAATTAAATGGTTACTTGATTACGTCTGACCTATTTATGTGACATTATCCTGTCCCTCTTGCTCACACTCTCTCAGGGAGTGGGTAACAATGAATAAGTTAAACTTGTGTAGCGGAGGTTGTGACACTAGTGTTGCCTCCTAATTTTATTTCACTGGAAATGCAATACTAGAGAACAGACATAAAGGAATCACATCTTCAGCTAACTACTGTTGCATAGATTGTGCCTACCCTCCTCTAAAGCTTAACACACTAAAACACATTTAAGGGCATAATACATGATGACATTTCTCTGTGCACCTCTCTTGGCTAATGGGGTTTGTATTTTCTTCCTATGTTGTTTGTCTTCCACAATTTGTTTTGTTCTTTCGTGGCACTCAAGGAACCAAATCACCGAGCTACATTTTAGCCTTCTTTATTTCATGAACACATACTGCATTGTAGCTTTTATGCGTCTTCATGTAGATAAGAGGAAGCAGGATGTCTACTTAAAATGAAAAAGGCTGAAATCATATTGCATATTAATTCTGTTGAGGAAGCTATTTATTTTTTATTTTGGTTGTATTCTCCTCCAGTATTTTGGATATAGAATTTACATATGTAGAGTTGTGCTTGATGGATGGTTAATATCCATATTAATGGGAAGTAATTGTTTCCAGGTTTCCTGCTCTGCTGATAAGTCAAAGCAACCAAAATCCACAGCTAGGACAAATGAGATGGTTGGAATAGCTAAGAGTACGCAGCAACCTTTTTCCACTCAATTTGCTAATCAGCCCCGTAGTGGACAAGTCAGAGCGGAAGCTCCAGCTACCTCTCATGGAAAAACTCTTCTGGTTCTGAAGCCAGGACGCGAAAATGGTGTCACCTCTTTGTCAAAAGAAGCACTGAGTCCAGCTAACAACACTGGCAGTAGATTAGCTAGCCCTCCTGCAGTGGCTCCTTCAGCTCCTGCTGTGACCAGTCCAACTTCAAGGGTGACTTCCCTTGAAACCAAGGCTGCCGCATTATCACTGAAGCCACGATCTACTGCAGAGAAGAGATCTTCCCTGGCTCAAGCTCAAAGCAGGAGTGATTTTTTCAATCTAATGAGGAAGAAGACTTCATTAAATTCTTCTACTGTCCTTCCAGACTCCGGTACGGCTTCATCTAACAGTAGGGAGCAGTCTGGTCTTAAAACTAAATATGAGGATAGTGCCTCATTGAGTCCTTGTGTTTCTGAAAATGGAAGTGAAAGAACCAGCAATGGAGACCCTCATGAAGCTCAAATCCATGTTCAAAGACATAACAATGTCGAGGAGAACAACTTGGCCATAAATGGAGCGCTATATCCAGATGAAGAAGAGGCTGCTTTCCTACGTTCTCTTGGTTGGGATGAAAATGCTGGGGAAGACGAAGGCCTGACAGAGGAAGAAATTAATAATTTTTATCAGGAGGTAACTAACTCTAATTGCTGTTTTTGTATCTTATTGATAAGAGATCACTTCCAGTGTTACATTAGCTATGTTTAAAAGATATTCCAGTTTGAAGCCCGCAGGTTTGATACTAGTGAGGTTTCTTTCTTAAGAGATGCTATCCTTTTATTCATTAAAAAAACAGATGCTATCCTTTTATTCATTAAAAAAACAGATGCTATCCTTTTATTCATCAAAAAACAGATGCTATCCTTTTATGTCGTTCTGCTGCGGGACTTGCAGTTTACCGCTGAAATTAGACTTGATTTTTGACTTTAAATTTGGAGCAGCATTAAGTACCCTTTGTGCGGTGATTTTTTGGGGGGGGGGGGGAGCTATTTTCCTCCTCTCTGTTTGACTAATTTTATGAAATCCCTGCAATTGCAGTATATGAAGCTGAAGCCGTCCTTGAAGGTTTACAAAGGTGCCCAGCCTAAGTGCTTGATGCTGCCTGAGTTGCACTTTGCTACTAATCCTGGAACTGCTTCTTCCGGGTCAACTTCATCTGAATCTGATGTTTGAATATAGTGATTTCTCACATATATGGGATGCATACAGTTTGGTTTATCAAGAGATACATCGCTTCTTTTTTTATGGTCTCTTTTGGATCTCTGATGCATGTTCACAAGTGGAGGGTGGCTTTTGGAATTTTGAAGTGCAGAGAAGAGAAATAAGTTAGTCTGCCGCTGTCCTGCTGGCTCAAAAGAAAGCTAAGGTATCAAAGGTAGCGTTTTATAAGTAGAAGTTAGGAAAATGTTAGTCTGCAGTGGATGATTCTGGGCAAATTGCTTCTTTTTGGAAATTTTTTTGTGCTTTTCCTTTCCAGTGATCAATTGAAAAGGAAAGAGAAGGTTTTACGATGTTTTGGTTGATTTTACGGGGAAGAAGGAAAATTGCAAAGTTCATTATAGATTTTTCTTTTCAGCCAAATTCTCATAATCGCATAGCTCGTGTTGATATCATCCTATCTATTTTTTTTTTAAAACTTTTTGGTTATGGTTTTTATTTTTACCATATTAATATTTTCAATTGCAATCCACTCACTTCTCAAAGCAGTTTGATGGATGTAGTAAATGGCAGTGACCTGGGTGGGAAGATGCCTTTGGGAGGATTTATTGCGTGCATAATTTCTATGTTGCTCTGGCTAGTAGCTCTGTTGTTGGAGCATATATTTTGTCCTCCATTTAGGAGAGATGGGTTTTCTTAAAGTCGAAGTTGTACAAAACGCCTTGTTGAATCAGAACAAGGAAAAATTCAGCAGATAATGAATGATGAATCTTTTGAAGAAAAATGTACTAGTCTTTACAAGTATTTAATTTGCAATAATAGAAGGTATAGAATGAATTCACATTTTAACCTTGTAAGTGCCTCGTTTTTACCCTTTCAAACTTGATCTCATCTTCAGCATCCCAAGTATTTTTGGAAGAAGTGGAGAATGCCCTTTTGGATAAAGGCGCCTCAACTGAGTGTAGGTATTGGGCGTATAGCAATTGGTTTTTGCCACACACGCTCTTCAATATTTTGACATTCAGTATTATCATCCTATTAGTTTCCTCAATTCGCCAGGTAGCTCTGGCTCCAGATGCTCGATATCAAAGTTGGGTTCGAGCATTCTTCTTTGTTGTCCTTCCACTTGGTTCTTATGCAGAACCCAGCAGTCCTATATTCTGGTGTCGAGTGTTTATTTTCGTTCAACCATCCAACGGTCGAATTTTGTTGATCCGAATAATTAGGTTTCGTGCCTTAAAAAGCTCACTATAGGAGTTCTAGGTGTGAGTTTAGTGGTGTGACTAGTTTTCACCTGCTACTTAAGCCGTATTCAGTCATCTTCTTCAGTGAATTAACGATTTCTCCGAGACTTCATGAATACGATTTGATATCTTCACTTCAAGTTCTTTGATATGTTTCTGAGTTTCTTTTGGAGTATGTATTTATTGAGTTAAGTAATTCAACTTCAGTGATATATATACTTGGGAATGCAACAACTAATTAATATTGATGAATGTTTATATCAGCTTAACAAATTGACTAGTCAAGTTGAGTTTGGAAATCTTCAATAAAAGGTTTTTCATTCCTACTGAGTTCAATTACTATTATAGCAGATAAAGTGTCTAATAATTAAGTAGTAACTTGCATGACTATTGAGGATTGTCGTTGGATGAATAAGATTTTTCGTCATACTCAATTAGAGTGGTTGGAGTTCGAGCTTTGAGCATGAAATGTATTTTCTAATAGGGGTGTTTCCCTCTTAAATGAGCCTACATGAATTCGAATTAGTTGGGGCAATACAGGTTTAGTTGGGGCAATACGGGTACAAGACGAAATGTTAATAATAAAAAAAAAGTAACTTGCATAGACAAATGCTTTTGATAATGTGTCTAATAATTAAGTCATAACTTCTGGTTTTGAAGTTGCTTTCGCACGCCAAATTTCTTATGCATATGTTTGAAGTTTGCTTGTAAGTAATATGCTAAATATACCTTATTACTTTGGAATGTTTTTGTAACATCCCGTACTTTCGGATCGCGGTTTGAATCGCTAGACGTGTGTAAATAGACCCCAGCGTTGGGAAAATTTATGTTATATTTACGTATGCTAATAAAAAGATTAGTATATAAAAGGATGCAGTCCCGAAATAATTTTGGATGTAACAAGTGTGACAATGAGGATTAATAATAATAGTTGTATATCCCCAAAGAGGTTATGGACTAGTGTCATATCACAAAATTATGACATTGAGTATATGAAGGTTTTATAAATCATCAAAATTTAAGTGAATTGTGATCACGAAATTAATTATGTGTGTGATTGATAAATTATACGAAGGCGAGTCATTTAATTAATGAAGTGGAGTGCATGTTGGTGTGTATGTGGCGTGATTAAGGGTGCCCCACCGCCAAAGAATTGGCTAAGTGGAAGACCAAATCATGAAGCTCATTAATGCTAAGTTGGCATTCATACTATTTAGCAAACAAAGACCAAAAAAACAGGCCCCTCATTTCGTTCATTTGGAAAACCAATTTGCTTCTTTTTCTTTCTTTAGTTCCGTGTTATGCTCGACCAAAGTTCTTACTTTGGTTAAAGTAATTCCAGATTTTTCAAGAACTCTAAAATGCAAATTAAGGTTTTCTCCATTTATTGAGGTATGTTAAGGCAAATTATTTTCTTCTTTTGACATATTCCATGTAACGAAATATAACCGTGATATTATTCCATAAATTGTTCTACTCCTAGTAGTTAATCAATGTTCATATGATTGATTCCTATGTTAAAAACATGTCTAAATATGTTCCTAAGTCCTTATTGAGGCATACGAAAAGATGTTGGTATTCACAGTGTTAGCCGAATGTACAATGATATTATGTTACTTAGGATGTTTTATTATCATTCATGCATTTTCATTTGCATTATATTCATGTATTACCCTGGACCCACTTGTGCTATGCACACTACTATATGGTAAATATTATATATATGTAGGGGGTATAGGGAAAGGGAAAGATGTTATACACGCACACCACCTGCAGCTGGTACATACTATCACGTAAAGAAAAAGCCATATGAGGCCAATATTGATGCCCTTGTGATGCCAATATGATATGACGCCCTTGTGGGGCCGATATAACTTGATGCCCACAAAGGAGGTTATGGGAAGGAAGACGCCCTTGTGTGGCCAATATTTATATGTATACCGCATTTGCATTTTGCATAACATTAGGCATATGTATTAGGGCCCTCAGAGGCATTTACTGCTGGTCGGCTGTTTTTGTTTCAGTTATTGTTATATCCCTGTTGTGCTATTATTCATGCATGACATACTCAGTACATCAGTCGTACTGACATCTCTTTTGTCGGGGGACAATGTGTTTCATGCCCACAGGTTCACGAAGACAGGGTGACGATCCACGTTAGTAGGTTGCTGACTCAGCGGGTTTTTGGAGCGCTTCCCTTGTTTCGGAGTGTCGGTCTAACTTTTGGTACGGTATATTTTTGCATGTGTATAAGGATATGACGGAGCCCCGTCCCGACCTTTTGATATCGTATACTCTTTAGAGGCTTGTAGACATGTGTCCTGTGTGTGTAGTAGTCTTGTATGACCTTGTCGGCCTTTTGGGATGTATATATATATGAGTTGATTTTCTGATTAAGATTTTACATAGTCCTTTTCCAGCCTAGTCCGTATTTAATTATGATTAGGTGTTGATAGTGTGATTGGTGGTACCCAAAGGGTAAGGTCCGAATGCCCGTCGCGACCCTCCGATTTGGGTCGTGACAATTTTTTTTCATTTTTTAGTTGCTCATATTGGAAGTTAATTCTTAAGTGGTTGAACTTAAATATATTTTTGTAAATTTCGAATATGGCTTAATGGCGGTCTCAGAATTTGTAAAATCACTCTTAAAGAAACAGTGTCTGACTCCAAAACTGGAACAATTTCCGTATTGGGCTGAGCAACTGACCTAATTACGGAAATTGGAATAGTGGCTGGCCCATGGACGGGAACTGGAACAGTGGTGGGAGACGAGTCTGTAGGTCCAGCGGGCAGTGGGCCCGTTGGTGGATTTTGGGTGCGGGATAGGTCCGAAAAATGACGGATAATATACGGAGAGACGATGTCGTCCAAAAAATTATACGAACTAGGCACGAGACTACTCACGTTAGCAAAGGGAAATTGAGTTTCATAAAAATTAACATAGCGACTAATGATGATTTTATTAGAGGATAAATCAAAATATTTGTAACCACGATGATTAGACGGATAACCCAAAAACACACAAGGGGTAGAACGAGCCTGAAGTTTGTTAATTGTGGTGGACGGAAACAACGGATAACATAAGCACCCAAAGACCCTAAGATGAGAGTACGAAATAGTCTTATTATATAAGATTTGAAGAGGGGACGAATATGCCAAACCTTTGGTAGGAATAATGTTAAGAAGATATGTAGCCATTTGTAGAGCATGATGCCAAAAAGAAGGGGGCACGGAAGCATGAAGCAATAAGGTTCGGACAATGTTATTAATAATACGAATTTTGCGTTCGGCTTTCCCATTTTGTGAAGACGTATGGGGACAAGAAAAATGAAAATTGATTATATTATTAGCACAAAACTCCCGAAACATCCCATTATCATATTCTTTGCCATTATCACATTGAATATTTTTGATCTCCCGTTCGAATTGGGTTCTAATGAATACTCTAAATTTTAAGAAAGTGGAAAAAACTTGAGATTTTTTCGCTATCAGGAAAGTCCATAAAAATTAGAATAATCATCCAAAAATAGAACATAATAACGATGACCCAAGGAACTGAGAACAAGGGATGTCCATAAATCACTATGAATAATATCAAATGGCATTAAAGTATGAGAATTAGAGTCTACAAATGACAATCTAACAATTTTTTCTAAAGAACAAGATTGACAATTTGGAGTACTACGCGTACCCTTACAAGAAATAAAATTGTTTTTATCTAAGGAAGACAAAATAGACGACCCCGGATGACCTAGACGAGCATGCCACAGGGAAAGAGCAAGGGCTGCAAAAGTTGATGGCAAGGCTTAACCCGAGAGACCGGAACTTGGAGTGATAGGATAAATATCTTCCCTACTATCACACCTCATGAGAGGAATCCCCGTCTTGAAATCCTTTCCAGAAAACCCAAACGGATCAAATTCAACAGAAATGAAATTATCAGTTGTGAAATTATGGACCGACATCAAATTTTTAATCAATTTAGGGGCATGAAGGGTATTTTTCAAGATAAGAGGTGGATGAGGGGGAGACAAAGTTTTATGACCATAATCACGGATCGGAATTAGGGTGGGCATATATCGGTTCGGTTCGGTTTTATATCCGAAAAATATGAACCGAATAAAAATCGTTTTTTTTTAAAAATCGAATACAATTTTTTTAAAAAAAAACCGATATATCGTTTTAAAAAAAATTGAATTTCCAAAACTGAAATTGACATTCACACCGACGTTGAAATCTATTGTGTATCGTGAGATTTTTACTAAAGAAAAAAGAAAAAAAAAGAAAAAAGAAAATTAGAAATCGATTTGGGGGAAAACACAAATTGATTGGAAAAACGGACGTATTTATAAAACTTGGCTGCGAAAATGACCGGCCCCGTCTCGAAAAAATACGCAAAATAAAAAAAAATTGGGTAAAACGGACATCCGAGCGCATAGTTATGACCATTTAAAGTTTTATCAATTTACAACTACATTTTCTCCCTACATTTTATGTCAATATTTCCGTGATATGTTAATCAATTTCATGCCGCATGCGACTTCCATAAAAGCTTCATAGATTAGCTTCAATGACTATGATTCGAGAGATAGTAGTAGCCTAAAATAAAAAATAAAAAATAAAAAATAAAAAATAATAAAAAAAATATATTTAATTCGGGTTTTCGGTTCGGTTTGTATCCAAAATAAAAAAACGGAACCGAATCATTAAATCCTTATTCGGTTCGATTTTTCAAAAAATCATTTTTTTTAAAAAAACCGAACCGATTTTGGTTCGGTTCGGTTTTTTCGGTTCTCCGAGTTTTTTGCCCACCCCTAATCGGAATTGAATTATCATTGCCAATAATTATGCCACGACTGTTGCTCAAATTGGAATAAGACGAGAGAGTACCTTGATCGGACGTCATGTGAGAGGTTGCATCGGCGCCATGTACCAATTTTCGTTTGGCGGATTTAATCCAAGAGTGTGCATTGCCGCCTCAATGTCAATAATGGGGTTGGGCCCACTGCATGATGGGCCTGAGGAGGCCGGGGCCCAAGCACACCAGTTTGCTGCCCCGGCCCATAACTGGGGCGAAATCCACAGCTGGGCCTGAAACTGGATAGCCAGTTTGCCGGTTCTAGAGAGGCTAGACCGTAGGGGCTGTTGGGTCACTACCCACTGGCCCAAGCCCACTTTTAGGGGGCCCAGGGCTGGGATCAGTGGGACGGTGGCCCACTGGTGACTAGACGGGGCCCATTGTCGATATTTTGGCCACCGCCACCACTGTCGGAACCACCACATTTGCCCCCGCGATTTCTGCCATTATTTTTTTGAGTATGCTTGCCGCCACCGTGAGCACGATTTTGGCTCGAATTATCTACAAAACCCAGAGAATTTGTGGAGGATGTCATCATGTCTACGGGACTAGCACCGGTAGCCGCCTTTTTGGCCAAGCCGGCTTCTTCGAGCGTAAGCATAGAACGAACCTGATAAAATTGCGGAAGAGGACTGCTCTGACAAAGAATCATGCCAACAGCACTATAGGCCTCAGAAAGGCCTGCAAACATTTGTAGGATCAAACGATCATTCGAAACTGGCGCACTAACGTTGGGAAGTTGGTCCGCCAATTCCTTCAACCTTTTGCAATAAGCTGAAACGTTAGAAAAATCTTCCATGTTGACGTATGAGAATTCCTGCTCAGGGGTAACATCACGAGAATTTTGATTATCTTGGAATATATCACGCACTCTATTCCAAGCCGCCATCGCCGTAGCGTCTGGTTCGATAATCGTTTGCAACATGTCGATAGAAATATTGGAATAAATCCACTGAAGAACAGTAGCATCATGGGTCGTCCATAATTTAGGATCATCCTCGGGTTTAGGGAACTCTGTATCAGCAGAAGTCGCGGGGATAATGTAATGGAGGACTTGATGCGAGCGTGCGTGAACTTTGAACAGTTCGGCCGACGTCGCGTATTTGACGTTTTCTATTTCAAGAACGATAGTGATATGGTTCTTGATGTTAGAAACTGTAAGGGCAGGGTGAAACATGTTCTTAGCCATAATAGCAACGAACGACGTGAGAAAGGGATTTGGAAGAAACTTTTGGGAAGAAGAAATAATTTCCGGGCATGGAAACGGAGAACGAGAGCTTGGAACCGGACTGTTTGGACGAAAAAGCGGGGAGGAAAATAAGAGACCTAGACTTCTGATACCATGAAAGAAATAATCTCTTGATTATTTTTCATTAATGAAAGAGTATATATACAATTTACAATTTTCCATAATGGAAAACCTATTCCTATTCTAATACCAAAACCCTATTCTACTAGTACAAGAATCCTATAATTATGGTAAGTGTATAATACTAATTAATGTAATATTTACCCTAAACTATTACAACAAATCTGCCCAAAAACGTAGGCTGTATATTTACACAAAACCAAGACCACCTACATAAGATATACACGTGTATATCATGTATATCTTAGGTATATTTAACATTTCCCCTCAACATTTATTTACTACTTTCATTAGAATATTGCTATGGAAGTTAAATAGGAAGCATTTTCTTTCACTTATAAAATTCCCACATTGAGAAAGTAGAAAGTCTTCGAATTTCGTATATAAATTTAACTCCACTTTACAATTGATTCTAGTTAAAAGTGAGATTATAAGAATGCCGCAAAAGATTTTAACACAATAGAGGGAGATTGTGGATAAGTTTCCGAATTGCATAAAGAAAAAAGAGTGCAAAAACGAAAGAACAAGAATTAAGTGGCTTTTGATCGTTATTTGAAATCACAATGAAGTTAAGTCGTCGGGCATATATTATCACAAATAAAGTAATTAGTCATTATCTTAATATCTATCTATCTATCTATCTATCTATCTATCTATATATATATATATATATATATATATTTCACAAGCTCCAACTTTATTTCGAGTAATGTTAAAGTTGATTTTATATATTGTAGAATTACTTTTGGCAATTTAATCTGTTAAAGGCTGCCATTTTCTTTTTAAAATTTTCCGCTAGATGAAAAAATTAGGGGTGGCCAACGGGACGGGTCCGAGACGGGGGTAGGGCGGGACCGGTACCCGGCGGGATTGGTGGGTTTTTCAGATGTCCCGTCCCGGTACAGGTCCCGTATGAAAAAGTGACCGATATTATCGGGTCGGGGCGGGACGGGCTCGGGATCGGGTTTTTTTCGGATATTTTTTTTTTGCACTTAATTTTTAAAAAAACATATAAACAATATAGTGTAATAAAAACATCTCAAGGCTGTTTTGTGCTTCTTATATTATTTAATAGAAATATGATTTTTTTGTAATACAATTGTCAAAATTGCTACTTTGTGGTGTTGAAAGTTGCAAATAACATAGTAAAATTGCAATTAAAAAAGTTACATATTTAAAAATACATTTTCTAGTTTCTTTATAATTTCTTGTGGTTCTTCGGTTGGAATTGGTATTTGTTGGTCAAATTGCTCGACGTCGCTTCCACCTCCGTCGGATAAGATTTCGTTGAATTTCGATTATGAGCATTAAAAAATAAAGTTATTGGTCTTCTATAATCATAAGCAACAAGTAGTTGCTCGTATAAAGAATTCCACCTAATGGCTACTTCTTCTGAAATTTTTCTATAAGGTAGTCCGCAATCGTGACAATTTTTTTTGTATTTTTTTTGTTGTATTCTATTACTTTTAAAAATAAAGTTTATAGCAAATTATATTTTATTAAGAATGTCTGCAAAAAGTGTTTGACCATCCTGTACAACTAAGTTATATATATGACATGCACATTTTATATGAAAATAATTTGAAAACGCTGGAGTTAAAAGATCTTTTAATATTCTAATAGCATAATTATTAGAAGAAACGTTATCTAATGTAATAGTAATAATTTTATCAGTTATTCCATAATAATCGCAAACTGAATAAATATTTTCTGAAATAAAAGTATCAGTGTGCCTATCATCTATATATCTATACGCTAAAATACATTTTTGTATAGACCATTTATAATCTATCCAATGACATGTTACCGTTAAATAATCATGGCTGTTAGTACTACAACCTATATCAGACGTGATAGATACTTTACCAGGAAAATGATATAAGGAATAATGTAAATACTGTTGATATTCATGCGCAAATTTAAACATCTCTCCTAACAGTTTATCTAGGAAAACTGTTAAATGTAGTATTATACATATCTCTAATGTAATGAATAAAACCTGGAGAGGAAGAAAATGAAAAAGGCAAACCCCCCACATCAACTAATTTTGCTATTGCTTCCCTATCTCTATATTTATTGTATTTAGGGCTTACAATTCCCCCGTCATAGGGTTAATTTGACCCTGTACTTGGTCCGGGACAATATGTGAACCTTGTCCCGACTGGGAGGGCATTGACGCACCCGATTTTTCAGGCAGGTGTTGGTTTCACCTAGCTTGGTGAAAGTTTTGTACGTGTATTAATAAATCTCCCGTCCCACCCTGACCTTTTCCCATTTTAAAATTAAAAACATTTTTACAAATTAGACATCTAACTACTTTATTCTCTTCGTCCCATCAACAAATTTTCATGCATCCGATTTTAATTTTCTTTTTGTTGGGCCTCGTCTCATACTAGGGGGAATATGAGGCGTTCCAGTTGGAGGTGCACTAGTGGGTGTGTCATCTAGATCATCTTCTAAATTAAAGTCTTGTTGAGTTCCAGAAAATATCTCATCGTCTAAATCTAATGGTATTTCAGGAAAAAATTAAGTATTAACCAAATCATCATGTCTAGGAATATGATGACTAGAAGAAGTATCCTTGCCCTTGTTACCCCTACTAGAAGAAGCATGACGCTTACCTTTACCCGTAATCATACGTTTCAATCCTTCCATTTTAATTATACAAATAAATAATTAAAGTAAATGAAATTAAGTGCGCTAAATAAAATAAAAAAACAATAATAATTTAATGAAGGAACGAATGTACCAAACATCGACGTGTAATCGAGAGGTTGAAAATTGAAACTTTGCTCGATGAAAGATCCTCAAGCTAGTTGCCAACTTCACTCCCAAATGAATAAATAAAATTGAATATTTAGTAGACAATGTAGAGAGATAGATCGAGAGATTAGAGAGATTGTAGGAAGATTTGTGAGAAAGATGAAGAGAAAATGAGGTATTTATAGTTGAAAAATTGGGTTAAAGTGTAAATATAATAACTTATGGGTTAAAAATAAATATTAAAGGGGTAGGGGGATGGGGGAGGTCAAAAATGGCCGTTGCACAACGACCAAAATGTAAAATGGTCGTTTGTGCAACAATTATTTTTACAAAAGGGAGAATTTCGGGCTGGATCGGGCCGGGGATAGGCGGGACCGGGGCGGGCCGGGTTGGATCTGGGCAGGTCGGGCTGGCGGGCTGTGGCGGGCCGGGCTCGGGCGGGACGAGCCCACGTCCCGTCCCAGTACCGATTTTTTTTAAAATTTGATATAGCGGGGTTGGGGCAGCGGGTCGGGACCGGGCCGCTCCCCGCCCCCGTTGGCCATTGTAGAAAAAATAGAAATAGCAACACAATCCAATCAATAGGAAAATGTCAGTAGCTCAATGGCTTGTACTTTTAGCTGTTCATTGGCTACATATTGTAATTGTAATGGATTTCAGCCAAGTGAATTGCAGGGTATTATAGTCTTCCCCCACCATGCCTCCATTGGTTTGTGGGTGAGTTTAAAAAACACTGTAACTGGTATAATATCTCCATTGGTTTGTGAAAAACACTTGGACATGAGTTAATTAAACAGAATCAGCACTAAATCAACTCATTATTTGATGTAAGATAGGTTTATTTTATGCATTTTAAAATATAGAGGTTATATGTGTCTTATCTATTGGAAGTCGTGATTTCATTCAGTTTAATTCCTCAATGACTATGTCCTTTATTGTATTTATATGCTTAGTCCTTTATCATATTTATGCACACAAGTAATATGAAAATACTTCTAATTCTTGTCATTCTCATTTGTATCAACAATCTTCTTATTGTTGTGGGTATAGATGTTCATATATGGATGAAAATTAATGATATTTGAATTGTTGGAATCCGGGGTATTGGAGGAGTAAGAAAGACGATAGTTGTAAGAGCCATTTTGTTGAGCTCTCAGGTCAATTTGAAGCTTCTTGTTACCTTGCGGATATTAATGAATGCACTTTTTGCAGGGGATCTTGGTTGGTTTGGTAATGACAGTAGAATTACCATAACTACATCATAGCAAGTAGACTTCATTTTAAGAAGGTTCTAATTGTGCTTGATGACATAGATCAAAGAAGGTTCTGTTGGGTAGTTTTGCTCTATGGTACTTTATAAAGCAGTACGGGAAGTATTTAACTATTACAAGTATTCGAAAGGATAAATAAAGATTTCAATAATTCAACATGGAATCTGAAATTACAATCGTTACACAAGTAAAAACTGGAAATTCCAGTTTTGTAGAAGACGGAAAATGTAAAATGTTTTTGCTGAGTCGAGTGTAGCACTCTGTCCTTAAGACAATATTGCCCCGTATGTATCCTTTATACGTCCTGGACAATTTGTCTCCCAAGATAAAACAGCAATGGAACCCTTGAGCAAAGGAAACTCAAGAGCTACCGTGAAGAATATTGAGTTACGAAATGATGCTTGGAAGTTGTAGGAAGAAAACTATTTCGGTTGTGTATTTTAGGTACCTTTGTTTTTCTGCATCTGTTTATGTATTTTCGTGCATATGTCTTAGTGCTCAACAATGGTGTAATGGGGTGTTTATATAGGAGAGGGAGGGGTCAAGCATCGCTGAAAATCGCCTCCATAATAGCCAAATAATGGCCATTATGGAGGTAGTAAAGTCACCAACATAAATGGGAGAAAGACCAACTGTTTTGGCCATTATAGGAGGAGTAATTCAGCCAAAATAAATGGCTGAATTGAGTGCTTGGCATTTCTGTTTTTGACCGTCGAAATTCTGATTTTCTGGAAACTTCAGGGACCAAACTGTACATCTTGAAACTTCAGGGACCAAACTGCACATCTGAAAGAATTCTGGTCCAAACTGTATATCTAAAACTTCTGGGGTCAAACTGTACTTCTGGCAAAGTTTTCTGGCCCAAAAAGATAATATCAGAAGACCCACAACCCACGACCCACGACCCGTGAACCCGAGAACCCGGAACTCGGAACCGGACGGGACGGGCGGGCGGCGGCGGCGTGCGTGTGGTCTTTCCTCGAACCGAAGCACATCTAGGTCCTCCCTCCTTTAAACACATGGGATACCCCTTGGGGTCCCAAACCCCAAACCAATTTCGAATCTTATATACACAACAATTCTTTCTTCCTCTACCGATGAGGGAGAATTACACACAATACCACACTTTCCATGCTTCAAACACCTTACTTCGTGAACCAATATCTCTTTCATTTCTCAATGAAATTTGACGATTCTTGGCCCTACGGTTATCTACGTACTTAGTAGATCATGCATGTGTGAAGAACCGGATTCTCCAACATACGTTACACTAGTGTTTAAGCCGTTAAAGTTGGTCGGTCGCAACTCCCGCCAAAGGCAAATTTCCAACAGGTTCTAATTGTGTTTGATGACATAGATCACATAGACCATTTGAATTACTTTGCAGGAGATCTTGATTGGTTCGGTAACGGCATCAAACAACATTCTTTATTTCGTTACAATAACTGCAAGGAGGGGATGCCGAAGATAGTACTAGTGACTGGAGTTAAGTCGTAACAAGGTAATTGTATCTAGGATCGAGAATTTTTCCTCTAATATAAAAATAATGAGTAGAAAGACAGGAAACGGACCCTCCTCCAAGAACAAAAAGACCTAATTATGGGTGTTGTTATATGTGGTCACAGGGAGACTAGAATAGAAGAGAACAAAAAGACCTAATTATGGGTGTTGTTATATGTGGTCACAGGGAGACTAGAATAGAAGAGTACGTAGAATTATCATAACAACATCATATCAAGTAGACTTCATTTTAAGAAGGTTCTAATAGGGGTGAGCACGGGTACAGGGTACCCAGATACCCAATCGGAATCGACACTAACGGGTAGGTTCCGGATAGATATATTATAATAACGGATATGTTTCGGATAGTAAAATTAGGAATGTCGGGTCCGGGTCCGGTTCCGGCAAATAGAGACAGGGTACCCGGACCCGGAACCGATACCCGAAACCTATGAAATATTAAATATTTTTACTTTTTTAATTCCATTATTTTTTAGTTAATAAAAAAAAAAGGCCATACTAAATACACCATTTAAGGGGGAAAAACAAATGCAGAATAGTCACTTTCACCATCAAGAAATAAATCAAATAATACAAAGTGACAATCATAAGCAGAGAAAAAGCCAAAAGCGATATAAAACTGAAAAACTGAATTTTTTAAACCATGCACTCCTTTAAGTTATTGAAAAAGAAAGTTGAAACGAAAACCAAAACAAATCTTTGAAACATGCTTGGGATGTTTGCTCTGAAAGGATTCTTTATGGATTTTGTGGCACTAGCTTTCAGAGGATAAGCAGACGAGTTTATTCCTAAACCAAAGCTGTTATACAAAGGCATTATTTTGCACAAAGAAATACCAATTTCGGGTACCCGGGAACCTACCCGGACCCTGCGGTTCAGGGTAGGTTCCGGGTAATGATTGCTACGGGTAGGTTCCGGATAGTAAATTTAGGAACCAATCTTTTACTGGGTAGGGTCCGGTTAGTTCAAAAAAGTTAGGGTACCTGAACCCGTTCACCCCTAGGTTCTAATTGTGCTTGATGACATAGGTCACACATACCATTTGGATTACTTTGAAACATATCCTAGTTGTGGTTCTTTTGATAAATTATATTTTATAATTTGCCCCACGTTGTTGAATTTTACTGGGTATGTTGTTATTGTTGTATATTTGTTTATATTATAAAATTCTGGTCTATGAACCATCTTATGTGGCATAGTTCTTTGCTTAAGGATACCTTTTTAAGTCCATTTTTTTCTTTTTGAAACAAAGTGCTATACACAAGCCACAGGAAAATCTTTTATTCTTCAATTATAGTTGAAAGATAGAATAATTTCCCTTGGGGAGTCCTTTCATTATTCACAATATATATAGTTATACAAAGGTTGATTCCTAATATGGTACGAATCCTAACTTACCTTACAAAGGTTGATTCCTAATACAATTAGAATCTTAAGTTACCTTAAATATACATCTATCATAATTACAAAATATACAGAGAATATTCGGAGAATATTCGCTAATACTCCCCCTCAGACGGAGCGGGAGGAGGCCGAACGCTAAGGCTGGATCGGAAGTCGGTGAAGAAAGTCGCGGTAGTCCCTTTGTGAAGATGTCTGCATACTGATAAGAGGAAGGCACGTGTAAAATTTTGACCTGACCACGGGCAACCTTCTCTCGCACAAAGTGGATATCCATCTCAATATGCTTAGTCCACTGATGTTGGACCGGATTATGAGACATATAGATGATAGATATGTTGTCACAATAGACTATAGACGCCTTGCGGAGTGGACACTGGAGCTCTAAAAGAAGATTTCGGAGCCAACAGATCTCAGCAACTACATTAGCAACACCGCGATATTCTGCTTCAGCACTCGAACGGGATAGTGTGGCCTGCCTCTTGGCGGACCATGAGATAAGATTATCCCCAAGAAATACACAGTACCCTGAGGTGGAGCGACGTGTGTCTGGGCATCCTGCCCAATCTGCATCCGTGTAGGCAAGTAACTTGGTTGGGGCAGAGGGGTATAAGTGTAATCCAAAGTCTAGTGTGCCCTTAACGTATCTGATAATACGTTTGAGGGCGGCAAAATGGGACTCTCGGGGGTCGTGCATGAACAGACACACCGCCGAGCGACATATGTAATATCAGGCCTAGTGAATGTAAGATCCTGAAGAGCACCTGCTAGACTCCGATATAGAGTGGGATCAGAAACTGGCGCACCGTCATTGGCACTAAGCTTGGATTTGGAGTCCACCGGAGTTGGCATAATTTTACAATTTGCCATCTTGGCCCTGTATACTATCTCTTCTGCATACTTACGCTGACATAAGAACATAGTGGCTGCAGATCTGGTTACCGATATACCCAAAATAACTTAGCTTGCCCAAGTCGGTCATAGCAAATTCGGTTTGAGTAGAGCAATGATTTCATTCTTCAAACCGTCGGATGAGGCGATAAGAACAATGTCATCGACATATAATAACAAATATGCGATCTTTGCTACCTCGGTGAAAAGTGAAGAGAGAGTTATCACACCTGCTACATACAAAACCAATCTGCAAAAGATACCTGGCAAAACGATTATACCAAGCGCGGGGTGCCTGTTTCAGTCCATACAATGACTTTCTGAGACGACACACAAATCGCTGAGTCACGGATGAACAAAGCCAGGAGGTTGATGCATGTACACAGTCTCTTTCAAATCCCCATGAAGGAATGCATTCTTGACATCAAGCTGATGAATTGGCCAATGCATGCCCATAGCAATACTGAGAACAGTCCGAATAGTGGCCGGTTTAACAACCGGACTGAATGTCTCACCACAATCAATACCCTCCTGCTGATTAGTGCCATTGGCGACTAGTCTTTCCTTATACCTCTCTAAGTCACCACTGTCTCTGAACTTGTGCCGAAATAGCCACATACACCGGATAATATTCACACCTTCGGGTCTAGGTACCAAATCCCAAGTGTTCTGCTTGGTTAAAGCGTTAAATTCCTCGCACATGCCGCATTCCAATTTGGGTCCAGTTTTGCTAGTTTTGGATTTTTTGGAATGGGTGATAAGGTTTGTGTGGAGAGATTGAAGTGAACCTTGGGTTTGAAGATCCCGTGTTGTGCACGAGTCTCCATACGATGAGGCAGCGATGGCGGTGGATCGGTGGGAGGTTCTTTGGTCCATCGTTACGGACCGATGGGCGTGATTCAGTGGGTGGTTTACGGTGACTCGACCGGGGTTGTAGGGGTGAGCAGGAGGCTGTTGGGGTGGTGCCGACGATGGCGAGGCTGTCGAACAGTGAAATTTGCTTGTTGGTATAGATTTTGGATGATCGGGGACAGACTTGGTTCATCGAGAAAGATGTAATCGGTGGTCTGAAATTTCCGGAGATTTGAAAAAGGAAAGGTTGTCTCATCAAAGGTGACGTGACGGGAGACGATGATTTTGCAAGTAGAAATGTCATAGCACAAATAGCCCCGATGATTAGGAGATAGACCAAGGAAGACACATGGCAGAGTGCGAGGTGCAAGTTTATGAGGTGCAGTAGAGGCCATGTTGGGGTAGCATAAGCATCCAAAAATACGTAGGTGATCATATGATGGTAGCCTACGGTATAAGATTTCGGTAGGGGTCTTGTTTTGGAGTGTGCTAGTTGGTAAAATATTAAGAAGGGAGTCTACCATTTTGACAAAGATAGACCCAAAAAGGCGGTGGTAGGCAGGCATGAAACAGAAGTGTGCGAACCATGTTATTGATGGTACGTATAATTCTTTCAGCCTTTCCGTTTTGGGAAGAAGTATAGGGACAAGAAAAACGGAAAATCATACCTTGTTTAGAACAGAAATTGTGAAATGTCGAGTTATTAAATTCACGTCCATTATCACATTGGAATGATTTGATAGATTTTTCAAATTGTGTTTTAATGAATTTGTGAAACTCGAGGAATTTTGTAAAAACTTCAGATTTGAATTTCAGTGGGTAAATCCAGACAAAATGTGAAAAATCATCCAAGAATACTAGATAGAATTTATGACCCAAAGAGCTAACAATCGGAGATGTCCACAAATCAGCATGAACAATATCAAAGGGAGAAAAAGTAACACTGTTTGATGACATAAATGGAAGACGAGTATGTTTGCCTAGTGGACAAGAAAAACAGTGTTGGGCAATTTTTCCATTATTACATTAAATACGCTTAGAAGTCCTAAGAAAAGTAAAAACTGGGTCTCCGGGGTGTCCGAGTCTGCTGTGCCAAGTGGAGGGAGAGATTGCCGCAAGGGATAGAGGTGCTTGCGGTCTGACAACGGAAGATTGAGTGAATGGGTAGAGGTCTCCCACACTATTGTGGCGTGTAAGAATTTTCCCGTATTGAGTTCTTTCACGTAAAAACCAAAAGGGTCAAATTCGACAGCATACGCACTATTGCTAGTGAATTTTCTAATAGAGATTAAGTTTTTAATGATGTTAGGTGTGTATAGGACGTGGTTTAGGGAGAAAGGCGGGTGTGTATGTTTGGTGTGTGTGTTACCGTAACCTTCAATTGGAATGTGATGACCATTGCCGACAGTAATAAATTGAGGACACTTTAACCGACGTAGTTGAGATAGGTTACCTGACGACCGGGTGAGGTGAGATGTGGCTCCGGTGTCCATGTACCAATTGTCGTCGGGCTGTTGAAGGTTCACGGTGGTGTAGGCCTGGCCCAAATCAGTCGGGGACAGGCCATTTGAGCTCTTCTTCTTTGCGATTCTTCTTCTTCTTTATTCTTCTTCTTCTTCTTCTTCTTCTTTATTCTTCTTCTTCTTCTTGGGCTACAACCAGGTGGTGGTCTTTCTTCGCTGGGCATCTTTGTGATGGTGGTTCTTCTTTGGCGCCGCAGGTGTTGCTATCCCGTCAACGGCTAACGCCTTTTGATTATGTTCCTCTTGTTTAGCACGTCTAGTTTCTTCCAACAATAGTTGTGAACGTGCCTTGTTGAAACTTGGGAGAGGGTCGGCTTGTTGAATCATTGTTGCGAGTGTGTCATATTCACCTTTCGGTAAACCCGCAACAAGTTGAAGCACCATCTTGGTTTTTGAAACAGAAGTTCCGACGTTGGATAGTTGATCGGTTATGAGTTTCAGTTGCTTACAATATTCGGACATGTTGTTAAAATTCTCGAGGCGGGTATTGTTGAATTGCTCTTCCAAATACACAGCTCGAGTATTTTTATTGTCCTGAAAGATTTCTTCTAGCCGGACCCAAAGTTCACGTGCCGTAGCACCTGTTTTCATGATAGTGCATAACAGATCTTTGGAGATGGTGCCGTAGATCCATTGTTTGACGATGGCGTCAAGACGACGCCAGATTGAGTCTGTAACATCGGTGGGACGAGGAACAAATTCGTCAATGTGATCGAGCACGTTGTATGCACATGCATGAATGTAGAATAGTTCCATCCACATGGAATATTGGCAGTCTTCTTGGTCAAGAATTATAGGGATAAAATTCTTGATGTTGTTAACGGAGAATGCCGGATGAAAAGAAGATACTGAACGTTGAGAGGGGTTTTCAAGTGTGCCAGTGGATAAAACGAAATTTGTGAGGGAAGACATGGTTGCCGCCTGTCGAGGGAAGGGAATTTTATGCTTTGGCCGAAATATGGAGGAAGAAACCAGAATTTTTTTTTTTTTTTTTTTGTGAAAGCAGCAAAAAAATTTCGGCCGGGAATGAGGATTTAGGTTTTAGGCTCTTGATACCATGAAAGATAGAATAATTTCCCTTGGGGATTCCTTTCATTATTCACAATATATATAGCTGTACAAAGGTTGATTCCTAATATGGTACGAATCCTAACTTACCTTACAAAGGTTGATTCCTAATACAATTAGAATCTTAAGTTACCTTAAATATACATCTATCATAATTACAAAATATACAGAGAATATTCGGAGAATATTCGGAGAATATTCGCTAATAATAGTCTTCCCCCGTGCATATATACTCACCATGTTAATTGATTCCTCTAATCAGAATCAAACACAATATCTACCTTTCCAGATCTGTTCTTCCCCAATCCTCAATATAGCAACTCAAACCCTAGTGTTGAAGGAATGCCATAAGGTGCAAAGATGGAGGACTGCTCTTACTCAAGTAGCCAATCTAAAAGGTTGTGATATCCTCAATGGGTGAGTTAAAGAACCACTGTTACTGGTATACTGTCTCCATTGGTTTGTTTTGAAAACACTTCGACATGAGTTAGTTAAACAGAATCAGCACTAAGTCAACTCATTATGTGCTGTAAGATATGCTTTTATTTTTATGTTTTTTTTAAAAAAAAATGAGGTTGTATGTGTCTTATCAATTGGAAATCATGATTTCATTCAGTTTAACTCCTCAGTGACTTTGTCCTTTATTATATTCTCATATTTATACATGCCAATAATACAAAAAATACTTATAATTCTTGTCATTCTCATTTGTGTCAACAATCTTCTTTTTGTTGTAGGGTTGAATCAGGAAGCATTAAGCGGTTCTTTGGCCAAATTTCTTCATTATGTAAGCCCCTCTTGTCATCTTCCCGAGACGTTGTGGGTATAGATGCTCATTTACAACAAGTGAAATCCTTGTTATGGATGGAAATTAATGATATCCAAATTGTTGGTATTTGGGGTATGAGAGGAGTAGGAAAGACAACAATTATAAGAAGATCATGTGTGTTTGGTGAAGAAATCCTTGTACGGATTAAAGCAGTTTCCAAGATAATGGTATATTAGGTTTGATTCCTTTATGTTGGGTCATGGTTATTCGAGAAGCATGTATGATAGTTGTGTTTACTTTCAGAAGTTAAATGATGGTTCATTTGTTTACTTATTGTTATATGTTGATGACATGTTCATTGCTGCTAAGGATATGATAGAAATTCACAATTTGAAAGGTCAGCTGAAAAGTGAATTTGAAATGAAAGATTTTGGAGCAGCTAAGAAAATCCTTGACATGGAGATCAAAAGAGATCGAGGAGCCAACAAGTTACCCAGAAGAATTACTTGGAGAAAGTCTTGGAAAGGTTTGGCATGAAATATGCTAAACCAGTGAGTACTCCTCTTGCTACTCATTTTAAGTTATCAGCTGCTCAATCATCACAATCAGAGGAAGATGAGGTATGTGGCACATGTACCATATTCTAGTGCAGTTGACAGTATTATGTATGCGATGGTGTGTACACGTCCAGACATTTCACAAATAGTAAGTGTGGTAAGTCGATACATGGTTTCCCCTAGTAAAACACATTGGCAGGATGTGAAATGAATTCTCAGATATTTGCGAGGTACTTCAAATGCATGTTTGGAGTTTGGGAGAAATACTTACTTTTTGGTTGGTTTTGTAGACTCAGATTAAGCGACAAAACATCACTAACATGTTATGAATTTTGCGTTGGTGGTTGCGCTATCAGTTGAAAAGCTATATTACAACATGTAGTAGCTTTATCTACTACCGAAGCAGAATATATGGCAGTGACCGAGGCTATCAAAGAAGCCTTATGGTTAAAGGGTCTATTTTCTGAATTCAGCTTACACCAAGGTGGTATTATCATTTTCTGTGATAGTCAAAGTGCCATTTACTTGACTAAAGGTCAAATATATCATGAGAGGACGAAACATATTAATATCAAGTATCATTTCATCAGGGAAAACCATTGCTGAAGGAAAGGTCTTTGTTCAGAAGATCAACACCAGAGACAACCCTGCTGACATGTTCACAAAGCCTCTTCCAGTTGGCAAGTTCAAACTCTGTTTGAACTTGATTGCCGTTTATGAATAATGATTTAGCCCATACGAGCTTTTGCGGAGAGGGTGGAGAAAATTTACTATATTAACCAAAATCAGGCCAAGGTGGAGATTTGTAATGTGGCCATTTCTTTTTACATTGTGGGATCCCCTCCATATGGGCATAACTCATCATCTTATTTTGTTATAGTAATTTGGCAGACAAATTATCATGCTTGGAGCCAAATTTTTGCTTGATGTGGTGGATGATAAATTATTTTAGCATTTCTCAATTTCTTTTTCACAACTTGGAGGTCAATTTTGGCCTATAAAAGAAGGGCATGTGGCCTTTTCTTTTTACATTGTGGGATCTCCTCTATATGGGCATAACTCATCATTTTATTTTGTTATAGCAATTTGACACAAATTATCATGCTTGGAGCCAAACTTTTGCTTGATGTGGTGGATGATAAATTATTTTAGCATTTCTCAATTTCTTTTTTCACAACGTGGAGGTCAATTTTGGCCTATAAAAGGAGGGCATCCCTCTCTAGTTCAGACACACCAAATTCAAGAGTCTATTCATTCTCTTGTCTTTCTTTTCTTCCTTTTATTTAAAGTATTTTGTAAGAGAGTTGAGTGTTGAGAAACACTTGTGTGAACCCTTCTTTTGGAGTGATCTTGTGAGGTTATTTTCTTGGGATATTTTTGGGGTAATTAAAGTATTTACTCTAAATTTGTACTCTCTATTATACTCGGTATAATGAAATTGCTCCTCTCCGCTTGTGGACGTAGGTCATAGTGATCGAATCGCGTTAAATTTGTGCCTCATTTATTTTCTTTACTTACCGTTATTATCAACTTACTATTGTCTTTGTTATTATCATTATAATATTATTTGACTAAATTCCGCAATACCCTGTTCTCGATCCTAACAAAATGTCTCTTCAATTCCTTGTCTTTTCAATTGTTAGTGTGACATATTAACTGTCATTACATCCTTTGAGTGAATTATTAGAAAAGTCATTATTGTGACTGGTGCTTCCACGATTTTGATATTTACCCAGATATGTGTTGTTTATTATTTTAAGCTAATTTCTTCATCGTGTAAGTTTAAAACTCGAAGTACTCTTGCTGGATCTAGGCACAAGGGTAGGTGGAATATTTAGTATTTACTATGGGTGGCCAGTGGGCTGGTCCGGGGCGGCTTGGGGGAAGGGTCGAGACTGGGGCTCCGGTGAGATTAGCGGGACATGCAGATGTCCCGTCCCGTCCCACATCCCGCCGGAAATGGGGACTAGTGTTGGGGGCGGGGCGGGGCGGGTAGGGTCGGTAGGGGGATTTCAGTTTTTTTACACTTAATTTTAAAAAATAATATATATAAACACTTCAATAATTGCACAAGATAGTGTAATAAAAATATCACAATGTTGTTTTTGTGCCTCTTATATTATTTAATAGAAATATAATTTTTTTGTAATACAATTTCAAAATTGAAATTTTGTGGTGTTCAAAAGTTGCAAATCACATAGTAAAATTGCAATTAAAAAAAATTACACAGTTAACCATACTTTTTTTAATTTCCTCACAATGTCTTGAGGATCTTCGGTTGGAATTGGAAGTTGTTGGTTAAATTGTTCGACGTCGCTTCCTATTCCCTCGGACAAGATTTCGTTGTAGTTATAGTTTTCTTCTTCGTTGATCTCCGGTTGACCGCACTACTCTCCGCTTGAATCCAATCTCTGAATAGAAATGAAATCTCCAATGTGTCTCCCGTCAATGAATGTATGTGCTCTCCTATTTGAAATCTCCCCGCAGAAAAAGTGCTTTCGGACGCTGTTGATGACGCTTGAATGCTCAACACATCTCGGGCCATCTTTGCTAGTATCGGAAATATCTTCTAATTCTCCCTCCAGTATTTTAGCAAGTTCATGTCCTTCATCATTGACAATTAATTCGTACGGTACAACACCCTGCAAAACATAAATATCAAAATCGCTAACTTGTGAAGAAGTTGAACCACTAAACATTTTATTTCTAAGGCCTTGAATACTAGCAGCAGAAACCGCATGTTTTTTATAAGGTTGCAACGAAGTAGTAGAAGATGGTACAGAAGCCGGTTGATTATTTGCACTTTCTTGTTGGTAACACATATTTTTTTTTTGCATTCATTGTGTATGCTAGACATAACTTCTTCTTTAGTTGGTTTGTGAGTTGGTTCTTCAGTTGGGTCTGTTGGAAGTACTTCTACATAATCATAAATAGTTTGAACAAGTGTTTTACAACCGTCTACTTTAATAGTCGGATTTAATACAACACCAATAATATAAATAGTGGGAATAGAAATTTTTTAAAAAAAAAAATTTAAAACAATTTTTCTATAGATGTCTTATAAGTTTGTTTTTCCATATATTCATTAAGTAACAAAAATATTAAAGCTATATAAAATAACATGGTTGAAATACTAGGATAATAAATACCAGAAAAATTTTTAGTAGGTTGAAAAACTCTCTAAAAATCTAATAAGTTCTAAAAAAAGATTTCCAATCATTATCTACAAGCATATCCCTTGGATTTTATTATGGGCGTTGAATAATAAAGTTATAGGTCTTCTATAATCGCAAGCAACAAGTAGTTGTTCATATAGAGAATTCCACCTAGTCGTTACTTCTTCAGGAATTTTTCTATAAGGTCCACAATCGTGACAAGTTTTTTTTATACTCTTTGCGTCTTTGTATTTTCTTACCTTTAAAAATAAAGTTTATAGCAAATTGTATTTTATCAAGAATGTTTTCAAAAAGTTTTAGGCCATCCTTTACAACTAAGTTATAAATATGACACGAACATCTTATATGAAAATGATCAGGAAAAGATGGAGTTAATCGAACTTTTAAAAGTTTTATAGCATAATCATTAGAAGTAGCATTATCTAATGTAATAGTCATAATTTTATCAATTATTCCATAATAATCACAAATTTCATGAATATTTTGTGCAATAAAAGTTCCAGTGTGCCTATCATCAATATATCTATATGCTAAAATACGTTATTGCATAGACCAAGTCTGATCTATCCAATGACATGTAACGATTAAATAATCACTACCATTAGTAATATGGCCTATATCAGAATTGAGAGACACTATGCCATTAAAATGATATAATGCATAAAGTAAATACTGTTGATATTTATTTGCAAATTTAAAAACGTCTCTTCTAACAGTTGATCTAGAAAAACCGTTAAAAGCAGGATTATACATTTATATAATGTAATGAATAAAACCAGGAGAGGAAAGAAATGCAAAAGGCAAACCCTCCACCGTAACTAATTTTGTCATATTGGACCAAAAATTCCCACCGTCGTCAGATTAATTTGACCCTGTACTTGGTTGGGGAAACTATGTGAACCTTGTCCCGACTCAGAGGGTATTGGTACACCTAATATTTTTAGCATGGTATTGATTCCACCTAGCTATGTGCTCGCCTTGTACATGTCTCAATAAACCTCCCGTCCCACCTTGACCTTTTCCGGTTTTAAATTTATAAACATTTTTACAAATTTTACATCTAACTACTTGATTCTCTTTCTCCCAATCAAAAAAATCTCATGCAGCTGATTTTAATTTTCGTTGTGTGGGGCCTCAACTCATACTAGGGGGAATCTGAGACATTCCAGTTCAGTTTGAGGCTGAGACTCAGTCTGAGCTTGAGCTTGAGGTGCACTAGTGTGTGTGTCATCTACATTAGTGTCAAAATTAAAGTCTGATTCAGATGCAGAATATACCTCATCATCTAATGGTATATCATTAAAAAAATAGTTTCATCTATATGAGTGAAATCAATCAAATCATCGGGACTAGGAATATGATTACTAGAAGAAGTACCCTTATCCTTGTTACCCCTACTAGAAGAAGCACCCTTACCCTTAATCATACGTCCAAGGCATTCCATTATAATTATGTAAATATATAATTAAAGTAAATGAAATGAAGTACGATAATTAAAATTAAGTAACAATAACAATTTAAAGAAGGAACGAAGGTACCAAACGTCGACGTAACGTCGACGTGTAATCGACGTTGAAAATTGAAACTTTGTTCGATGGATGATCCTCAAGCTAGTTGCCAACTTCACTCCCAATTTTTGAACTTTGATATAAATGAGTAAAAAAATATAATATTTAGGAGGTAATGTAGAATTGTAGAGAGATAAATTGAGAGATTAGAGAGATGGTAGGAAGATTTGTGAGAAAAATGAAGTATTTATAGTTGGAAAATAGGGTTAAAGTGTAAATATACTAATTTAGGGGTTAAAAATAAATATTAAGGGGGTAGGGGGGGCAAAATGGCCGTTATAGCCGTTGCACAACGGTCAAATTTCAATTTTGGCCGTTGTTGCAACAACTATTTTTGCAAAGGGGGGGGAGGGGGGCTGGCGGGGTGGGGCATGGTTGGGGCGGGTCCTATCGGGATCGGGATGGGCGGGACGAGCCCAGGTCCCGTCCCGAGTTCGAACACCGACGCTGATTTTTATTTTAGGGGGGATCGGGACGGGACGGGTCGGGTTGGGATCGGCACCCGACCCACTGGCCAGCCTTAGTATTTACCAATTTGAATAACAAATAACACTGTTGGTGCAAATTCTAATACTAGGTTGGGCTGAAAAATGGTGGAGGTAAAGGAGAAGAAAATGAGGGGTAGGCAGGTCCTCCAAATGTGCATTTTCCATGTCTAATTGTAGACAACTAAAATGAGTAAAAACAAAGTACTGGTGCTAGGTGAAAATGACATTACTCGATGAAGAAACTATTTTCATATGAAACTTAAATTAGAAGAAGATACAATTTTCAAGTGCACGTTAATGTCAATTTAATAACTAAGCATACTTACTTTCTCTTTTCTTCATCTTGGCCTTTAAAGAAATCTTCCATCATTTTTGGTGCTTTCCCTCTCCCTTTCACGTCTTCAGATTTCTTTTAGCTCATCATATATTTCAGTCCAAGTATTCTTAATTGGTGTGGGGAATAGTGTCATTGATCAAGGGTTTTCTTTTCCTTCTACACAAGGTTCACAATTTCTCTTAGAAGTAATGCAACCTTAAAACAATTTCTACCCTGTTTTAGTTGATTGTTTCTTGTTTCATTCATTTACCTTTTCCACCCATTATTTTGTTTTGGAGATTGCTTTGTTAAGTTAGTTTCAGCATGAAAACGTAGTATAATATCTTTCTTATTTTGATAAGTGTTGAATTCTACACCATTCATTACATAGAGTTGAAAGAAAGACAATGAAGAGTAGAAGTAGCAGTCGTATTCAGAACGTAGAAGAAGAAAGAGTAGAGAATAATGTAGTGTAGTGTGTATCTCATTATTTCTTCATTAGAGTTCATTCTTTTTTTTGTATTACATCTTATGTCTATTTATATACATGAATTACAAGATAGAGGAGCCTCTTTAGAGTTAGTTACTAACTTCCTTAACTAACTTCCTAACCATCTAACTAACTTCTTGGCTACTTAACTAACTTGTTGACTAGTTTAACTAACTTCCTAACTAGCTTTTGTCTTTGTTTGTCTTCTCAACAACCCCCCTCAAGTTGGATACTGGAAATACATTCAGTAATCCCAGCTTGGAACACAAATACTGATGTTGAATCCTATTCAAACCTTTGGTAAACAAATCAGCAGGTTGGTTTGTAGTGTTTATGTATTCTGTCTTTATTATACCTTTCTGGATTTTCTCTCTTATGAAGTGTAGATCAATCTCTATATGTTTGGTCATTTCATGGGATACTGGATTTGCAGCAATTTGCATTGCAGATTTGCTGTCAGTGTATACAGTCACTGGTAAGTCAATTTTGATCCCAATTTCTTCTAGTATGCCAAGTATCCAAGTCAATTATGCTATTGTTCCTGATAGGCTTCTGTATTCTAATTCAGTTGAGCTTCTAGATATTGTAGATTATTTCTTAGATTTCTATGATATAAGAGAGTCTTCAAATTTAATAATGTATCCAGTGACTGATTTCCTTGTATGAGGACAAGCAGCCTAGTCAACATCATAGTATGTTGTTACTGTTTCTTATGTTTTACTGGATAACAGTATACCTTGTCCAGGTTGATTCTTGATGTATCTGGCTATTCTTAGAGCAACATCAAGATGTGATTTCTTTGGCTGTTGTAGGAACTGACTTAGTGTCTGAACACTGTAGGCTATATCTGGTCTTATAACTGTTAAATAGAGTAGTTTTCCTATTAGTCTTTGGTAAGAACTCATATCTTTCAATACTTCATCTTTTGGCTTTGTCTTCTCTCATTCTGTGTGTTGCTGCTGTTGAATGTGATCATCATATTCCTTGGTAGTTAATTTCAGACTGCAGTCAATAGGAGTATTTATAGGTTTAGCAGCAGACATGCCAAGCTTAGAAATGAGTTCTAGAGCATATTTTCTTTGGTGCATTAGAATTCCTCTTTTTCTGATCTTGTAAATTCTATGCCCAGAAAATATTTTAACTCTCCCAGATCTTTCATTTTGAATGCTTGTTGTAGGGCATGTTTTGTCTCATCTATGTGCTCCATGTGATCTCCAGTAATCAGCATATCATCCACATAAACCAATACCAAGGTTATTCATTTTTCTGTCTTCCTTATAAACAATGAGTGGCCATATTGTGATTGTTTAAACTCCATCTGAACTAGTGCCTCTGTGAGTTTAAAATTCCACTGTTTTGGTGCTTGTTTAAGTCCATACAAGGATTTAATCAGTATGCATACTTGCTTGTCTCCCTGACTGATGAATCCTTGTAGTAGTTCCATATAGATTTCATCATGTAGATCTCTTTGTAAAAAGATATTATAGACATCCATTTGGTGTATGTGCCAGTGGTTAGATGCTTCCAGTGATAGAATGACTCTTACAATAACCATTTTTATTACTGAAGAAAAAGTTTCTTGGTAGTCAATGCCTTTTCTTTGACTGTATTCTTTTGCCACCAATCTAACTTTGAGTCTTTTAATCTCTCATGTTTCTCTGTATTTGATCTTGTAGATCCATTTATATCCTATTGGATATTTTCCCTCTAGTAAACACACCACATCCATGTATGATTGTCTTGTAGTGCCTTTATTTCTGCTTTCATTGCTTCCACCCATCTTGGATCCTTAGATGCCTCAATGTAGTTCCTTGGTTCTGTTATATATGAGAGTGTAATGAGATAGGCTTTGTATTTAGGTGATATTGTTTCATAGGATATGTAATTTTCTATAGAATAAGGAGTATTATTGGATTTATTGATGATAAAATCCTTAAGCTAAATTGGAGGTTGTTTTGATCTGGTAAACTTTCTGGTAGATATTGTAGTGGTAGGTTGATTTGTAGGTGGTGCATGATGTTGTACTTGTGTTATATCCATCTGGTTTGTTCTGGTGTTACTGTTTCAGTTGATAAACTGATATCTTGAGTATTTTATGGAGTGTGAGATCTTTGATATGATCTTTCTTGTACAACAACCTGATGATTATTAGTAGGTATATACATATATATATTTGTATTGTGGTATTCATTGTCACACTCACCAGTTTGATCATTATAGAGAAAGATTTGTCTTTCTGGTGTTTCTGTTCTGAAGGGGAACTCAGTTTCCCCGAAAGAGACATCTCTATTGACAAACAACAGTTTTTTTTAAGGTCATATAAAACATATTCTTTTTTGTGTTTCAGAATATCCCATCATTACCCAAGTTTTCACTTTAGAATGCAATTTATCAGAAATAGTTAAGTCATTAGCATAACACAAGCATCCTAAGACTTTTAGATGATGAATATAAGGCTTCTTCTTATACAGTTTCTCATAAGGTATTATGCCAGTGGTCACAGAGGGTAGTCTATTTATTAAGTAAACTACAGCTTGAACACATAGTGCCAGAACGTCAAAGGAATGTTAGATTGTAATCTTACTACTCTAGTTATTTCTAGTATGTGTCTATGTTTTCTTTCAGCCACTCCATTTTGTTGGGGTGAATAAGCACAAAATCTTTGATGTATAATTCCTAGTTTTAAAAATAAACTGTTACATACATCATTTACAAATTCTATTCCATTATCAGTTCTTATAATTTTTACTGTTTTATTGAATTAAGTATATACATATGTTAAGAACTACTTAAGTACCACATAGACATCTGATTTGAGTTTTAGTAAGTAAATCCAGGTCATTCTGGTGAAGTCATGTACAATTGTTAGAAAGTATTATTACCATTGTGAGTTTGAACCTTATAGGGACCCTAGACATCCATGTGTACAAGATCAAAGCTGGAAGAACTTTTATTAATACTGACTGGAAATGGAAGTCTACATTTCTTGGCACATGGACACACATTACACTTCTTTATAGTACTAGCTATAACATCAGACTTTGCTCTAATTAGTCTACTTAAAACAGTACTAGATGTATGCCTAAATCTTCTGTGCCACAACTCTATTTCTTCCTCTGACATTGTAGTAGGTTCTTTATTCTCTTTCATATTTAGTCCTATCTTGACTTGTTCATTAGGATGTCTTGGTGATGTCTGATTTACTAGCATGTATAGTCCATCTTGTAACCTACCAATCTCATTCATCCTCCCATTGTAAAGATCTTGAAAGAGACAGAAGTCAGGGTAGAAAGTGGTTGTACATTGTAACTCTTTAGTTAGTTGAGACACATACATCAGGTTAAATTTGAACTGTGGTAAGTAGAATACATTGTTAAGTGTACTTCTGTTAGAAATAGTGCTTAATCCTATATGAGTCATATTAATCATTTCCCCATTTGGTAAGTGTACTTTCTTAGATTGAGAAGTATTAGTTAATTTGGTGGCCTTATTTAGCATTTATATATCAGAGACCATATGGTTAGTGTCACCAGTATCTATAATACATTGTTTAACTATATTAGCTACAAACAAAGCTTTATGGCAGAACATACCTGCAACATTAACAGAAGACTGAGCAGAAGTTGAATCTTGAGAAGTTTTAGGCTGCATGTTGTGATTTAATAGTTGAACAATCTGCTCATACTGATCCTTAGAGAACACATGTGCTTCTTGTACTTGCCAGTTGCTTGTATTTATTTTACCAACACCATATGACTTGTCACTCATGTTATTGGTTATGCATAATTTTCCAGGACTGTTATTCTCCTCATCTGCATACACATTGTGAGCAACATGTTCCTTTTTTTTAGATTTGAAACGTGGAGGATAACCAACACCTTATAACAGAATTCTTTTGTATGCCTTTTCATCTTACAAACTTCACAGAACAGATTAAAGTTCTTTTTGAACCTTTGTGAACTTGTGCCTGTTCTTGAGTACATAATAGTATGATCATGGCTCACATAGTGACTAAAGCCTCTTGGTCCTACTCATAGAAGACCAACAGACTTGGCTGTGACAGATTTTTGATTTTTATCACTGGTTATCATAGAGTAAGCCTTATTAATAGTGGGTAGAGGTGACATTAACAGAATCTATATTTTTGCATGCATGTAGTTTTCATTTAACCCCATCAAGAACTGATATAGCTTTTGTCTTTGAAGGTATTCTACAAACTCCTTTAATTTAGGACATCCACAACTAGGGGGTGGAACTAAAGATTGGAATTCTACCCACAAGGTCTTTAGTTTAGAGAAATATTCAGCCATACTTGAATTTCCGTGGGTTAATGTGGCTATTTCTCTATGTAGGTCATACGTTCTTGATCCATCTACTTTATCAAACCTTTCTCTTAGATCTTCCCATACTTCATAGGTAGAGTCTGCATACAACACTCCACTCAGTAATCCATTTGAAACTGAGTTCATTAACCATGCTTGTACTACTGCATTTACCCTATCGCACGGATCCCGCCATTCTTCATCATAGTTTCCCTTCTTGCACTTTCCATTGACAAAACCAAGTTTATTCCTACCAAGTAGTGCAATCCTCATAGACTTATTCCATAGTGCATAATTTTTAGAATCAAGTAATTGAAATGAGATGAGGGATACACCACTTACATCTGAAGATTAAAGAAAGAGTGGGTGATTGTGGTTTATAGCAGTTGTAGTCACTGGATTTGGTCTTATGTTGTTGTTGTTCTCAGTTTGATTTGTATCAGGATCCATAGTATAGTAGAAAAGTGTTTAAGATGATCAAGAATTGTGTGTAAGATTGAAGTGTTAATACTGGTTTTTCAGAAGTAACCAAGATATTTGTGTTCTGTGATTGAATTCAATTAGAACAATACCGACAAAATTTTGTCCAGAGAAGAATTAGAATCTACTTCAGAATCAACCAGTTGATAGAGGAGAATATTCATAGAGAGATGTTGTTCAAATCAATGTAGAACAACACACAAACTTCATAGATGCAAACACAGAAACAGAAGATCAGAATTACAAAGAATCAGAAACAGAAGAATTGAGAGGAGAAATTAAACCAATATCAATAGATTGACTTGAAGATTGTTGCGGAAGTCTTGAGAAGTGGATCAAACTCTGATACCATGTTGAATTCTACACCATTCATTACATAGAGTTGAAGAAAGACAATGAAGAGTAGAAGTAGTAGTACCAGTCGTATTCATAATGTAGAAGAAGAAGAAGAAGAAGAAGAAAGAGTAGAGAAGAATGTAGTGTAGTGTGTATCTCATTATTTCTTCATTAGAGTTCATTCTTTTTTGTATTACATCTTATGTCTATTTATATACATGAATTACAAGATAGAGGAGCCTCTTTAGAGTTAGTTAGTTACTAATTTCCTTAACTAACTTCCTAACCATCTAACTAACTTCTTGACTACTTAACTAACTTCTTGACTAGTTTAACTAACTTCCTAACTAGCTATTGTTGTTGTTTGTATTCTCAACAATAAGGAAAAACATAATGCGGTATTATGAGACAAAAGGAAAATCTTGCTTCTTGCAATACTTATTACTTCCTTGATTATACTCATTTTGCTCATTTCTTTGGGAGTCAAAATTGTTGTTCATCTTTCTTATTCTGTTTTATGCAAATTGAAAGTTGTTTTTTACTTTGCAACAACTAACATGTGTCATGTATGCCGTTCAGACTATGAGAATTCCAACCACCTGTTCGTGTATTGTCCAGTGGACTAACTTGAGACATCTGAAGTATGTTCTTAAACTTTTTTGGTCTGCAATGGGTTATGCCTTGCATCTTGAAGAAAGCTTTAATTAATTGTAGTATTGGAAAGTGCAGAAAAAATCCAAAAACCTAAGACCAAATTCAATAGCAGCTCCTGCGAAGACCTGCACACATTTACTTTTGCATCTTCTAACATCTTGAGTATTAACGTGTACAATTCCTACACCATAATTAGAATATATCCCATATATTGTGTAAGTATTTAGTGATGTATAATTATGGTAGCTATATGATTCTTATTGTATTAGGGTTCTACATTGTACACTATATATATTTGTATTAATGAAAAAGCCTCATCAAGGGAGATTAATACAATTTTACATGGTATAAAGAACCAAAATTTCTTCCCTACTCTAAACCTTGAAATCGGCAGCCCTCCCTTCCTTTTTCCGATGCCAAAACTGGCTATATACCATCGGTATACATTGATATACCTCTAATATACAGCCTCCTCAACCTCATTATTTCTCCAACAGACTGTATACCACAACTATACACTGTTATACCTATAATATACATCCTCATCAACCTCCTTATTTCTCCAACAGGTTGTATACCACCGGTATACGCTGTTATACATCTCATATACAACCTCCTCAACCTCTCCGAACCCCCAAATTTTTTTTGGCAGCCCTCATGGCGAAAAGCAACCACACTGGTTTTTCTGGCCGCGGCAGGAGCATAGATTGGGACTGGGCTTTCGGCAAACACCCAGAACCTCCGCGACCCAGCAACATGTGAGCCATACCGACGTGCCACTGTCACCAGGCCCAAGCTCCTGCAGCCCATGCAATGGTCCAACAGCCTGCTATCGATGGGCCACTGTTATCGGGCCTAATTTCCTGCAGCCCAACAGTCTGGGATCACTCCACAATCTATTATGGTTGGAAACGGTCATCGCATTCTAATTCAAGATTTTGGCCACACTCTAACCCCACCACCGCATCCCCAATTCTCCATAAATAACGTATTTTATGCCCCAAATATTATCAAAAACCTAATCTCCGTTAGAAAATTTTCCACAGATAATTCCGTATCAATTAACTTTGACCCGTTTGGGTTTTCTATAACGGACATACGTATCGGGAAACTCCTTACAAGATGCAATAATGAGGGGGATCTCTATCCTTTCCTATCCATGTCTGCTGCCAGTGTCACCCCTCCCACATCTCTAACTGCCCAAGTCTCTCCTCCCAACCCTTTAGTAATAATCTCTCCGTCAACCTGGCACAATAGACTTGGACACCCAGAAGCTCTTGTTTTTAATTTTTTCGGAACAAACACGTTCGCCTTCCTTTTCAGTCTTCTTTAAGCATTACATTTTCTTTGTTTGACATTGTTCATGCCGATTTATGGACATCTTATGTTATTAGTTCACTGGGTCATAAATTTTATCTTCTGTTATTAGATAACTTTTCTCACTTTATCTGGATTTATCTTCTAAAATTCAAGTCTGAAGTTTTTACCAAGTTTCTTGAGTTTCGTAACTTTATCAAAACATAATTTGAAAAATCCATCAAATTATTCCAATGTGACAACTGTCGTGAGTTTATTAATTCTGAGTTTCATAATTTTTGCATCAATAATGGCATGGTCTTCCGTTTCTCTTGTCCCCAAACCTCACCCCAAAACGAACAAGCCGAATGAATTCTCTGTACTATCAACAACATGGTTTATATCATTCTTTTCCATGGCTCTCTTCCCCGTCGTTTTGGATTTATGCAGTCAAAATTGTAGCATACATCCTTAATATTTTACCTACCAGTACTCTTCACAACAAAACCCCCACCGAAATTCTCTACCGTCAGATCCCTTCCTATGATCACCTTAGAATTTTTGGTTTCCTGTGCTACCCAAATCTTGACTCCACTACTACTCATAAATTAGCACCTCGTACCACCCCGTGTGTCTTCTTAGGATTCCCACCCAACCATAGGGGGTATTTGTGTTATGACCTATCTTCCCATAATATCATCGTGTCCCGTCATGTCACGTTTAATGAAGCAATCTTTCCATTCGCCAATCTCCAAAAATTCCTTACTACCGATTATTCTTTCCTCGAGGAGTTCGAACCATCTCCTGCCATTCGCTACATGCTCAATCACCCAGTTACTGTACCGTCGCCGCCACCTCCGGCAGATACCACAACCTCCAGTCACCGCCACTTGCCCACTCTTTGTCACCGTTACTGCCGATTGCCACCACCACCGACAATCGACCCACCCTCTCAATGCCTTCACCGATCCCCATCCCCGCCACTGTATCATCTCCTCAGCACCAACACCACTCCGTATCCACACCAACTACCAGCAACTCACCTCTTACACCCGACTTCCCACCAACTAACTAGAACACTGGTACATTCCCACCTCCGACACCATACCACACACTGCCAACCTCATCCAGTCTCGATCTACAGAGATCGGTGACACCACCCAACTCAGCCACTCTTCCCGATCTCGACAAGCCCAGATCGGCGACGACACCAACAATCGCCATGTACCTAGTGACCAGATCGACACCCCACTGCCATACCAAATTTCGAGACCACATAGTGAACACCACCAGACTCCAATCCAACCTAGAACACTCGGCCCTACACCCAACAACCATACCCAGCCCGCACCCTCGTACCGTATGGAAACCCGTGCCCAACACGAGATTTTCAAATCCAAATTCCAATTTAACCTGTCTACACAAACCATTTCCCCAATTCCCAAAAGCCCAAAATTAGCCAAACTAGACCCATATTGGAATGCGGCCATGTATGAAAAGTTTAATGCTTTAACGAAATAGCATACTTGGAATTTGGTTCCTCGACCGGAGGGGGTGAATGTGATCCGTTACATGTGGATTTTTCGTCACAAGTTTAGAAACAGTGGTGACTTAGAAAGATATAAGGCAAGGTTTGTGGCCAATGGTACAAATCAGCAGGAGGGCATTGATTGTGGTGAGACATTCAGTCTGGTTGTTAAACCAGCTACCATTCGTATAGTTCTAAGCATTGCTATTGGTAAGCATTGGCCGATTCATCAGCTTGATGTAAATAAATGCATTTCTACATGGGAATTTAAAAGAAACTATTTACATGCATCAACCGTCCGATTTTGTCCATCCAGCAACCCCTCAGTATGTATGCTATCTTCGTAAGTCACTATATGGTTTGAAACGGGACCCTAGAGCGTGGTATGATCGCTTTGCACAGTACATTATGTGAATTGGGTTTACATGCAACAAGAGTGATAATTCTCTATTTATTTTCCATAGAGGTAGTAATATTGCTTATTTATTATTATACGTGGATGACATTGTTCTTACTGCTTCTTCCGATATGCTGAAAAATGAGATAATTGCACTGCTCAAAACCGAATTTGCTATGACTGACTTGGGGAAGTTAAGCTATTTTTTGGGGATCTCAGTGACTAGATCTGCAGACACTATGTTTCTTTGCCAGCGTAAGTATGTAGAGGAGATCGTGTACAGGGCTAGGATGGAAAATTGCAAAACCATATCCACTCTGGTTGACTCTAAATCAAAACTTAGTGCAGTGGATGGTAATCCGGTGAAAAATCCTACTCTTTATAGGAGTCTAGCAGGTGCACTTCAGTATCTCACTTTCACCAGACCTGATATTTCTTATGTTGTTCAGTAGGTATACTTGTTTATGCATGCCCCCACGGAGCCTCATTTTACTGCTCTTAAACGTATCATTCGATATGTTAAGGGGCCACTTGATTATGGATTACACCTATACCCTCTGCACCGAACATGTTATTATCATATACGGATGCTGATTGGGCAGGCTATCTGGACACACGATGCTCCACATCCGACTACTATGTATTTTTTAGGGATAATCTCATCTCCTGATCTGCCAAGCGGCAAGCCACATTATCCCGTTCGAGTGTAGAAGTAGTGTATAGAGGAGTTGCTAATGTTGTTACTGAGATCTGTTGGCTCCGAAACCTTCTTTTGGAGCTTCAATGTCCATTACGTAAAGCGTCTCTGGTGTACTGTGATAACATATCCGCTATATACTTATCTCACAATCCGGTTCAACATCAGCGAACCAACCATATTGAGATGGACATCCACTTTGTTCGTGAGAAGGTTGCTCTCGGTCATGTTAAGGTATTGCATGTGCCCTCTTCCTATCAGTACGCGGATATCTTCACGAAGGGTCTTCCGTGACAGTTGTTCATTGACTTCAGATCCAGTCTCAGCGTCCGGCCTCCTCTCGCTCCGACTGAGGGGGTGTATTAACGTGTACAATCCCTACACCATAACTAGAATATATCTCATATATTGTGTAAATATTTAGTGATGTATAATTATGGTAACTATAGGATTCTTATTGTATTAGGGTTCTATATTGTACAATATATATATATATATATATATATATATATATATATATATATATATATATATATATATATATATATATATATATATATTAATGAGAAAGCCTTCTCAAGAGAGATTAATACAATTTTACATTGAGGTCGGTAATTTATACCTTCATTAGATAGAGCTGCAATTTTTGGACCCTATGGAGCTGAATCAAATATACTTTGTGGGGATGCAACACATATCTCTATCGTGATGGCAAAGTATCTTATGAATCTGTTTTTTGGTGTAATTGCAACGATATAAATGATGTTAATTACGTTTTGGACTTTCTTTCCATGCTACAACTTTTGGACCTTAGGGAGAAAGAAGAATCAAAGATGCTTTAAAGGGGTTGCAACACTTATCCCTACCAAAAGGCTAGGTGTATTATGAATCTATTTTTGGTGTAATTACTGATTTATATTATGTAAATCACATTTTGGACCTTATTGATTCTCTTAAGTGTTGAGGATGAGCCAATTACAAATTTCTGTAACTTCATACATCCACGCATGCAGCAAATCAATAAAATCCTTATTGTTTAAATCCTCCACCCTCCAATACATCCACTGATTTTAAGTGACATGTCAAATTCATTTAGAAAGCTATTGAGAAATACAGGAGAGTTCATCACGGGAGGTAAGCCAAACCCCCTAATCAGAATCATGGAAGAACAAACACCTTATTTTCTCACAAAAAAGTGAATCCAAATCTTACACTTTTAGGTCCATCTTTTTTATGGAATAAAAAGGCGCCTCACACAATTAGTGTCAGTTATGTGAGACACATATAAATTTTTTTGAAGTTGTTTATTGCTCTTAGAGCCATTTGGTTGACATACAAATTGTGTATAGATTGTATATGAATAATTACTCGTCAAACGTTTGGTCATTTCACTATAATCAGCTATATATTGTATAATTTGAAACACTTGTTCCAACTGAGTGTTTTTTTCTTCATATTAGTTGTTCGGTATTATTACTACACATATTCTCATTTCATAGAATATTCGTCATAAATAATATATAAATTCCAGTATAATTAATTATAGGCAATGAAAAAGGCAATAAAATGAAAATAACCTCTCTACTTTTCAAGATAGGGGTAAATTTTGCGTACACTCTATCATTTTCAAATCTACTTGTGGATGACACCGAGTATAAAGGCAACAAAATAGTGCATTAATAATGCTTAACTTTAGATAGGTGTTACAGGAGTAATACTTTATGCATCTACCAAACGGGTCCTTTTGGTGAAGTTCTTTATCCGCATTTCGCTCCTTTAATTTTTTTTCGGACGTATCTCTTTTGCATTCCAATATAATTCCATTAAATTTTAAAAAAAAATCAAAATCCTCTTCGAGAACAACATGATCAAAAGTAATCCGAACACACATGAATCAACAGACTTATTCAACCATGTTTTCTTCAAAAACTTTTTAAAAATTACTCCCTCCGTCCTAAAAAGATTGATCTACTTTCCTTATTAATTTGTTCCAAAAAGATTGGCTCTTTTTTATATTTAGAAACAATTTAACTTTATGAAATCATTTATAACTATACAAATATCTGAGATTTTTTCTGAATCACATATTTCAAAAATCTTTCTTTAGTTTTTAAAGTTTATATCAAGTCAAACTATGCCAAACTTTTTGGGACGGAGGGAGTAAACTAAAAAAATAAGTTCAAACAGGCAAACTTCCTACTATACCAAAGAGTTAATCAATTCTAGCCCAATTGACCCAATTGCTGTTAGCCCAACAAATGTTTTGTTCCCAAACAAACATTGGGAGAGAAGATAAAGTGAAAGTTATTTGGTCTCTCTGATGTCTAATCTCAATTTACTCATACTAATTTAAACTGATAGGATTTGTCTTCTCCATGAAACTAACTTTACAATTAACTATTATAATATATTTTTCTTCTACTACATCACTAAAATTAACATTTGAATTTTCGTGTCCGATAATTTCGCTATCATATAATTTTCCTTTTCAATTTGTATGACAAACCATTTTTTAGTCAGTCCAAAAAAAATAATATATTTTTTTATTTGAGAATAATTTAACTTTAAACTTTACATTTTATGTTTAACGAGATGATCTATAACCACACAAATATATTTAGCTTGTTTTAGATCACAAGATTCAAATATCTTTTCTTATTTTTAAAATTTCTTTTCCAGTCAAATTATACCATATAAATTGGAATGAAGGGAGTCAAACATAACGATAGGAGCGTACCAATTCCCGTACAAGGCTAATTCCAACGCAAGATTAATGTTTGGCTATAATAGTTGTCACATCTCCTTAACGTACCATTCTTTTTTGGTTAAAATGAAACTGCGAAGAGGATATAATATTAACCATATATGTATATATCCGTTTTTTCTTCTTTCTGAATTAAAATTTGGACTCATAACGCAACAAGAATAAACAAGAGCTTTCCTAATTGGCGTTTTAATTAAAATTTTGATCAAATTATGTTCTAAAGAAAAAAAATGATTTTGAAAAATATTAATCGTGTACTCTTCTAAATAAGTAATTCATTCTTTACTTGTGAAATTGGGATGGATATAGGGTATCAGATCAAACTAGAAAAGTGAAAATGTTAATATTCTTGTACTCTCTAAATAATAATTCATTCTCCCCAATCATTTTTGTCCTCTTGCTTCCCACTCATTAAATTAGGAAAATTCCTAACCGACTACTATGATCTATTAATTTAATTTAAGAGAGTTGAGCAAGTTGTTAAATTAAATGAGAGTATCTGTTAAATATACACAATATACATGTGTATATTGTGTATATTGGTCTTGGATTGGCTCTCAGATTTGGCTGATTATTGTGTATAATTTATGATAAATATTTAGTATCCTAGTTTATGTAATGTTGTATTATAATTAGTATTGTATTACCATAAATGTATAGTTAGAGTAGAATAAAGTTTTAGGAATAGAATAGGAATAGGATTCTCCTATTATGGAAATATGTAACTTGTATATATAGTCTTTCAATTAAAGAAAACAATCAAGGGGATTATTTCTTTCATGGTATCAAAAGTTTAGGTCAAAACAAAAAATTCCTCTCGAATTTTTGTTGCAATTCTCGGCCAAAGACCGAACCTTCCCCTCGGGTTTGCCATTTGTTCTTCCGCTCTCCAAATCTCTATTCCAAATCCCTCTATCACCTATTGTTCTTTCGTTATGTCTACGTCAAAGAACACATTTCAGCCTGCCCTTGTTATTTCTAACATCAAGAATCATATCCTTCTAATTCTTGAAATAGAAAACGTCCAATACACGACGTGGGCTTAGTTGTTCAAAATTCACGCTCGTTCGCATCAAGTCATCCATCACATAATCCCGGCGGCTCCTGATGATACGGAGGTCCCTAAACGCGAGGATGATCCTAAGTTATGGACAACACTTGATGCCACAGTCCTTCAGTGGATTTATTCTACTATCTCCATCGACCTATTGCAGACGATTATTGAGCCAGAGGCTACGGCGATGGCAGCATGGGATAGACTGCGTGACATATTCCAGGATAATCAAAATTCCAGAGTTGTTATCCTTGAACAGGATTTTTTCCACGCCAACATGGAAAATTTCCCGAACGTTTCAGCATATTGCAAAAGGTTGATGAAATTGGCGGACCAACTCCGCAACGTTGGTGCGCCAGTTAGTGAAGATCGTCTTGTTTTACAGATGATTGCTGGCCTATCCGAGTCCTATAGTGGCGTTGGAACTCTCCTTCATCAAAGTAATCCTCTTCCAAGGTTCTATCAAGTCCGATCTATGCTTACATTGGAAGAAGTCGGTTTGGCTAAAAAGGCGACTACTAATGTTAGTCCCGTGGTCATGATGACTTCCTCCACTAGTCCTCAAAATCTTGGTGACAATTCAAACCAAAACCGATCTCACGGGGGGCAGCAAGAATGAGCGGAAAAATAATGGGAAAAATCGCGGGGGCAAACGCGGCGACTCCGGCAGCAGTCACGGTGGCCAAAACAGTGGGAGTGGACCCCATCCCGGTTATAGTGGGCCACCGATCCACTGGTCTCAGCCTTGGGCCTCAGGACCGTGGGCTTGGACCAGTGGACAATGGCCCTACGACCCACCTCCACAACAATTTCCAGCGTCTGGCCAGTGGGCTTTCCAGCAGCCCCAACGGCCCATCGCTGGCGATAATTCCAGCTCTTTGCGATTTCGGCTCGAGGCGATCCAGTGCAGAATTCTTGGGCCCCGGCCTCCGCGCAAGCTCACCATGCAGCAGGCCCCACTCAGACCGATATCGAGGTCGCAATGCACACACTGGATTTGACTCAACTGGACCCGAATTGGTATATGTACACCGGTGCCACTACCCACATGACATCTTATTCAAGTACTCTATCATCTTATTCCAATTTGAGTAACCCTCGCGATATAATTTTTGGTAATGGTAATTCTGTTCCAATTTGGGGTTATGGTCATAAAACATAATCTCTCCCTCACCCCCCTCTTATCTTGAAAAATACCCTACACGCCCCAAAATTGACTAAAAACTTAGTCTATGTCCGTAAATTCACTACTGACAATTCTGTTTCTATTGAATTTGATCCATTTGGTTTCTCTGTGAAGGATTTCAAGACGGGGAGTCCTCTCATGAGGTGTGATAGTAGGGGAGATCTTTATCCTATCACACCCAGTCCCGGTCCATCGAGTCAAGCCCGACTATCAGCTTTTACAGCCATCTCTCCTTCCTTGTGGCATGCTCGTCTTGGTCATCCGGAGTCCTCTATTTTGTCAGCTTTAGATAAAAATAGTTTTATTTCATGTAAGGGTACGAGTCGTACTCCAATTTGTCAATCTTGTTCTTTAGGAAAAATTGTTAAGTTGTCGTTTGTAGACTCAAAATCTCATACTTTAATGTCATTTTATATTATTCATCACGACTTATGGACGTCTCCTGTTCCTAGTTTTATGGGTCATCGATATTATGTTCTCTTTTTGGATGATTATTCTAAATTTCTATGGACGTTTCCAATAGTGAAGAAATCTCAAGTTTTTTCCATCTTTCTAAAATTTAGAGCATTCATTAGAACCCAATTCGACCGTGAAATCAAAAATATTTAGTGTGATAATGGAAAGGAGTATGACAATGGGGTGTTTCGGGAATTCTGTGCTACTAATGGGATAAATTTTCGTTTCTCTTGTCCTCATACATCTTCACAAAATGGGAAAGCCGAACGTAAAATTCGTTCCATAAATAACATTATCCGCACCCTATTGATTCATGCTTCCGTACCCCATATTTTTTGCATCATGCTCTTCAAATAGCTACATATCTCCTTAACATAATTTCTTCCAAAGGTCTGACATATTCTTCCCCCCTTCAAATTTTATATAATAAAACTCCTTCGTATTCTCATCTTCGGGTTTTTGGGTGTTTATGTTATCCGTTATTTCCATCCACAACAATTAACAAACTTCAGGCCTGGTCTACTCCGTGTGTGTTTTTGGGTTTTTCATCTAATCATTGTGGCTACAAATGCTTTGATTTATCATCCAATAAAATCATCATTAATCGCCATGTAGTTTTTAATGAATCCTAATTTCCATTTGCTAAAAGTCATTCTCCCGTGCCTAGTTCATATAATTTTTTGGATGAACAAATATCCCCGTATATTATTCAGCATTTTTCGGACATCTCCCTCACCCCAAAATTCTCCAGCCCATCGCCGCTGGTCCCATCGCCCGCATACCTCTCTCGCCGCTTTGGTCACTAGGCCGCTTTCAAAGAATTGGGCTACCCACTTAATATCGAACCGTCCGCTGCTTTCCGCCACTGATCAAGCTTTCGAGTTGGGCTCGCTGCCCATCGCCTGCTAGCCACCCGTCCCGAGCCCAAACAGATTCAAGTCATAGACTGGTCACTCATAGTCAACGGGGTATTGTTACACCTAAAAGACATTTTAATTTACATTCTAATGTCTCTAAATCCCCCTTGCCCCGTAATCCTGTGTCTGCCTTAAATGACCCGAATTGGAAAATTGCTATGACTGATAAATATAATGCTCTTATTGATAATAAGACATGGGAGTTAGTGCCCCGTCCATCTGGTATTAATGTTATCAGGTCTATGTGAATTTTTGCTCATAAGGAGAATTCAGATGGTTCATTTGCTCGACATAAGGTGCGGCTTGTGGGTGATGGTAAGACTCAGCAAGTTGGTATAGATTGTGGGGAGACATTTAGTCCGGTGGTCAAGCCGGCTACCATTTGTACTGTGCTTAGCTTGGCTCTTTCGAAGACATGTCCTATTCATCAATTGGATGTCAAAAATGATTTCCTACATGGTGATCTCAAGGAAACAGTCTATATGCATCAGCCATTGGGATTCAGGGATCCCAACCATCCTCATCATGTCTGTTTGTTGAAGAAGTCCTTATATGGGCTTAAGCAGTCTCCACGGGCTGGTATACAAGATTTGCTGACTATGTTTCGACTATTGGGTTCACTCACAACATGTCAGATAATTTCTTGTTCATCTACCGTCGTGGTTCGTCCTTGGCCTACATTCCATTGTATGTGGATGATATCATTTTGACTGCCTCTTCCGATGCCTTACGCCAGTCTATCATGACCATGCTCAGCTCTGAGTTTGCTATGAAAGACTTAGGGCCCTTGAGTTACTTTTTGGGGATTGCCGTCAAGCGTCATTCAGATGGATTGTTTTTGTCTCAACGAAAGTATACAACTGAGATCATCGAGAGGGATATGATGTCATCCTGTAAGTCCACTTCCACTTTAGTTGATACAAAGCCCAAGCTTAGTGTCACGGCCGGCGTACCCTAAGAGGATCCGACCCGCTATCGCAGTCTTGTAGGGGCCCTTCAGTATCTTACATTTACGAGATCAGATATTACGTATGCTATCCAGCAGGTGTGTTTGTTCATGCATGATCCCAGAATTGAGCACATGAATGCGCTCAAACGCATCATTCGGTATATTCAAGGTACACTTCACTATGGGTTGCATTTATAATCCTTCCTCGACATCCACACTTATCTCCTATACAGATGCTGATTGAGGTGGCTGTCCCGACACCAGACGGTCTATGTCAGGATATTGTATGTTTCTTGGCAACAACTTGGTCTCCTGGTCTGCAAAGTGTCAGTCGAGTCTATCCCGCTCAAGTGCCGAGGCTGAATATCGAGGGGTAGCTAATATGGTCTCAGAATCATGTTGGTTACGTAATTTGCTTTTGGAGCTTCATTGTCCCATTCAGAAGGCAACCTTGGTATATTGCGATAATATTAGTGCCATCTACCTTTCTGGTAATCCGGTTCAGCACCAACACACTAAACATATCGAGATGGACATTCACTTTGTCTGTGAAAAGGTTGCTCATGGTCAAGTTCGCGTATGCCATGTCCCGTCAAGATATCAAATTGCCGACATCTTTACAAAGGGTCTTCCCTCAGTCCTTTTTGAAGATTTTAGGGACAATCTCAGCGTTCGAAGACCGCCCGCTATGACTGCGAGTGTGTGTTAAATATGTCTCGGATTGGCTCTCGAATTTGGCTGATTATTGTGTATAATTTATGGTAAATATTTAGTATCCTAATTTAGGTAATGTTGTAATATAATTAGTATTGTATTACCATAATTATTGTATTACCATAAATGTATAGTTAGAGTAGAATAAAGTTTTAGGAATAGAATAGGAATAAGATTCTCCTATTATGAAAATATGTAACTTGTATATATAGTATTTCAATTAATAAAAATAACTAAGGGGATTATTTCTTTCAATATCAATTTATTACATAAAGTAAACAGGACTATGGATCGGACCTCTTAAAAATACAAATTTACAAAGAAAATGACAGCACAAATAAATTTGTCTTTTCTTTAAAGACAGCTTTGCGCACATTGTGCTCAACATAAACTAATAGACTCTTCCAAAGACATTTAAATTTTAATAAATTTGAGTATTAATCTAACACCCAATGTTTAGGGATCAGCCCCCCTTTTCCCAACTCTATGGACAACTAATTAAATAGTACACTTTGATTCTCAACATGTCTTTTCTTTTCTTTTCTTTTTAAGTTTTGTAGGGATGGTGATGCGGAGGGACGAGGAAATAGGAAAAATTAAGAATGATCTAATTAATGAAAATCAACTTGCATTTGTTCGATACAACATAATACTATATCTATCAACTTAAATACTATGTACTGACGATACAAAAAATAATATGCACAATCTGGTCACTTATATAATAACTTGAATTTTTTAAACTAATCTGCTATTATAGGTCAGATAATACGAAGAGTGTAAAAGAATATTTTTCTATCGATGTATATAATTTAATTAAATCCTAAATCTATAAACTACCTCCGAATAGAAAAAGAATTAGTATTGTTTTACACTTCCTAAATCCTACCTTGTAACGTATAAATACACCGTTATGTGTGTTGAAAGGGAAGGTTTTTTTCCTCCATAGTATTTTTCTACGTCATTTTCAAATTTTTAAAAAGAATTAGCAATTGATAAAACTATTAGTCAATTTGTTGAATCATTCATAAATGATGTATGGATTAAAAGAGTCAGATATTTGTACGGCAGTGGCGCCTATTTCAGCCGTTAAATTTGGAGTATATTAACAATACTCTAACGAATGAGAGAGTTTGGGATGGAATCTTTTAATTAGAGGACTAAATAAGTTTTAGAAAATTGAAATACATAATTTATGTACGGTACTATATATATTTGGGAGCTGATGTCAGGTCAAATATTAAGAAAAAAGATTGATGAGCTGTTAACCTAATTATTATTATTGTATGCTGAATTTTCTTTCAATGAGGGAAGAAAATCTGCACGAAGAGGAAGTAATTGATTTTCAATTTTGCAAAAATATATACAAGACAACAGACATTGTCGTCCAAAATTGTCAAAGCAAAATATCTAGCTTGGAAAATCTCAGAATTTTACTGTTAATAGATGGATTTAACACTTATTTTCGACCTTTGGTGATAAGATTATTTGTTTATAATTATGTATTAATTAGGATTATTACCCAAAAAAGTAACTATTAATTAGGAGACTTGTGAATTATTTCTTCTGCAAGCGGATCTGCAGCAATCACATTTTGAGCATTTTTCTCTTGTATGTGTAGCTAACCTTAGCCGTCAAACCTTCCCTTCCAACACCCTAAATGGTGTATTTATACGTTACATGTAGAATTTAGAAGAAGGACAAACTAATAGGCTAATTAGCAACCGTTATGGTGGACTTGACCCAATAACTATTTCCAACCGATTATCATCTCTCGTGTATAATTATTCAATGCAAAATCAACTCTAGACTGAGAAATTCTTTTGGCATATATATCCTTTTGATGTTCATATTGTTGGTCCCTAGCCCGGGAAATAAAAGGGTTACTATAGTTTGACAACCAACATAAGACTAGTCAATTTCTTATGAATTCTTACAATATATAGATGATTATTATTTTATAATACAGATACAAGATGAGATTAAATAAAACGGTGGTGTATCAGTAAAAACTTATATAATCGATCTCAACTTCCATAAGATTAAACTTCAATTCTGTTGTCCGTTTGATGTTTATGACTGCTTTGGTGAACAAATTCCTTTAGTGCATGCATACGAGGGTGAAGATTTTTAGAGACAAGTTCAAAGACCGAATTTTCTAGAAATTATGCTTGGTATATATATATATATATATATAGTTTTTTTCTTTTTGAAGGATTACAGCAATTCCATACTTACAACAAGTTACATGTTACCATTACGGAAATATGAAAATCATAGAATGACTAAGCTTTTTAAAACTTTATATTGAAATATTTCAATCTAAATGAAGTTCCTTTGGAGAACATTCACTGTCCTCTGTTTAGAAAATATTTATAACGTAAAAAGTATCCTTGATTATTTCATTCCAATGTTAGAAAATATATACAATCATAGGTTTTAGTACTAATCTAAGTTTACCTAAAATATAAGATGCTAATTACTTACAATCCTCCTAATTGATGACTAATTGATTATACTACTAATTATAATATCATGATTAATGGAGAATAAATATAATTATGGGATTTACCCATAATTATTCGAATAGTCCCCCGCAGTTTGAGTGGGAGGTTCACGTATGCTTAGACTGTCCCGGAAATCATCAAAAAGTATGTGCGGAAGACCTTTCGTGAAAATATCTGCAATTTGATAGTGGGACGGTACATGGAGAACACGGACTTGTCCACGAGCAACTTTTTTGCGGACAAATAAGATATCCATTTCAATTTGTTTTGTGCGCTGATGCTGAACATGATTGCCGGATAAGTATATCGCACTCACATTGTCACAATAGACCACAATTGCCTTTTCAATCGGACAATATAGCTCCAACAGTAGATTACAGAGCCAACATGATTCAACAACCACATTGACAACACCTCAGTATTCTGCCTCAGCACTTGATTGAGACAGTGTGGATTTTCGTTTGGACACCATGAAATGAGATTGTCCCCCAATAACACACAATAACCGAAAGTGGAACGACGTGTGTTCAGGAAGCCACCTGTTGACACCCAATTTTGTCCCATCTTTTATAATTTTATTTGCAATTTTAAATATTTTTTAATATATATATATATATATATATATATATATATATATTATTTGCATATTTATTGTCATTTGCATTTTATATCAAAATCATACTTTTTATCCTAATATTATATGTCATTTTTATTAGTTTCACAAAACGACATCGCATTATTATTTTTTATTTAGCACCAAGCATTTCGCAAATATTATATTTTTATCATATTGTCATCTTTACAATTTATAAATTTTACAAAGCTTTCTTTTTATTTAATAAAACCTTTTTGTATTCTAAACCCATAACCCATTTATTTTTCAACCCAACACCCTAATTTCTTATTTCCTAATTCCCTGACCAAACCCCAAGCCCAATACCCCTTATTCCCTTTCCCTTTATTTCCCAAAGCCCAACCGGCCCATCGCCCCTTTTCCCTTATTTCCCTGCCAAACCAAAACACTTCTAGAAAACAAAAACTAATACCCACCAAACAAAAACCCTAGCCTCTCTTCAACTCTCCTCTCAACCCCACACCCTCACCGCCGCACACCCCTATACCCCTGCCCCATCCCATCGTCGGTCACTTCAACCCACACCCTTATCCCCGAAAATCCGCAACCCGTACCCCAAAAATCCGCCCCAAAAATCAAATTTTTTGCCCCTTTTTGTTTGAATTTCGAACTCGTTTTTATGGGGAAAACCCACATATAAAATCCCCCTTTGTCTTCTATTTTTGAGGGGGGACCGAAAATTGAAAAAAAAGGAGTGACGGAAATCGGAAGGAAATCTTTTAGTCCGAAAATACAAATCAAAAGAAGTCGAAAGGTTCTTTTTTCGGGTCTCAAAACAGAAATCGGGGTCTGTTTTTTTTCAGGTTCGAAAGGTCCAAAAGAAATCAAAATAAGATCGGAAAACGAGTTCAAAATCCGAAAGAAAGGGGTGAGTTTTTATCGAGTTCAAAATTCGAAAGAAAGGGGTGAGTTTTTTGTTCTTAAATTTCGGGGTTAAAATACTTCTATTTGCTTCATAAACCCCAATCTGAAAATCTGTTTTTTGTGTTGTTCTTCATTGTTGCGGGTCGGTCACTGTTCCGGGTCGGGTCACTGACGCGGGTCGACCCGGTTTGGATAAATTTCCAGATTTTTTGTATTTTTAAATCTTGTTGTTGGTTATCTGAAATTTGGAAAGAAATCGTTTCGGGTTGAAAAATCCGATTCGGGTTGGGTCACTGACCCGGGTCGGGAATTTTTCAGATTTATATGTTTTATATCTTGTTGTTCGTTATCTGAAATTTGGAAAGAAATCGATCCGGGTTGAAAAATCCGATTCGGATCGGGTCGACCCGGTTTGAATAAATTTCCAGATTTATATGTTTTATATCTTGTTGTTGGTTATCTGAAAATAAATAAATAAATAAAAAATGTTTAATTCCGGGTCGGGTCGACCAGAAATCCGAGCCGGATCGCTGTTCTGTCTCGGGCCGGATTTCAGAAGTAGATTCGAATCCTGCTTCGGTCCGAAAATTTCAGAATTCGGGTTTAGTTTGGCATTTAAACATCCGTGCACGGATATCTTACTGCCTTACTGCCTTACTGCTTTACTGCTTTTTGCCAATGAAATTGAACTCGAGGCCGCGTCGCCTTCGAAAATTACTTCTTGGTTTCAGTTTACTGTTTTCCGGTTTATTTTTACTGCTTTGAATAAATACTGCATTTAGGCCAATGAAATTGAATTCGAGGCCGCGTTTTTACAGCTTTAAATAAATACTGCATTTTGCCAATAAATAAATACCACGTTTTTACTGCTTTACTGCTTTAAATAAATACCGCATTTTGCCTATGAATAAATACTGCATTTTTACCGCTTTACTGCTTTGAATAAATACCGCACTCTGACCAATGAAATTAAATTTGAGGTTGTGTCCCTCCGGACATCATTTCTCGGTTTCTGTTTTTTTTACCGTTTTCAGTACCATTTTGCTGATTTGAATATCATACTACATTTGGCCGATGAAAAAATATCCGTCGATTTTTGAGGCCTTCACAGTTGTAAAGACGGAAAATAAAGCTTCTGGGCAATGATGAAACTTAAATCTTTTCACCCGAGAGACCAACATGTTCGGTAGGCAAGGCAACTAAAATGACCAACGAATCATATGTTCGCAGCCACGACGTGATTGGAATGATCTTTTCAAAATTTAAGTCTGAGTCCTCCGTAATCTAAATATTTATTGTTTTGGATACGGATCCGAAGTTATGTATATTCAATTGTTTCTAACAGTTTTTTCTTGACAGCTAGCAAGGGATAAAATCAGAAAAGGCAAATGTCCCTCGGAGATTATTTATTTTGTTGTTGTTTTTACTTTCTTTAATTCAGCTTTATTTCATTATGTATTGTAATATTATTGTACTCCTGAAATTATTGAACTATTTAGAATAGGTAGATTAATTAATAGGGTAGTCAAAAACTTGAAATCCATCGCTAGTTTATTTATTTTTAGATTCGGTTAGTTTTAAAATCGGTAATCGCTAGTTTATCTATTTTTAGGCCCGTTGCCCATAAAAAATCACCTTGCATATATTTTTATCAATTTTCATACAAATGCATATTTATTTATTTATTCTCTCAACTTTACATGTACAAAATGCATTATTTTATTATCTACTTGCAACATTATTTTTATACTTGTAAAAACATGCATTTTCTTAGTACAATAATTAACCTGAGTTTGATCGGATAATCGCAAGTTAGCGGATCTTAAAGGATGCCTAACCCCTTCCCTTTAGGATAATGAAGAACTCTTACCTAGAATCTCATTAGTTTCATAGACCATAAAATCGGAGTTATTTTATAGCATTTAGTTAAGATTTAGGTGCCCTAATTCACCTTAGAATAATTAGGTGGCGACTCCTCAAAGCAAACATTTTTATCCAATCCAGAGGGAATCGACGCCATTGCGTCGCGAAGCCCGCAGGTCAAAATCGGGTACGACAGCATGGCGACTCCACTGGGGATTTTCAGGTTCTTAACCATAGCAAACCCAGGTTAATTATTATTGCGCTTTACTTTTTGCTCATTATTTGATTTAATGCTTTGATATGTTTTATTTGTGAAGTTTTGCATAACTGTTTTAATTGCTTTATTCTCTTACTGCTTTCCTTAAATTGGCATTACGCTCATATTTCTTCCACTCTGGAAAATTGACACTATCACACATTACATGCGATGTGTGTTTTGCGCACCCGCAAACTTCTTTCAAATTTCCAAAATTTTGGAGAGTTGGTATATGCGCGGAGTGTCCGGACCATCCGGTTGGCCGCGTAGCCTTCTCACTCGAGCAGTCCGCTCGGGAACCTTGAGTCTAGTTAGCCAAATCTTAGAAAATTTAGGATAGAGTTACACCACCCTTTATCTTAATTCATTCATGCATACACCTTAGGTGGGTCGATCCTTGCTATCGACTCCACAATTAATAAATCCACCAAAATTGTCGACGGTTCTTGCTCCCCCAACGAATCAGCATATTATTTGTAGCGTGATAATGATAGACGAATTCAAGCCTAATTTTGACATGTCGAAATTGGAAAATGTACATTCATAATGTCCACATTTCCGACAAAAGCATTGCACTTTAACGGCTTGGATTAATCTGTTATAATCTCGCATATTTGGCGTTTAGGCTGACCTCTAGCATAAGAGAGGCTCCATGCATGTTAGGACGCACATTTAATTCCCGCACAATTTGTTTGTTATTTTTCTTCTTTTAACTCTGTACATATTATTTAATGCAATAACTACCTGCTTCAATTCTGTACATATCATGTCATGTCGTTTGCAAATCTGAGCATGAACATTTGCCCTTTGCACTTTTGAGCTATTGCACTACAATTAGCTTCTACTGGGGCAACGCCATATCTTTTGGTACTCGGAACAGAAACTATGTCATCGCCCGAGGATAAAGCGTTCTTGAACATCAAGACTTGGATCTTGTGAATCAATCAGGGGAGTCTTTGACTATACTATCACACTTCCACATTTTATTATTCTTTCTGTGACTTTCCTTCTTTCACCTCGATGCCCTTATTTTTTCAGGAAGATCGTCCTTGCGAACAGTTGGGGGCGGTCGTTCTAAAACATTATCCCTGGATATACTCCAAGAAAGAACAAAGCAAAGGCTTTCACAAAGATGACCGTAAGATGTTTTGAGTGGGAAAAGTCAGCCAACACTAGATTCAACGAGGCATCACTCTAGTTGTCTATACTTTTTTACATATTTGCAAATTCAGTTGAAATGCTTAATTTTCGTTACATAATTTCTTTATATCATACATTTTTTACAACATATCTTTCACTAACTACGAGTGTCTGATTCTCACCCTACCGTGTGATACGTAGGTAGCCCTTCTCGAGTTCGACAGTACTAAAAAAAATCAATAAAAAAAAATGAAAAAAAAGACGCACTTCCTTGTCCACCTTATGGAGGGACATATCTGGTTTATCAATCTTTTCATTCATCCTATAATGGACAATCATTTTTTTTACATTCATCCTATTGTGGATAATCATTTTTTCATTGCATTCATTATATTGTGGACAATTATATTTTACTTTGTATTCGTACCATAGTGGACAATCATCTGTTTTATACAATTTTTACTTTTACTATCCTATCATGGATGGATTTTTTTTAGCATACATTTTTTATATACTTTCTGCACGAACTACGCACACCTGATTCTCGTCAAAGATGAGATACGTAGGCAGCCCTATTTGGGTTCGGTACCCTTTATTCAAAAAAAAAAACAACAAAGAAAGTACAATAATATATTTTAAGAATCATTGATGGACTTGGTTGATACCAACACAGTTAGGAGTGTGCATAGGAAAGAGCAAGTGGAGAGGACTGACTATGTGGTAAACCATTGATTCTACTAGTACCTCTCATTCACGCCTGTGTTGACACTTAAAAATTGTTTTGCATGCTTCCAAGATATGAACAAAGCCAACCTCATCGTTTCATGTGCATTATGCGGTGAGTTTTTTGAATAAGTTCAATTGCATTGCATTGTGATCTAGAACTTGACCCGAATGTTTGTTGAGGCGAAATCCTGAGTAACACTTGGTATAGGAAAGGATCGTAGGCTTTCTTTGATCCGTTTGAGCCTTTCCAGCGTACCAAATAACATTATCCGTAGTACTTCCCCTTTGAGCCTGAAGCCTATTTTTTTTTTAACAACCACATCTTATGCCTATACCCTTTCTGAGTGCGTACACGCACCATCCCTCTCTTGGCCCGACCTCCATGAGCGCATCAAAAATGTGCAAATGGCTGAAAAAAAATTCGAGCTGAGTTGCAATGTTCCCAAAAGAGGAAAACAAAACAAAACAAAACAAAAGGACAACTTCACACAAAAAGAAGTCAAAAGGCCCGACAATATCAAAAAAAAAGAAGGGAAATAACTCCGAAAAAGGGGAAAAAACTCCAAACGAAATATTCAAAAGAAGTCTGTACAAAACAAAAGGGGGCAAAAAGAAGCAAATCGGCATCAAGACACACAAATACCAAGCACGAACATATTCAAACGCTCAAGGAAGGATTAGTCACTCCTTACCCAAATGATATCCTTTCCTTTCCCTAAGCCGATATTACAAACCCATAACAAGCCCTACATGACCCTATACCGAGGGTTCTCACATTAGTGGATACTCACATGACGGCCAAGCCTATGGTATCACAATTAAATGCATTGAACATCTTTCTGAGAGTGAGTGTACTTCTCTAGATGTCCCAAAGTTCAAAAAATACTGAAATACATATGAGAACGGGACTTTCTTTCAGTGAGGGCATTTGAAACATGAGGATGCATATATGTCAAAACATTGGCTTGAAGCAAGTGTCGATACTCAGGTATGTCTGAGGTAGCATCTGAAGCTATATGAATTACCCTGGAGTCAGTCTCGGTTAGACAGAAAGCAAATAACGGAAACCCCTAAGCACAATATTAATTGTTGGTACCAACCGAAGTCAAGATGTGATTCTGTCTTTTTCATATTTTCAAAAAAAAAAACTTGCAAAATATATTGCATCATTTTTCAAACTCTAGTCACTTTCTTTTACAAAAAAAAAAAAAAAAAAAAAATTCTACAAATACAAATCTCTTTTGCTGCATGAAACGTTATGACCTGATTCCCTCGGTGGGATACGTAGGCGTCCTCATCGGCTTCGGTCCCATTTTGGAAAACATCACAATCCTTTTTGCTTAACGAACTACGTTATGACCTGATTCCTTCAATGGGATATGTAGGCGGCCACATCGGCTTTGGTCCCATTTTTGGAGAACTTCATAATCGCCATTTTGCTTGCAACGAACTACGTTATGACCTGATTTCCTTTGTCGAAATACGTAGGCGGCCTATATCGGCTTCGGTCACACCATTTGAAATTTTCTTCCAATATCTTGCACACAATACAATTGGCCCGCATGATCGCCTTAATAGTTGCCCGCACAAACTCGATTTTGTCTAGTTGGAAGTTCAACATCTTCATATATACCAGAAACTTGGGCATATTTTAAGGATTCACTGCAAGAATATGCCAATGGACTTGGAAAATGCCAGACATCTATGTCTTCAATCCAAACAAGTTTGAACTCGCGAGCGTCCATAGCCAAAGCTACAAAATCAACGCGAATCAACCGCCCCTGCCCCCCAAACTCACAAATTTCTTTGAGTGCAGGTCTTCAGGTTGACAAAGGCAAGGGAGCCGCAGCATGTGTGTTTAATTCGGCACAGACATTGCATCACATTTTCGTCCGCGCAAGGACGACATTTCAATGCACAATCCACATGACTTTGAATCGGCAGAAGCTTCAACACAACGTGGAATCATATTACAGCAAACTGACGACAATGACGTCATTTACATCTTCCACAGCATTACAACGACAGCATTACGCCCATACAACGGCGTCATCAGCATTTACAACTGCGTCATCAGCATTACGTCCATACAACGACGTCACCAGTATTACGCCCATACAACGGCGTTATCAGCATTACGTCCATACAACGACGTCACCAGCATTACGCCCATACAACAGCGTCATCAGCATTACGCCCATACAACAACGTCGTCAGCAACGTCCATACAACAACATCATCAGCATTGCGCTTATACAACGGCGTCATCAGCAACGTCCATACAACGACGTCATCAGCATTACGTCCATACAACGACATCATCAGCATTGCATCCATACAACGGCGTCATTTCAATCCATGCGGGTCACAAACGCATCACGTCAATACAACGATGTCATTTCAGGCGCCCACCTCCTAATGCGGGTATTTCAATTTCATTCAGGCACCCACCTCCTAATGCGGGTATTTTAATCTCAGTCAGGCACCCACCTCCTAATGCGGGTATTTTAATTTGATCGGCGCCCACCTCTGTCTGGGTATTTTAATTTTGATCAGCGCCCACCTCATAATGCGGGTATTTTAATTTCAGTCAGACGCCCACCTCATAATACGGGTATTTTAATTTCAGTCAGGCGCCCACCTCATAATGCGGGTATTTCAATTTCAGTCAGACGCCCACCTCCTAATGCGGGTATTTCAATTTCAATCAGGCGCCCACCTCCTAATGCGGGTATTTCAATTTCAGTCAGGCGCCCACCTCCTAATGCGGGTATTTCAATTTCAGTCAGGCGCCCACCTTCTAATGCGGGTATTTTAATTTCAATATCGCCTATGCAATGCCGCCATATGCATAACGTCTAAGCAACGACGTCATCTCATTACGCCTATGCATTAACGTCATCTGCATCGGGGAAGAACTTCGAACGCTGTTCCGCCCTTCCCCGGTATCTCATCACATCTGCAACCAGTGTCATCATATCTTGTTGTTGGTTATCTGAAATTTGAAAAGAAATTGATCCGGGTTGAAAAATCCGATTCAGGTCGACCCGATTTGAATAAATTTCCAGATTTATATGTTTTATATCTTGTTGTTGGTTATCTGAAAATAAATAAATAAAGAAATAATGTTTGATTCCGGGTCGGGTCGACCTGAAATTCGAGCCGGATCACTGTTCTGTCTCGGGTCGAATTTCAGAAGCAGATTCGAATCCTGCTTCGGTTCGAAAATTTCAGAATTCGGGTCGGACGTTTTAATTGCAAACTGTTGGTTTAGTTTGGCATTTAAACATCCGTGCACGGATATCTTACTGCTTTACTACTTTTTGCCAATGAAATTGAACTCGAGGCCGCGTCGCCTTCGGAAATTGCTTCTTGGTTTCAGTTTTACTGTTTTCTGATTTATTTTTACTGCTTTGAATAAATACTGCATTTAGGCCAATGAAATTGAATTCGAGGCCGTGTTTTTACTGCTTTAAATAAATATCGCATTTTGCCAATAAATAAATACCACGTTTTTACTGCTTTACTGCTTTAAATAAATACCGCATTTTGCCAATGAATAAATACCGCACTCTGACCAATGAAATTAAATTTGAGGTTGTGTCCCTCCGGACATCATTTCTCGGTTTCTGTTTTTTTTACCGTTTTCAGTACCATTTTGCTGATTTGAATATCATACTACATTTGGCCGATGAAAAATTATCCGTCGATTTTTGAGGCCTCCACAGTTATAAAGACGGAAAATAAAGCTTCTGGGCAATGATGAAACTTAAATCTTTTCACCCGAGAGACCAACATGTTCGGTAGGCAAGGCAACTAAAATGACCAACGAATCATATGTTCGCAGCCACGACGTGATTGGAATGATCTTTTCAAAATTTAAGTCTGAGTCCTCCGTAATCTAAATATTTATTGTTTTGGATACGAATTCGAAGTTATGTATATTCAATTGTTTCTAACAGTTTTTTCTTGACAGCTTGCAAGGGATAAAACCAGAAAAGGCAAATGTCCCTCGGAGATTATTTATTTTGTTGTTGTTTTTACTTTCTTTAATTCAGCTTTATTTCATTATGTATTGTAATATTATTGTACTCCTGAAATTATTGAACTATTTAGAATAGGTAGATTAATTAATAGGGTAGTCAAAAACTTGAAACTCATCGCTAGTTTATTTATTTTTAGGCTCGGTTAGTTTTAAAATCGGTAATCGCTAGTTTATCTATTTTTAGGCCCGTTGCCCATAAAAAATCACCTTGCATATATTTTTATCAATTTTCATACAAATGCATATTTATTTATTTATTCTCTCAACTTTACATGTACAAAATGCATTATTTTATTATCTACTTGCAACATTATTTTTATACTTGTAAAAACATGCATTTTCTTAGTACAATAATTAACCTGAGTTTGATCGGATAATCGCAAGTTAGCGGATCTTAAAGGATGCCTAACCCCTTCCCTTTAGGATAATGAAGAACTCTTACCTAGAATCTCATTAGTTTCGTAGACCATAAAATCGGAGTTATTTTATAGCATTTAGTTAAGATTTAGGTGCCCTAATTCACCTTAGAATAATTAGGTGGCGACTCCTCAAAGCAAGCATTTTTATCCAATCCAGAGGGAATCGACGCCATTGCGTCGCGAAGCCCGCAGGTCAAAATCGGGTGCGACACCACCCCAATCTGCATCTGTGTAGGCGGAAAAACTCGAGATGGAGAACTTATACAGATGTAGGCCGAAATAAAGAGTACCCTTAATATACAGCAGAATCCTTTTGAGAGTCCCCATATGTGTTTCCTTCGGTTCATGCATATGTAAACAAACTTGCTAAAACGCATAGGAAATATCTGGTCTTGTAAAAATCAGATACTGCAAGTCCCCTGCTAGGCTGCGGTAATGTGTAGGATCGTTGTATGGAGTTCCGGCATCGTTACTCAATTTCACCTTTGTGTCAACTGGAGTATGTGATGGTTTGTAGGAAGACATCCCTGCTTTGTCAATTATTTCTTCGACATATTTCTTTTGACTGAGAAACAGACCACCTGCATATTGGGTGACGGCAATGCCAAGAAAATAATTCAACGGACCCAAGTCCTTCATTGCAAATTATGCTGCAAGAAGGGACATAATAGACTGGCGAAGTGAATTGGATGATTATGTGATAATAATATCATCGACATACAGAAGAATACATGCCATGTTAGCGCCCATCCGATAAATGAACAACGACTGATCGGACTTGCTGTGAGAGAATCCCAACTTGGAAACAAATCCTGCAAACCTGTTATACCATGTCCGAGGAGCTTATTTCAAACCATATAAGGATTTCTTCAACAAGCAAACATGATCTGGATGGGTATAATCTGGGAAACCCAACGGCTGATACATGTACACTATTTTCTGTAAGTGGCCATGTAAGAATGTATTTTAACATCCAACTGATGAATGAACCAAGATTTGGAAAGAGCTAGGCTGGGAACAGTTCTGATAGTTGTTGGCTTAAATACTAGACTGAATGTTTCACCACAATCTACTTCAACCTGCAATCACCAACAAGACGAGCTTTGTATCTCACAAAAGAACCATCAGAATTCTTTTTATTACAAAAAAACCCATATAGACCTAATGGCGTTCACATTAGACGGACGTGGTACGAATTCCCTCGTCTTATTTGTAATAAGAGCATTAAATTCGTCTAACATAGCAGCTTTCCTATTCGGATCAGATAAGGCAACTTTGTGATTTTTTGGTAGAGGTGATGGTTGAACTGATGATAGTAGGTTAAACTGATGTTTGTGCCAAAATATCCCTGCATGGAACGAATTTCAATGGTCCGAGGCTATTCCATCATGGGTTGGGTAGTAGGGGACTCGGTAAGGTATTGGGCCGAGTGGGTGAATTATGGTCTAAGTGAAAATGGGTAGCCGATCTGGTATTGGGCTGTGATCCGGTATTGGACTGGGGTGAGGTTGCATTTGAGGGAGCAGTGGGCTGCCCCACTTGGGCCTGCCCGCCACAGAAACATGACTGGGCTGAGACCATCGGAAACATGGATGTGGTCTCCGGTCCAGTCCCATTTTGTGGTTGGGCTGGAAAATATTGGGTATTTTGTTGGGTTGGTTCCACTTGTGTTTGAATATTAAGGTGATGGTGTAAAATGGAATGTATTCCGTTGTCCAAAAAATCATATGAAGGTGAGGATGCCACATGATACTAAGCAAACGGGAATGTAGACTCATCAAAACTACATGACGAGAGATAATTATTTTCCCATTCGTCAAATCATAACACTTATATCCCCTATGATTTTGTGGGTATTCCAAAAACACACACGGAGTTGAACGAGCCTGCAACTTGTTAATGGTAGTGGATGAAAACAAAGGATAACACAAACACCCTCAAAAGTGTAAAAGACGGGAGACGATGATACCATATTTATGTAGGAGACACATTGGAGAATAATTTACTAGGAACAATATTTAAAAGATATGTGGCCATTTGAAGTGCATGGTGCAAAAACTTTGGTGGTGTGGAAGAATGCACAAGAAGAGAGCGAATCATATTGTTAATTGTTCGAATTTTTCTTTTGGTTTTTCCATTTTGTGGTGATGTATGTGGAAACGAAAGACGCAAAGACATCCCATTTTGATGACAAAAATCATTAAATTGGCCATTTATGAATTTCACCCATTGTCACATTTAATGCATTTGCCAAATTGAGTTTTGATAAAAATACTAAATTGTTTAAAAATGGTGTAGGTTTGTGATTTATTTCCTAAGGGAAAAGTCCACAAAAAATTCAAATAATCATCTAGAATGAGCATATAGTATTTATGACCTGCAGAACTCAAAACTGGTAATGTCCATAAATCACAATGCACAAGATCAAATGGCATAAAGGTACGAGAAGTAGATGATGAAAAAAGAAGCTTAACATGTTTACCAAACACACAAGTTTGGCAAACAGAAGAGTCCAAAGGTTTGTTACAATAAAATAAATTATTCTTCCTAAGATTATTAAAAACTTGTGCTCCTGGGTGTCCCAACATCGGAAATGGAATAGGAATATGGACTTGGACAATCCTCACCCTACAAGCTAGCTTTTGGGGTTGAGTTAGGCCCAAGATACATTATTTACATGGTATCAGATCCAGACTCATTCCAATTCTTTGTCCACCGATGTTGGCCCCCAAATTATATTTTTCACTCTCCAGTCAACGAGGTCTGGGCGTGCGGGAGAGTGTTAAGAGTCCCACGTCGGAAATGGACTGGGAACATGGATTCCTTATATGGACTTGGACAATCTTCACCCTACAAGCTAGCTTTTGGAGTTGAGTTAGGCCCAAGATCCATTATTTACCAAAAAAAAAAAGTGGTGATATTAGAGTCATTTTACTGTAGTATAAATTTGTAGATTTTATTTAGGAAAACAATCTATGTTCAAACCGGACTTCACTCATATCCTCTAACGAGTGTCAAAGAGGGATATGAAGTGACGAACTTTACAACGAAAATAACACAAAAGGTTAAAAAAGATGATGATGGTAAATCCGTAAACGTGTGTAACATACACAAATTTTTGTTGACCGTTGATTTGTTCATTGGTGAAACCAATAATAGCATGACGATAAAGAAATGAAGAATCTTTGGACCAACTCCTCGGATCTGAAAGCGAAATGGGTAAATATTTATTCCAATTGTTATAATACACTACCCAATATTCTCTGGAAAAGTGTACACATATATATAAAACGAATCTTGTCGCGTAGCTTGGTAAATATAAAAACAGGTGTTGGAGGTTGGACTTTATAGTAGTTTATTTTGAAATAAAATAAAATTTAGAGAGTTGGAACTAATCACGTTTAAGCAATAGATATGAGAGTGACCTCGATGGAGAATAAAATGCGGGAAGCGAGGATGAGATGGTTTGGACATGTGCAGAAGAGAGACACAGATGCCCCAGTGCGGAGGTTGGCTATGGACGGGTTCAGAAGGTGTAGAGGTAGGCCGAAGAAGTATTGGGGAGAGGTGATTAGACGTGATATGACGCAGGTGCAACTTACTGAAGACATGACCTTAGATATGGGGTGTGGAGGGCACGGATTAGGATAGAAGGGTAGTAGGTAGTTGAGCGTAGTCTTACTTACGCTTACAAAATGATAGTTGTAGTGTTATTACTGTAGACCCGATTAGCCTATCACACTTATAGGCGTGGTTTTGCTTTATAGTCCCATGTAGTTTGATTTCTGCTGCTATGTGTTCTTTAGTGTACTTTGTTTAGCTTATTTATCTGCGTTAGCTACTGCTTCCTTTTGTTAGAATGCGCTACCATGACGTATTCGATTTTGTTATCAGCATGTTCATACTGCTTTAATTTCTTGTCTGAGTCTGACCGTTTCTCTTGCTTTGCTTTTCTTGTGATTATGCTTTGTCTTGAGCCGAGGGTCTCTCGGAAACAACTGCTCTACCTACCAATATAGAGGTAAGGTCTACGTACACTCTACTCTCCCCAGACCTCACGTTGTGAGATTTTACTGGGTATGTTGTTGTTGTTGTTTCAAGACAATCATTTTGTGAAGTATTTGCTAGTGTTACTTGTGGATACAAAATTACAAGGTGTCAATTTTTTTTAATAAAAACAAGATTTTAGAGTCTTTATTTTGTCTATAATTAAATATTTTTTTTGAAGTATTAATGTATTTTAACCTATAACAATATATAATATATGCTTTAGCTTTCAAGTTACTAATTATATTTTTTATAGACAATTATCTATAATTATTTAAATAATATGATTTTGTTTAAAAAATAAATTATGAGTGCATAAAAGTTAAACTCATTAATCATACACAAACTACATGCATGAGATATTCACTACAAGCGTTTTGGGAAAAAAATAGCTTGTTAAATTATTGCTTGCTCTCAACTACTATTAGCGCCGACAAACAATTACAAGGAATGAAAAGAAGATGGCACAACTAAGAGAAGAATTATGTAACGTCGGGGTGAACTAATTGTTGGGTTTAAATGATAGATTGAATGGAAAATGGAAGGAGTTCCCTCTTGCTTTGTCCCACATCGGTAGTGGAAAGAAAAGTGAGAGTTCCCTCTTGCTTTATAAAATAAGCATTTGTCTCACATCGGTAGTGGAAAGAAAAGTTCTTCTACTTATAAGTAGAAGTACTCCTTCTTGTTGCTAAAGGGTTAAGAAGAGGGTCTCCCCTCGCGCCGTCGTCGTCGCTCGGCTCGGCTCCGGCTTCTGATTGATTGATAATCTTTTTGGACCAAATTTTCTTTAATTTTTAATTATTATTTAATTAAATTAATTAACTAATCCAATCCTACCCGTTAGTGACCCGGATCCATGTATCTGACCCGCGACCCGGTTTCTTTCCCATATTTAAATTTCCCACCAGTTTTTAGTGGCTGTTCAGAAGGGTTGCAAACCTTCAGAAACAGTACTTCCATGACTATAAATTCGTTTGTTTCCTCAGAATTTTACTTACTAATTTTCTGAAAAAACACAAACTTCTTCTTCTTCTGCACAAATAAATTCTGTGTGATATACTGCCGTTGAGTGGTTCGCCGCTACCTGAATTTGGAGTACTACTATTCTGGTAAGATAATCGTTCTATCCTGGGAGGGGATATTCCATCAACCTCGAGTACTGTGAGGGGAATAATTTCCTTAATGACACACTTTGAACTAAGTGGGCTCGATTATATTCTGAAAAATTATTCTTATTTTTCAACACTGATTCTGTTTATTTTCAGTTATTATTATTTACTGATTTTTTGGAATACAGATTAATAACAATCTTAAGGAAATTAAATTTTTAGATTAATCTGTATTCTGTTTTGGAGACTAAAACCTGTGTGGTTTTCTACTCCGTATGAAAGTTCATATTCTGACTTGAACACATAAAAATTTCATTGGAATATTAAAGTTCATGCTTGTAGAACGATTTGAAGAACATAAAAACTTCATCGTTGCTGTATTCTGGTTTGGAGATTAAAACTTGTGTAGTTTTCTACTCCATATGAATATTAGTATTCTGACTCGAAGATATAAAAACTTCGTTGGAATACTAAAGTTTCATGATTATACTGCGATTTGAAGAAATAAAATCTTCATCGTTTAAGTCTGTGATTGAATTGCAACTCTGGTTTTATTAACTAAAACAGTTTGTCAATTTGACAGTGACAAACGAATAATGGCAATTGAGACTGGAACTACCTCTGCGAATCTTTGCACCGGATTTACTCCTACAACCCGTACCGCTGTGCCACCGGCTGAGAAACCTGCGAAGTTCACCGGTGCCAACTTTAAAGGATGGCAGCAAAGAATGTTCTTTTGGCTTACCACCCTTGGTATGCAAAAGTTCACCAGTGAGGACCCTCCCGTGCCTACCGTCGACATGCCTGACAACCAACAGTTCATGGTTACTGAGGCTTGGAAACAGGCTGATTTTTTATGCAAAGGCTACATTTTGAGTGCCTTAGAAGATGACTTGTACAACGTCTACAAGGCAAAGAGAGACTTCCAAAGAACTATGGAGTGCACTTGAAAAGAAGTACAAAACTGAAGATGCTTGCTTGAAGAAGTTTGTGGTTGCCAAATTCCTAGACTACAAAATGGTGGATGGAAAAACCGTTGGAACCCAAGTTCAAGAGCTTCAACTTATCTTCCATGACCTTATTGCTGAAGGTATGGTAGTAAATGAAGCATTCCAAGTGGCTACAATGATTGAGAAGTTGCCGCCCTCATGGAAAGATTTCAAGAATTATCTTAAGCACAAAAGAAAGGAAATGAAGTTGGAAGATCTTGTGATTCATCTCAAGATCGAGGAAGATAACAAAACCGTTGAGAAGAGGTACCGTAAGACTTCACCAATTGAAGGGGCAAACATCGTTGAAGATGCTGCTATGAAAAAGAACAAGAAAAGGAAGAGGCCTTCTGGAAAGGAGAAGGACTCCAACAAGAAAAAATTCAAGGGCAACTGCTTTAATTGTGGGAAAGCTGGCCACAAAGCCCCAGATTGTCGTCTCCCGAAAAAGAACAAGGGAAAAGGACAAGCCAATATGGTGGAAAAGAATGATGATATGGATGATATGTGTGCAATGCTATCGGAGTGCAATTTGGTTGGAAACCCAAAGGAGTGGTGGCTTGATTCTGGTGCCACTCGACATGTTTGCGCTACAAAAAAAAGCATTTGCAACCTATGCTCCCGCTGGATCCGAAGATGTACTGTTTATGGAAAATACTGCAACAGCCAAGGTTGAAGGATATGGGAAGATACTTCTGAAGATGACTTCCGGCAAGGTCCTGACCCTCAACAATGTTATGCACATTCCAACAATTCGGAAGAATTTAGTTTCAGCCAGACTACTCGTCAAAAACGGGTTTAAGTGCGTGTTGGTTAGTGAGAAAATTGTAATAAGTAAGAATGATTTGTTCATAGGAAAGGGCTACCTCACCGAGGGCCTTTTCAAACTCAATGTAATGGTTGTTGACAATATTAATGAAAATTCAGCTTCGTCTTACTTATTGGAGTCAAATGATTTATGGCATGTTCGTTTAGGACATGTCAACTACAAAACCTTGCGCAAATTGATTAATTTAGAAGTATTGCCTAAATTCGAGTGTAATAAATCTAAATGTGAAATCTGTGTTGAATCTAAGTTTGTTAAACATCCATATAAGTCTATGGATAGGAATTCAAATCCTTTAGACTTAATTCACACATATATATGTGATATGAAGTCAATACCATCTCGCGGTGGGAAAAAATATTTTATAACTTTTATTGACTATTGCACTCGATATTGTTATGTGTATTTGCTTAATAGTAAGGATGAAGCAATTGATGCATTTAAGCAATACAAGAACGAAGTGAAAAATCAATTGAATAAAAATATAAAAATGATTAGAAGTGATAGGGGTGGAGAGTACGAATCTCCTTTTGCAGAGATATATTTAGAATATGGAATTATTCATCAAATTACTGCCCCTTACACACCACAATCAAATGGAATTGCGGAAAGGAAAAACCGAACATTAAAGGAAATGATGAATGTCTTACTAATAAGTTCTGGTTTACCGCAAAGCTTGTGGGGGGAAGCTATCCTTACAGCTAACCGAATACTTAACAGGATGCCCCACATCAAAATACAATCTATTCCATATGAACTATGAAAAGGAAGAAAATTCAACTTGAAATATTTCAAAGTGTGTGGGTGTTTAGCAAAGGTCCAAGTTCCTTTGTCCAAAAGGGTAAAAACCGGACCAAAAACTATGGATTGTATTTTTATTGGCTATGCTACAAACAGCAAAGCTTGTCAGTTTTTGGTTCACAAATCGGACAATCTCGAAATTCATGTTAATACGGTAATTGAATCAGATAATGCTGAATTCTTTGAAAACATTTATCCGTATAAAACTGAATGTGAGTCGTCAAGTGAAAGATCTAAACGACCGCGGGAAGAACCAAAGGAAAATACACCGAGTAAAGAATATGCAAGGCGTAGCAAATGTCAACGGACATCTACTTCCTTTGAACTAGATTTTGTGACATTCTTGCTTGAAAATGAGCCTCAAACATTTAAAGCAGCGATGTCTTCTTCTGATTCAGCATTTTGGAAAGAGGCAGTCAATAGTGAGATTGAATAAATTTTGAACAACCATACATGGAAATTGGTTGATCTTTCTCATGGAAATAAACCTTTAGGATCAAAATGGATTTTTAAAAGGAAAATGAAAGCTGATGGCACTATTGACAAATATAAGGCAAGACTTGTGGTCAAAGGTTATAGACAAAAAGAAGGCCTTGATTACTTTGACACATACTTGCCGGTAACAAGAATAACATCTATTCGGGTGTTAGTGGCACTGGCGGCCGTATATGGTCTTGAAATTCATCAAATGGATGTCAAGACAGCTTTTTTAAATGGAGAATTGGAGGAAGAAATTTACATGGAACAACCTGAGGGTTTTGTGGTTCCTGGTAAAGAAAGGAAAGTGTGCAAACTTGTTAAGTCACTTTATGGACTTAAACAAGCACCCAAACAATGGCATGCAAAATTTGTCCAAACAATGTTGGCAAATGGATTTAAGATTGATGAGTGTGACAAATGTGTTTACATTAAAAATACTCCAAATCATGAAGTCATTATTTGTTTATATGTTGATGACATGTTGATAATAAGTAGAGATATTACCGATGTAAATGCTACGAAGCATATGCTGGCTAGCAAATTTGATATGAAGGACTTAGGAGTTGCTGATTTGATCTTAGGCATCAGAATTCATAAAACTCCACAAAGTCTAGCATTATCGTAGTCTCATTATATTGAAAGAGTACTTGACAAGTTTAAGTATTTAAATTTCAATGTTGCAAAGACTCCAATTGATGTAAGTTTTGCACTTCAAAAGAATGAAGGTGAAAGTGACTCACAATTGGACTATGCACGAGTTTTAGGAAGTTTGATGTATATTATGAATTGTACATGACCAGATATAGCATGTGCTATAAGCAAGCTGAGTCGATTCACGAGTATTCCCAATCATACTCATTGGATGGCAATGAAACGAGTCTTGGGGTATTTAAAACACACACAAACCTATGCTTTGCATTATAATAAATATCCCACAGTAATTGAGGGATATAGTGATGCAAACTGGATCACCGGATCATCTGAAGCTAAATCCACGAGTGGATATATTTTCACCGTTGGTGGAGGAGCAGTGTCTTGGAAATCATCAAAACAGACATGCATCGCCCGCTCTACAATGGAATCTGAATTTATAGCTTTAGACAAGGCCGGTGAAGAAGCTGAATGGCTCTGAAATTTCTTAGAAGATATTCCATTCTGGCCCAAACCTTTGGCTCCTATATGTATACATTGTGACAGTCAAGCAGCAATAGGTAGGGAAGAGAGCGTAATGTACAACGGAAAATCTCGTCACATACGACGAAGACACTATACCGTTAGACAACTCCTCTCTAGTGGCGTTATCACGATTGACTATGTAAAGTCAAGAGATAACGTGGCGGATCCGCTTACAAAAGGCTTATCTAGAGAGGGAGTTAGTAGATCATCAATGGGAATGAGGTTAAGGCCGATGACAAGTCATCATGGTGGTAACTCTACCTAGCAGACTGGAGATCCCAAGAGCTAGGTTCAAGGAGATCAAACAAAGTTGTGACTGACGGTTCAACATTGTCAAATAACTCAACCCATTCTCGGATGAAGACAATGTTCAGAAATAAGGATAAAACCTTATGGCTTGTTAATGAGTTAATAAAGCATTAAGGTTCTTTAATGATTATCTAAATCTGGCAGTGTATGACCAGATAATGTGGCTATAGGACCACATGTTTAGAAATCACCTATGTGAGTGTTAAGTGTAAGCCGCTTTAAAGGGGAATGACAGTGAAGACTCATTCTCTACGCACTCATGAAACCAAGAAGTGTTCATGGCTGAAACGAACACAACCGTGAGAACCATAAACGGTTGAAGGTTGATTGTGTGACTTATGTTGTCTAGGTATACAACAAAGTTCGACGGTTCAAAGATATCAAATCTACCGATTGATCGAGTATATCCGATATAAGTTCACTACGGAAAGTTCAAAGGGAAACCTACTTATCCAGATGCAGTCAATTCTCGCTTGTATATCACACTTGTCCGCGCATTCCTTTATCTTATAGACATTCCCCATTCATGTGGGGGATTATTGGGTTTAAATGATAGATTGAATGAGAAATGGAAGGAGTTCCCTCTTGCTTTGTCCCACATCGGTAGTGGAAAGAAAAGTGGGAGTTCCCTCTTGCTTTATAAAATAAGCATTTGTCCCACATCGGTAGTGGAAAGAAAAGTTCTTCTACTTATAAGTAGAAGTACTCCTTGTTGCTAAAGGGTTAAGAAGAGGGTCTCCCCTCGCGCCGTCGTCGTTGCTCGGCTCGGCTTCGGCTTCGACTCGGCTCGGCTCGGCTTCGGATTCGGATTCGGTCAAATGATCTGATTGATTGATAATCTTTTTGGACCAAATTTTCTTTAATTTTTAATTATTATTTAATTAAATTAATTAACTAATCCAATCCTACCCGTTAGTGACCCGGATCCATGTGTCTGACCCGCGACCCGGTTTCTTTCCCATATTTAAATTTCCCACCGCTTTTAGTGGTCGCTCGTATGGTTGCAAACCTTCAGAAACAGTGCTTCCATGGCTATAAATTCGTTTGTTTCCTCAGAATTTTACTTACTAATTTTCTGAAAAAATTCAAACTTCTTCTTCTTCTGCACAAATAAATTCTGTGTGATATACTGTCGTTGAGTGGTTCGCCGCTACCTGAATTTGGAGTACTACTATTCTGGTAAGATAATCATTCTATCCTGGGAGGGGATATTCCATCAACCTCGAGTACTGTGAGGGGAATAATTTTCTTAATGACACACTTTGAACTAAGTGGGCTCGATTATATTCTGAAAAATTATTCTTATTTTTCAACACTGATTCTGTTTATTTTCAGTTATTATTATTTACTGATTTTTTGGAATACAGATTAATAACACTAATGACATCATGTTAAAGAGAAAGATTGACAGATTTTTAGGGTGGCAAGTTTCAAAAGAAAGGATGCATATGACATTTTAGGATGTGAATCCACATTGGAATAGTAAAGGAAGGTGAAGACATTTTATAACTTCTAACACAAGATCACAAAGGTATGCTCACTTTTGGCTCGACGATGAGGTACAAATCCGTGAGATCTGTTGGGCAAAAATGGATAAGTACATGACATGGGTTTGAGCTATAACAAATATGGATATTAGTTAGAACCTAATGCTTCCTTAGTACAGTAGTGGGCCAACCTTACCAAGGACGCTGGGGTGTGTGTGTGAGAGTCCGGAACCTAAATGAGAAAAAAATAATCAAATGGATCAAAATAATGGCAATTTTTTTTCCCACTCTACCTATAGCACAAGAATTTCATGAGCTATATGTGATTTTTGAGGAAGAAATTTTAAGTAATAATGGCGTTTTTGCTTGTGGGACCTCGAAATCGGTACTTTAATGGCATTTAAAAAAAATTGAAGTAGGGGACCAGTGAGAAAGAAGGTGTCGGGGTGACATTAATGGGGATATATAGCAAATGAACCGAAATAATGGCCAAATGAATAAAACTATATCCAATCTACTTATAGCGTAAAAATATCAGGCGCTATAGGTGTCTTGTCTAACGGCCCTGTGTTTATGGTCTACAATCAGAGGCGAACCCACGTATTGACGAGGGAGGGCACGTACACTCGGGAACTTCGGGAATTTTTTTGTATATATATGTATACTTGAAAAACCTAATATATATTTAACCGTGCACTCTTAGAAATATAAGTTGTATTTGGTGCACTGGTTGGAGCCATGGCTTCCCATAGAGCCAACCCAGCATCAAATCTCAGCAGTGCTCTCCGTTAGATTTTTTCTTAATCATCCTTTTTTGCACCATATTGTGCCTTTAGGCTTTAACCCAAAAAAATAGTATGCACAAATGATGGAACCAGGAATCGATCCCATAACCATTCTTACACTTAGGACAATCTTGACCATTAAGCTACCACTCCCCAGAGGAGGAGAGACCCCAGCGACACAGAAATGGTTGAATCAGAATAAGTTGTTAAGTCAATGTATTAGTCGATCCATATTTGACCTTTATACTTGTATTTTCGCCACTCTGCTCACGACATCAGTTATCAGTTCGACGACAATTATCCCTCAATTGTCATTGATAGTTTAGCTAGCGTCTATGTTTCGATAATAGTGCCCCCGCGATCCTCAAATCCTGGGTCCGCCATCGTCTACAATGACCGTATACCAGATGGAATTACTATGTTATATGGTCACTATATGAAAGTATGTATGTCCTAGAGATAATCACTATAAGGAACAAATGTACTTGAACACATTCGTATTATTAATAAGATTAATATTTATGACATTTGCGATTATTGAATTATTATTTGATTGTTTATAATTATTCATTAATGTGCATCCCTTGAGCTTACGTTGTCATTAATAGAGTGAGTTATTGATGATAGAGCGTGACTAGAGATGGCAATGGATCCTGGACCCGGTCCGGATCCGGTGGATCCAGATCCGTTTTATAGGATATGGATCTTCAAAATTTGGACCCGACAGATCCGGATCGGACCCGGATCCATTTCTGACGAATCGGATCTGGATCTGGATCTTGTATTTGAGATCCGTATCGGGTCCAGATCCGACTCGAGGATCCATTTTTTATTAAATATATTCATAACCTAGAATGTAATTTTATAAATATTTTCTTAAAATTGCTAAGCACATCATTGCAAGTTTAATTCTCAAAACAAGTTTAATTTATCCCTGCGTTAACTCAAAACCCAAAAAATAAAGAGCTAACTTCGATAATAAAATCAATGTTATATTAGTGAATGACTAACATCTCCATAGACAAGTAGTTAAAATTATATTCACTTCATTTGTGAAGATTTCAAGCATATGCAAGTTCTGCATTGTGGAAATACTAGTCAACATTTTCCACAACTATTGTTATTGTCCAACATTTTTAATTAATAGCTCACAATCAAAATGAGACAACGAACAAAATATCTCATATGGACATTTCAAAATTGAAACACATTAAACTGTTAGCTAAGCAAAAATCGTTTGTTAGTTCAAAAAAAATTCTTAGCAATGTTACATTTTTAAAAAGGCAAATTTTTTACATGTGGATCCAGATCCGATCCGTGGACCCGGTTGATCAAATGGATCCGAATTTGGATATGATTTTTATGGACCCGATGGATCTGGATCCGGATCTGGATTCAGGTATGAAAAACGGATCTGGATCTGGATCTAGTAGGATCCAGTTCAGATCCGATCCGTTGCCATCCCTAAGCGTGACTCTTAAAATAGCCTCGACTAATGATCATCGAGAATGAGATATCGATGATATGTGATAAGTCGACATGTGGTCTGCATCACATCCTTAGAGGATGTAGTATGTCTCACCTGCTACGAGTAATAGCTACCCGTGATGGACACATGGATACTTTGGAAGTATTGGTATACCCTGCTGATATACCGTTTGTTATACTTGTCTAAAGTATAATCAGCGTGTGGGAGATAGAAGTCCTTAGACTTGAGGTCAATACGCGCCTTGTCTACAAAGTAATGTACTTTGATCACGTCGTAAGCTCAAATGCCTTATAGGTTGAGATACGACTTGTATTGGGTACATTACGATGTGGATTAAAGGTGGTAGTTGAGCCAAGATTATGATTCATTCCTCGAATGTATATTCGAGAGACCACTCGGATTCTCAGTGATATTAGATTGACTAAGTCGTTGGCCAACGCAATAGACATATTTAGAATATGGTCTAGTCGTCAACTAATATAGATGAGATACAATGATTAAGCCATTTGGATAGACACTTGACAAATCCTAAGCTTGATCGGGTGTGTCATGAATGAAATGATTTTATCTTACCACATAAATGTTAAGTTTGCTGGATTCGCGTAAACGTACTTCACATATTGAATTTGTCTTGCGGCGCCGTCTAGGAGTTCCGCGTAGACCTTAATTTGATTAATGTCGATATGAGAAGGCCTGTAGGGTCACACTCTGTCGATTGTCCTTTAGATCTAAGGATGTATTGAGAGAGTAATTAAAATGTTCGATTTAGAATCAAGATATTTAAATGAAGAATGATTATTTAATTAAGTCAAAATTAGATTTTGGATTTAATTAAGAATGCGCAGAAAATAAATCGAGACAATGCAGAAACACATTGAGCGCCGCGACGCCCATACCCTAGGGCCGCGGCGCCTCTGCCTCAATTTTTGGGTCAGGCCCAAGGTCAAACCTTAATCCGGTTTGACCTAATTTTCACCTATAAATAGTGGCATTCTCTTCATTATTCACACACTAAATTTCAGATTATCATTCTAAGCCTTGGAGACTTAGAATTAAAACTCTCTCGAACCTCTGCCGGATTTTCTAGCTTTCCGAAAGAGAAATGCATTAAAGCTTGGAGCTTGCAATCGGAAGGGCAACCGCGTGTCCACCTTATAGTAGATAAGGACTCTAGATACTAAAACCTGTAAGTATTATGTTTTATGTTACATGTTTGATTGTTGTATAACCATACCAGAAATATTATTGGGGTAAGTAAGAAATAAAATTTTAAACTTCCGTTGTGCCTTACTTATATATTTTGTACCCAACAAAACCCTGCACTATAGACTGTAACGGTCGTTACACGAGGTCGTTAGCCAAGTCACCCATAGCGCATGAAATTTAATTTCATATCTTGGGAGAGAAAGGTTAAAGGCTTTATAAGGCATAACACACGTTAACATAATACATATTTTGAGATTCGAATTAAAATTAGTCGGACTAATGAATTTCAAATATCAAATATTAAAATAAAAAAGAATAAAAAATTAGTCTAAAGATAAATTAGAGATGTAGAGGAAAAGAAACATAAATATAAGATCAGGGGTGGATAGGATAGCAACTAATTATTATTAATATTAATAAAAACAGAGAAAAAGGATATATATACAACTACTCGTACTATATATATATATATATGTTATGTTATGTTATGTTATTGTGGAAAGAAAGAAGACAAAGAAGACAAAGGTCAAGGCTGTTGCGGTGCGGAGAACAGTATGGATGGCCTTTCCAAGGAATGAGGGGTAAGCCAATGTCTGTGGACTGTGGCTCACCAGAAATGGCTGCGGCCGTCCTTTTTGCCCCTCCGACCCTGCAGTAGCCAATAGTCTTTTCTTTTTACCCGTTTAGATATAAATCATATTTTAGAGGTTTTCTGGAGAGTTAGATAAGTGGGTCCTACCAGCAAGCGACCCACTTGTGTGCATCTCATATTGTTTTGACTCGCATGGCATGCATTTGCAATAGGGCACCTCACGTTTCTGGATTTTGTAGGGCGAACAACGTGGTTAGATGATTGAGAATTCATTCAGCGAAAATCTAGTGTTTCAAATGTCTAGGGAAGATCAATTTTAAGACTCCCTTTTTACAATTGATTGCTAAAAAATAAAATAGAGAAAGTTTGTCTAGGGTCACTTTCTTATATTTAAATTATAATTGAGCTCCTCAAATAATGAATGATTTAATTGAAGAATAAATGAAAAGGTATATTTTACTGTGAAATAATAAAAATATGATTATGGAGATTTCTATTTCAAGTTTACTGGAAAACCTAATGAATAGAAGAACTGTGTTATTCGATCAGTACTATACAGTGTCAATGATGATTGACAAGCAATTTAACGATATAAACGTTGTTAATATGATTTGTATGAGGGTTTCATAGATAATTTGTTACGTTTTGTACGAGTGAATTTGTGTATGGCTTTCTTCTCATTCTTTGACTTTTAATTCTTTCACACATCGGATGTAGTTTCACTAGCTAGTTCAACTTTAATAATTTATTTTTCATATTTTTGCACTTATATTTATATCATCCGTTATAGTCACGAAACAGAGGGAGAGAGAGAGAAATAAGAAAAGACAAAAGTAATGCTGCATGACTTTACTTTTCCCATTTTCTTTGAGTATATAAATATTAGAGTAAAATATTGATGGAGAAATATCTGAAGTAAACTATATTTAATTATAACATTTTAAAAAGGTAAATATCTCTAGAGTCTTCTCAATTTATTATACTTCTCCTACCAATTCGAGAAATATATTATTTGCTCATCAGTATGTTATGAAACAATAGGAATCAGTCTTACCGATCGAGATTGAGAACTTCATTGTGTTCTTAAGGCTTCATTTCTTGCATAATATAGTGTTTTTTGGCTTGGTAAATTTATCCAGTTTTAATAATACATTTTGTTTTTGAGTTATTCACCCAAACAAAAAATAATGAATTAATTAATAAATGGTTTTCGTTTATACTGCGGAAAAAAATTGCTTATAAAAGAGAGAGAAAATCTACATCATACTAAATAAAGTGATAGATATCCGTGATATACACCGTGTATATCACGGGTTGACTTAGTACAATTGGGTTGTTAAACCCGTGATATACATGGTGTATACATACCGTGTATATCACAGTTTAATGGCCTATTTTCGGTAATGTTTGGTTGTAATTATTATTGTACACTTACCATAATTGTATAATTATTGTACAAGTAGAATAATAATTACAACCAAACATTACCGAAGGATCTTCTTGCGGGTTTTTAGAGCTACGCAAGTATACGTATCACAATTTGTAATAATTTTCGGTAAGACCGAGTATCGTCCCACAAAGACTGAATTATCAATTACCAAATAATTAATCTCTAGTTTCTATTTGGCTAACGAATCTTGATTTGTAACGGTTAAAAATAAAGAAAGCATAAACGAAGGTAAAATGCAAAACTAAACTAGTAGCAAAGACACACGAATTAAATTCGAGAATGAGAGCAATTAAGGATTCCAATCTCATCAACTATCCACTCTACCATTTACTAATGCAAGATTAACAGTTCTTCTTCTTATTAAGATAGAAGGTTAACAAAAACGTTCTATATTCAAGTTACGACATATAAAACTCAACCTAAATGAGAATTTTCTATATTTCTATGATAAATTTCATCAATTAGGAAGCATTAAGATCAACAACCTAAAAGCTACACAAGCAATCATGATACTCTCGTTCAAGATTAAGCCTATGTCAATTCAACTATAGCATATTCAAATCTCACTTTTCAGATTTTGATTTAAACTCATTTAGATAACTGAAAACCAATGGTCAATCAATTCTCATTCAATAACCACACATTGAAAAGACCTTAATAGATGAAGAAGACAAGATAACTTTGCATTAGTTCATGATAGAGGTTCAAGTGATTTAATTGAAAACCCTATTAGAAGAATTAGTTCATAGTCATTCTAAAATTAACACATAAACTGAAAATTAACATAAAGATAATTCAAGACAAAGAAAAAGAACTTGAGGAATTGATCTCCAATGGCTCCTCCAAGGTTCAAAAACTTCTTTCTCTCCTTGCCTGTCCGCCGTTTTTCTCTCTCTTCCTCTCCTCTTTAAAGCAACCCCTATTTTTCCCTTTGAAAAGACCTTTTTGCCCTTGTGAAAAATGAGTTCTCGTAATCTGTATGGACACAAGCGCCGCGACTCTGTATTAGAGAGCCGCGGCTCGTTTGCAGATTTCCTCAAGCATCGCGGCGTAGTTTAGAGAGCGTCACAGCTCTTCTGCTTTCAGAAACGTGGTCTCTCTGGAACCTCAGTGTCGCAGCTCATTTGTCATTTTTTTCATCCGAGACACGTTCAACTGCGTCACGAACTTCCAAGGACTTCTCTGAACCGTTTCTTTGACTAAACTGACATATTTATCCTCAATATTTGTTTATTCTCTCTAAATCCGTCTCACTTCCATTCTGTATCGCTTTATCCTGAAAACAAAACAAAAATAAGCGTAACACGGTACAAAACAACTTAAAGACTAACACAAGACTCCCTAAAACGCACTCTAAAACAATACTTAAACAAACTTAACAAACACTCCAAACTTAACCTTTACTCGCCCTCGAGTAAAGCTACCTTGATTTATTGTGATAATATTAGTGTCGTCTATCTTTCTGGTAATCCGGTTGAACACCAGCGCACTAAACATATAGAGATGGATATTCACTTTGTTCGCGAAAGGGTAGCTCGTGGAGAAGTACGCGTCTGTCATGTCCCTTCCAGGTATCAAATTGCAGACATCTTTACTAAGGGTCTTCCCTCGGTTTTTTTGAAGATTTTAGGGACAGTCTCAGCATACGAAGACCGTCCGCTATGACTGCGGGGGTGTGATAGATACCCGTGATATATACGGAATATACATCGTGTATATCACGGGCTGACTTAGTACAATTGGGTTGTTAAACCCGTGATATACACAGTGTATACATACCGTGTATATCACGGTTTAATGGCCTATTTTCGGTAATGTTTGGTTGTAATTATTATTGTACACTTACCATAATTGTATAGTTATTGTACAAGTAGAATAAGGTTTTAGGAGTAGAATAGGAATAGAATTTTCCTATTATGAAAATTGTAAATTGTATATATGCTCTTTCATTAATGAAAATAATCAAAGGATTATTTCTTTCATAAAGCTTCATAGAAATATCATTTCATCTCAATAATCATGTTTACTTAGAACGAAGACCTTGTAATAAAGAAAAAATCGTTATGAAATTAAACTATATATATATATATATATATATATATATATATATATATATATGTAAGATCACCCTAATATTTAGGAAAGTGACACGAATATTGAACGAAAATATTTAACTCTTCTTCTTTATCTAGTGTATACAACATGATATATATGTATAATGCCTCTCTTTTTAGGCATAAAACGAACATGTATATATTAAACTTTGTAATGTCACACTTCGATCGCAGAGAAGTCAAGATTATGGTTTAAGAGTAGATGTCTTTTCGTGGAGTTTAGAGCTATTGGTATAATATACAAGATCGATTTCTTTTTCGTAAGAACCATAGTTCGTTATAAAGTTACGTTGCATAAGTCATAACACAAGAATACGATTACGTATTTTGAGCTTTGAGTGAGTCTTTTGAGAATTTAGAAAGCCTATACAACAAGATATTCGAGAAAAGACAAAATAAATTTGAGAATGAGTTTAGAAACATAATACGATATAATACAAGCTCCTGCCCGGGGTGGAACCTTGAGTATTACTAAGCTAATTTGAAATACACTCTCAATATATTCGATGGGTTTATCCTTTTGTTTTGTAGTGTCGGGTCCTTTTCTAAATTTAAATTGGACCTGATTCATTAGATTAAAAAATGAGTTAAAAATGTGTTGATGTGGTAATTTAAATCATAAAAGCATAATTATGTGCATCGAAAGAGTTGGGTTTTAGGTCATTATGACTTTTTTGCTACTATGATGAGTGTCTAGTAATTTTTGTCACAAAACAAAGTTGTGTGGTTTGGTAAGAAAAAAATATGTGATAATTTATGAAATGAATTACCTGACAATACGAAAAGAACAAAGAAAGGCATAACAGTTTCCAAGATTATATGAATGTTTCTTTATTGTAAATTTTCCAATATTATCGCAGTCATTCACAAGCTTTTTATCTTGGCTTATAATGGAGTACTAGTTACACTTTTGAACTAAGAGCGAAATTAGCTAAACAATTAAAAGCAGAATTGGGAGTTTTAAAGGTTAAAACATATAGTACAAGTGCTGCAAAGCATTATTTTTAGCACCAAAGAAAGAAATTGATTTATCCATATTGGGACTAGCAAAGTGATATTTATGGTTCAAGTTTTTCTTATTAAGGAAAATTGAATAAGCCAACTACATAGTGAGAAAGAACACTAATTTGCAATTACTATATATTATATACATTGATTTTGAAAAAATCTCTTACAAGAAGACTGGTAACATTACTATCATGATGAATACAATCTGTCATGGTAAACATTACAACCTTTCGACATACACATACTAGTAGAGAATACAACATTTCTTCCCTAAAGAATCACTTGTAGGAACAGAAAACTTTTATACCTAAAGTTGAAAAAGAAAATGTAAGAACTACCAAGTAGTAGTACATGTGGTGATAAAACAAAATACAGTATGTACAACTGATAGAGGAAACAAAAAAGAATTTATTACTGCCAGATATTGTTATCATCCTCCAATTAGAACACTAATAAGGAATCCTTAATGTCATAGCCCATCTTCTCCAAGTTTGGATTAATAGCAAATTGAATCATAGGAGGTGGTCCACAAGCCAATGCCAGTGTTGTTTGAGATGGCATAGGGATATGTTCTCTCAGAATGGCTTCTGTAACAAAGCCAGTGCTGTACTTCCATCCTTCTTTTATTGAATCTTGAACCACATACCAAACTTTAACTCTTTCTGGTATTTTCTCTGCCCATGCATCAAGCTCCTCCTTGAGTAAAATATCATCCTCTGTTCTGTTGGCATACACCACATACATTTCCGTGTCGTCTTCCGGATCTTTCAGGATTTCCTGCATGACTTGGTACACTGGAGTTATTCCTGTCCCACCAGCTATCATGGCCAACTTCTGGGCAAACTTGGGTTTGCCATGGACTAAGAAATTGCCCTTTCCTTGGTATTCAATGTGACCTAATGGACCTTTCACGTCGAGAAACGATCCCAACTCTAGAGAATCAAGATATTGTGACATTTGCCCTCCATTAGGGAATTTAGGGTGAATTCCTTTGAAGTATATCTTGACAACCAATTCGAAGCATCCCACCTCATCGATGGTGCTAGTAGGCGTGTAGGCACGCATGCAGAGCTTATCATCAATTGTGGCACAGAGGAATATGTGTTTACCAACAGGCAAGCCCAAGACTTGATCCTCAGAGGGTAATGCAAATCGGAATTTCCTAACATCAGGTGAGATGGATTGCTTGTCGACGAGTTTGCATGGGATTTTCTCCCTTGGTATGAGGGCCACACTCCTTGTTGGTGCTTGAACAAGTTCCTTAATAGGTGCTAAAAAGCTACTGATGGAAGAAGATCCATGGACAGAACTGTTAGGAGAGGAATCAGAGGTGTAACCAGTAGTAATGAGTTCACCAATCCTAAAGTCCTCCAAGAGCTTCTTAGCCTTATCAGAATGAATTGCATCGAACTCTTCAGTGCAATCAGTGCCAGCATTGATGAGGATGCTGTCAACACCACCAGGATGGTCTTTCAAGAAACGCGTGGCATCGTAGATATGGCCATGGACTATGATCCAAGCAGATTCGGAATTGTTGTGCTTCCTGACCTCGGACATGGGATACATCTTTGAAGCTGTGTTCATGAATGGTGTTGAGATACTCTTCTTTAGTGTTGAAGGAGCCTCTGCTGATATCTTCAAGTGCCTCTCCTTTGCCATCCATCCACCTGATTGGTTTCCGGGTTGTGTCGGGTGCTCGAACACTATTCCGATCTCTCCCTTGTGACGCTTGCACACATTCATCTTCACTCGGAACCAGCAGTTGTTCATCATTCCCTGAACATTGCAACATCACATAAAATTAGAAAATGTAAAACAAGATCATTAATTACACAAAGGTTTAACTTCTCTACACGGATACTGATAGTGTACGAGAACTTTTTTACACTATCATGTCACCTAGCAGCTAACCGTCGTCTATAAAAAGTGGAATCAGTAATACTTTCGTCATATATAAGCTAAATTCATTTATGTAATTACAACTTTTAGAGTACGTAAAGGGTGATCCTGTTTTGGTGTGAAGATTGACATATCTTAGATGAATTGACCTAGTGGTCTGGCAAGTGGCATTCACATGTAGTTCATGTGATCACGCCTCTGCTTACATAATAGGAATTTTCAGTGTTTGGTACGTTCTATGGCGTGAATTGATCTATCGACCACACACCTCAAAAATAGAATCTAAAACTAAGACCAAATATTACTTTTCCTTAAAGGACTAATTTCATATATTGTCAGAAACTTAACCCCACCACCCCATCCTCCAAGCCCCTTTCTTGACCTCGTCCACTTTACACTATTAATACATAGAACTTGTAAAAAGGTAATGTAAAGGAGATGTGAATTTACCATGACGTTCCAAATAAGCTTCTCTGGTTGAGTATTGAGGGTTTCGTCTATAGCTCGCACCGCGATTTCTTTGGCACTGAGCAAGTCAAGCACCTCAACCTCGAGTGACCAAAAGCACCAGCACCAGTACTTGCCATACTTGGTTGGCTTCTCTGGATGATCTAGTGTGCACACACTCCATGTCTCTCCTCCATCCAAGGTCACTTCTACTCGAGTTATCTTTTTACCTCCACCTGTTACACAATCAATACAATGGTTAATTAATTAATTCATTATTTTGGAGTCTGATAGTTCTTACCATGTTAGTATAGTATTATAAATTAAATAACACAAGTTACTTTCTTTATGTAACATTTTGCCCACTTGAAGGGTCAAACTTGAACTTGGAAGAAAAATTGCAATTAGTAATTGACCAGCTATATAGTGGAATGGAAATTAGGCACGTAGTTTAGGACAAAAGGGTCCTAGGCTTAGTTAATACAGTATTGATAAAGTGCACCACTTGAAAGTTTTCTAATTGCATATGAACATATTAAAAATATCCAACTAAGGTTGTTGAGGTAGCCCAAGATGCAGGAACTAAAGCAGTCAAAAAAGTTTCTGTCTTTCTAGGCAATTGAATTTATTTTAATTTTTAATATACCACAGACCGACTCTTCAGAACTAGGAAAGCTCCCCAGGTTTTTTGTGTATACAGCCATTAAATAAATGAAACCATATTGTCCTTTTCTTGCTATTCTGTTTCACATTAGCAAACAAGCTGACAGCATCCCAAGCTCATGTATCCACCTCCACTCACTACTATTCTCCCTTATCCCAATACCAATAGTTGTATTTGCAGACTTTTAACTTAGTTTAAATTTTCTACCAATTATTGACAATTTGTAACTTACATAGAATGAGATATATTATTCGTCTTTTACCGTTTTATACAAGACATTTAAAATAATTTTAATCATAACAGTATTTTAAAAAGTAATACTATATAATTTTTTATTTTTCTAAAATGTTAAACATTTTTATACAAATTCAGTGTAAGAATATGACTAATATTTCGAATCAGAGGGGTTGTCTCAACCATTTATTGTCATATTTCTATGTACTATGAGATCCAAGGACGAAGTAAAACGTTAGAGTTGAGGATCCGATGAACTTCGACAATACTAAGAAAATTCAGCAAATCAGGAATAAATAAGATTTAAGAGAAAAACAAATTAATTCTATGGTATAAGAAAACAGATACTAACCAGAATAAGCATAGCCCCTTAACGTGTAAGGTCGCTGAGTCGTCCACGCATTAATAGGCAAAATTTCTTCATGGCACGGCGTCGTAATAACAGAGTTGATGTTGAGCTCATTGATGATGTACTCTGGCTTATACCACCATGCTGCACAACGTAACCAAAATTCAATTTCAGTATTACATGAATTGGACGCAAGCTAACCTATAATAACGATAAAGCTGACAACTCTATGTTTTCTCTTTTTAAGAGGTTGTTTTGTAGCCGGTTAGGAGGAAGTTGTTTATATATTAAAATTCTGCATAAGTAATATTATATTTGGTAGCTAGGTATGAGGTGATTTATTCATATATAAAATTAGTATGATTTTTTATTTGTAATTTAGAAACTCACATAACTAATACATATATAAGTTAGGAATAAGTTTATATATTATTTTATGCCGGATAATTGTGGAATAACTAATACATATATAAAAATACATGAATAACTAAATAGTAGAAGGAAGTTTTCAATTGATTTTGCAAACGTGTTCTGTACACCGTGTAAAAAAAATAATTTATATGTTAAAGTAATTTTAACTTAAAATATAATTCTATAGCTTGATACTTAATCTGCTATCACAAATTAAATTTTTAGACTAATATATAAAATATTTACTCTATTTATCACCTAAGACTTTGCTTACAAAATTGTGATTCAGAATTCATAAACTTTAGATGGGTAGTAAATAATTATTATGCGTACCTTCAGCGTTTGCAAGTTCAGCGTCAACATGGGGAGGGAGAACTCTATTATCCTTGTAATGATAATAGCTCTCTGATTCTTGTGTAGTGACCACAATCCTCTTCAACCATTTCACCATTCTCCCACCTATGAATCCTGGAATTATCATCCTTACAGGAAAGCCGTGGTCCGGGGCCAACATTTCTCCATTCTGCAGGTAAGCTACAATAATATCCCTTGACGGATCCATAGCGAATTCCTTCTTAATGCTCGTACCATATTTCGAGCCACCACCTCCCGGCAACACATCTGCACCTTCAAAGCAAATGTTGAGCGCCCCTTTTTTCTTGCTATAAACACCGCACCGTTTCAACAAGACGCGGAGGGGTACCCCGCGCCATAGAGTAGTTGAAACGGCAGCAGCACCCCAGTTGAAACCAATGGTTTGCTTAACCATGTTCTGTTCTTTCCTTCGGTTTCCAGCACATACAAGCGTAACAGGCAATTCTCTGGATGGGAACTCGTTAACCAACTGGTCCATTGTGAATTTCATTGGACGTTTAACTAACCCCGTCACTTCCACGCTCCAGTCACCCCACGATGCCTTGGGAACAGGACCATGGTTACGAACGTAATGAAGTGGAACCGGGGTAATAAAACCGTGGTGCATGAGCCGGGGCAAAGGCGGTTCAGAGTTAAATGGATGTTTCCCAGTGAGACGAATTAACGAAAAGTTACGTTCAATCCAACTATCAGCGGTTCCTTCGTCCCTAGTATCATGAACCGATGGTTCTAATTCTGAATTACCTTTCTTGATCATTTGAAGGTATTCATTTTCTTCGTCATCATCATCGTAGTCTTCACTAGACGAGTAATCAAGGTAAATGGGGGTGTTTGTTTTCTTTTGGAAAGGTAGTTCATGGTTGGCTGGAGGGAAGTTGCAACCACGAACCGGGGAATCAGACCGGGGCTTAAAAGACCGGCCCACACCTGATAAACCCGGTTGAAGATGACTGAACTGCCTGTTTTCAACAGATGCCGCCATTGATTATTACTAAAAAAGAATATAAATAGGGAATTTGAAAAAAAAAAAAAGGAGGAGGAAGAGAGATTTATTTTTCTCTCAGTATATCTCTATCTCTCTCTTTAGATTTGGTTTTCTTGTTTGGTTTGGGAACGAAGTTTGTGACTGCTTGTGGTGGCCTTATATAGAAACGTTATGGACTCTCTCAATGTCTCCACAGCCCCATATTACACATGAGTGGGACCTAAAAATCGACACCACAATTGAATTTTAGTTACAAAGAAAATTAAAAAAAGGAATTGTGACATCAGAAAATACAAACTGCTCTATGATTTACACTTTTTACGCGGGCTGGGGTCAGTGAGAAAAAGGGGGGCCTGGGGTGGTTTAGCAAATGGCTTAAATATGTGTAGCTGCTGGTTAGGACTAACAGCTGTTTGTTGTTTTTGCCGTGGTTTTTGAGTCGCAATAAACATTACTAGCACTCCAATTTTCTTCTAAATTTGAGGGATTGCCGGGGTAAAAATGGCAAGTCAAAAGATTTAGTAGGCATTTGGCCATAGAAATCAAAAACTTTTTCATCTTTTTTGGATTTTTTGGAGTTGAAGTTAGAGTTGTGTTTGATCATAAATGTTATTTCAACAAGGTTTTGGTTGTGAAAAAAGTGAAAAATAAGGTTTCGTTTGTTTTTCAAATACCAAATACAACTACAAAAATTTCATGGTCAAACACTAATTTTTGAAAAAAGTAAAAAAAAACTTTTCAGAAAAAAATGAATAATTCTTATGGCCAAACGGGTAAGAATAGCCCCCTTTTTTTAGGGGGGGGGGGGAGGAGAACTGTATGCCCCTCAAACCAAAATAATCACCCGCTCATATCCTTTCTAAACTAATTATCCGTCCATACCCTAAAATATGATATCAATATGGTATTACCTTATCTCTTAAAAACATGATAGTATCGCAGAGTACTTTCATTTTTTCAAAAATACTCATCAGGTCTCTATGAAACCCATATATTCCCCCCGTTTTAAATTGTTTGTCTTATTTTTCTTTCTAACCTGTTTCATAATGAATGTCTCTTTCCTTTTTTTGGAAACTCTTTTATTCAACTTTTCACATTGCAAGTTGAAGACCACAAGATTAAAGGGCATTTTGGTACATTCTACATATCTTTAGTTAACAACCATATGATTCAAAATTCTTCTTTACTTTCTTTAATTTTATAATAAAAAGTATAGTGTTTTGTTACCTCTCCAACTATCTCTCCATTAGGCAGGATTTTAGTGGCTCAAGCACTTATTTGTTGAGGAACAACTGATTCAATTCGGATTTGTTGATGTTTATATCGATAGATCATAGAAGAAAAATTATTATTCATTCCGATTAAGCTTCCTTCCTATTAATCTGGAAGTTCTTTTGAGATACAATGAAATAATTCAGTTCCAAAGCTATAGATCGTAGTTCTCGAACGAGCAAGCGAAAAGATTCTGGAGCATCTTCGCTTAGTCCTCCATAAAACCATCATGATATATAAATATACTGCGATAGTATCATGGATGAAGGATTTTAGGGCAAGGGGTAATTCGGGTACATAGGTAAAATCAAAATTAGTGTAGGAGGGGGCATGAGCGGGTACATATTTTGCATTTTAGGGATATTTTGTGTTGTTTTCCCTTTTTAATGTCTCGTCTAGTAGAGTGTACATTACTTACATTGGAGCCTCAATTAATTTTTAATCATGATATATAAGGCTCATTTAAGAAAGAAATGCTCCCTAACCGAATTGTTTTCATACCCACCACAACCCTTGTTGGTAGAATGGTACTTATGACCTTACTTATACTACGTTTTTGAACGAGGACCTTCTTTTTCTTGTTAAAAGAAAGATAGTGCACAAGTATTTAAATTGGAAGTGTCTGTAGAAATAATTTATCATATATTCAGATGTTTAATTGGAATAAATTATAGTTTAAGTGTCTAAATAAAATATACGAATAAATTTAAGAGATTATTGATATATTATGCCATAAAAGATGTAACAATTTTGTTAGCAAGCACATTCAAAAGTTTTCTTCGATTCACATAAGCATTTAACTATTTTTTCTTACTTTGATACCGTTAGTAAAACGAACTAATTAAATCTCAAATGGACTTACAATGTGAAATTTGCGAAAAACAACAAAACGAAAAGAAGTTACATTCCTGTTTCATAGTAGAGCGGGTCATATGTAGCACTTAAAATGTGTAATACATGTTGGAAATTTGCCTTTGCTGGGGAGGTGCGTCCACCCGTATTTAATGACTTAAATGTTAAATAAGGCAATGCCTTATGGCTCTCGGATTTGGCCATATTTGTCTCTCGGATTTGCTGGCCAGATTTGGCTCTAATTCTTTTGGTAATTGTTAATAGTAGACAAGGTAAGAATCTTGTATATTAGGAAAATATACGTGTAATATATTGTAATATATAGGTTACCATAATTAGGAATATACACTACCATAATTGTAGAGTTAAAATTATGGTAGAAGAAGACTTTGTAACTTGTATATATATCTATTCAATCAATGAAAATAATCAAGGGGATTATTTCTTTCATGGTATCAGAACCTAGGTCTAAACAAAAGTTTTTTATTCTCTCAAACTTTTGCCTCCCTTTGGCCGAGACCCCCCCCCCTCCTCGGGTTTTTCTTTTCCAAAATTTCATCTTCCGCTCTCAAAAACCTCTCTTAAATTTCCCCTCCTTCTTTGTTCTTTCAATATGTCTAAGAACAATTTTCACCCTGCCCTCACGGTTTCCAATATCAAGCTCAGTGTCCCTATTGTCCTTGAGATGGAAAACGTCCAATATGCAACGTGGGCGGAGTTGTTTAAAATTCACGCTATATCTTATCAAGTTCTTCATCACATCATTCCTCCCGCTAGACCACTTCCTGCGGAGGATCCTGAGTTATGGATTACATTTGATGCTACCGTTCTTCGGTGGATATACGCCACTATTTCGGTGGACCTTCTACAAACGATTATTGAGCCGGATACCACGGCTATGGCTGCATGGAATAGATTGCGTGACATATTCCAAGACAACCAACATTCACGTGTCGTCACACTCGAGCAGGAATTCTCTCTCATTCGAATGGACGAATTTCCGAACGTTTCAGCATATTGCAAGAAACTAAAGGAGTTGGCGGATCAACTCCGTAATGTTGGCGCACCAGTAACAAATAATCGTCTAGTTCTACAGTTGGTTCTTGCGGTCTTTCTGAGGCTTATAATGGTGTTGGAACTCTCCTTCGCCAAAGCAACCCTCTTCCCAACTTCCATCAAGCCCGCTCTATCTTGGCGTTGGAAGAAGCGGTTTGGCTAAAAAGCGCTCTGGAGCAAACCCGGTTGTCATGGTGGCATCCTCTCCTAGTCGCCGGGTTTTGCTAATAATTCGGGCCAAAACCATAATAATGGTGGCGGCAAGAATAATCGCAAGAATAATAACAAAAATCGCAGGGCAAACGCGGCCGGTTACGGTGGCGGTTCCGGTAGTCAACAAGCGGCGGTGGGTCCCGGCCAGTCTGATAGCCCACCGCCATGGGCCCAGCGGTGGGGCCAATGGCGATGGAACCGTACCATCCAACGGCGGTTTCCGGTGGCGATGGTGGCCACGATCGAGCCCAATACCAGCGGTGGCGGCCCGGCGGCGATGGCCCGGCGGTAGCAACAACAGCTACGGCCCAGGTGCACCACGGACAGGAGTTCTTGGGCCCCGACCACCGCAGACCCATCATGCAGCATGCCCCACTCAGACTGATATCGAGGCTGCGATGCACACACTGGGGTTATCTCAACCGGACCCAAATTGGTATATGGACACCGGTGCCACCACTCATATGACTTCCGAATCAGGTACTCTCTCATCTTATTCCAATTTGAGCACCCATCGGGGGATAATTGTTAGTAATGGCAGTTCTATTCCAATTTTAGGGTATGGTCAGAAAATGTTGTCTCCCCCCAATCCACCACTCCTCTTGAAAAATATGTTACATGCTCCTAAATTGATTAAAAATTTAGTGTCTGTCCGAAAATTCACAAATGACAATTCTGTTTCCGTTGAATTTGATCCTTTCGATTTCTCTGTGAAGGATTTCAAGACGGGGAGTCATCTCATGAGGTGTGATAGTAGGGTGGATCTGTATTCTATCATGCCCGGTTTCAGTCCATCGAGTCCAGCCTTGCCGTCAGATTTTGCAGCCATCTCTCCTTCCATGTGGCATGCTCGTCTGGGTCATCCGGGATCTTCTATTTTATCAGTTTTAGATAAAAATAACTTTATTTCTTATAAGGGTACGAGTCGTACTCCACTTTGTCAGTCTTGTTCTTTAGGGAAAATTGTTAAGCTGCCATTTGTAGACTCCAATTCTCATACTTCAAAGCCATTTGAAATTATTCATAGCGACTTATGGACATCTCCTGTTCTTAGTTTAATGGGTCATCGATATTATGTTCTCTTTTTAGATGATTATTCTAGATTTTTGTGGACGTTTCCAATTGCGAATAAATCACAAGTGTTTTCCGTCTTCATCAAATTTAGAGCGTTCATTCGTACTCAATTCGAAAGAGAAATAAAAAATATTCAATGTGATAATGGGAAAAAGTATGACAATAGGGAGTTTCGGGAGTTTTATGCTAATAATGGGATAAATTTTCGTTTTTCGTGTCCTCATACATCTTCACAAAATGGGAAAGCCGAACGCACATTATCCGAACTCTCTTAATTAATGCCTCCGTACCTCCATATTTTTGGCATCATGCTCTACAAATGACCACATATCTTCTTAACATAATTCCGTCTAAAGGTCTGACATATTTTCCCCCCTCAAAATCCTATATAATAAGAACCCTTCTTATTCTCATCTTCGGATTTTTGGGTGCTTGTGTTATCCGTTATTCTCATCCACCACAATTAACAAACTTCAGGCTCGGTCTACCCCGTGTGTATTTTTGGGTTATCCGTCGAATCATCGTGGTTATAAGTGTTTTGATTTATCCTCCAAGAAAATCATAATTAATCGCCATGTCATTTTTAATGAAACCCAATTTCCTTTTACGAAAGTTCATACTCCCGAGCCTAAGTCGTATAATTTTTTGGATGACCAAATATCCCCGTATATTATTCGGAATTTTTCGGACCTCTCCGCACTTAAATCCTCCGGTAGGCGCCTTTGCCACTGGACCCACAGTACCGTCTCGCCCAGTAATTCCGGCAAGCTGAGCAGTTCGAAATTGGGCGATCCAGTGATTCGGAACTAGTCCCGGCACGAGTCCAACAATTACCGATTTGGACCAAGAGCCCTTTGCACTGTTGGCGATCCGTCCGAGCCAGAAAATTTCCAAAATTCTCTCAATTCTTCCTCGAGTCATAGACCGGTCACTCGTAGTCAGGGGGTATTTTTACACCTAAAAGACATTTTAATTTACATTCTGATGTCTCTAAATCCCCCTTGCCCGCAATCACGTGTCGGCTTTAAATGACCCTAATTGGAAAATTGCTATGGTGATGAATATAATGCTCTTATTGCTAATAAGGCGTGGGAGTTGGTGCCCGTCCATATGGTATTAATGTTATCGGTCTATGTGGATTTTTGCTCATAAGGAGAATTCAGATGGGTCCTTTGCTCGACATAAAGCGCGACTTGTTGGTGATGGTAAGACTCGTGAGTTGGAATTGATTGTGGTGAGACGTTTAGTCCGGTGGTCAAACCGCTACCATTCGCATGTGCTTAGCTTGGCTCTTTCAAAGACTTGGCCAATTCATCAGTTGGATGTCAAGAATGCTTTCCTACATGGTGACCTCGAGAAGCTTGATCTATATGCATCACCGTTGGGTTTCAGGATCCCAACCACCCTAATCATGTATGTTTGTTGAAGAAATCATTGTATGGGCTTAGCGGTCTCGAGGGCACATTACACGAGGTTTGCTGAATTTGTTTCAACTATTGGGTTCACTCACAGCATGTCAGATAATTCCTTGTTCATCTACCGTAGTGGTTCGTCCTTGGCATACATCCTGTTGTACGTGGATGATATCATCTTGACTGCCTCTTCAGATGCCTTACGCCAGTCTATCATGACCATGCTCAGTTCTGAGTTTGCTATGAAAGACTTAGGGCCTTTGAGTTATTTTTTGGGGATTGCCGTCAAGCGTCATTCAGGTGGGTTGTTTCTGTCTCAACGGAAGTATGCTGCTGAGATCATCGAGAGGGCTGAGATGTCATCCTGTAAGTCCACCTCCACGCCTGTTGATGCAAACCCAAAACTAAGTGCCACAGCAGGTGTACCATACGAGGACCCGACCCGCTATCGTAGTCTTGCAGGGGCCCTCCAGTATCTTACCTTTACCAGACCGGATATTACATATGCGGTTCAGCATGTGTGTTTATTCATACATGATCCCAGAGTTGAGCACATGAATGCAATCAAACGCATCATTCGGTATATTCAGGGGACACTAGACTATGGGTTGCACTTATATCCGTCATCTACATCCACACTTGTTTTCTACACGGATGCTGATTGGGGTGGTTGTCCCGACACCAGACGGTCGACTTCTGGCTACTGTATGTTCCTTGGCAACAACTTGGTCTCCTGGTCAGCAAAACGTCAGGCAACCCTATCACGCTCAAGTGCCGAGGCAGAATATCGAGGGGTGGCGAATGTGGTCTCTGAATCATGTTGACTACGTAATTTGCTTTTGGAGCTTCATTGTCCTATTCAGAAGGCAACCTTGGTATATTGCGATAACATTAGTGCCATCTACCTTTCAGGTAACCCAGTTCAACACCAACGTACTAAGCATATCGAAATGGACATTCACTTTGTCCGCGAAAAGGTTGCAAAGGGTCAAGTTCGCGTATGCCATGTCCCGTCGCGTTATCAAATTGCAGACATCTTTACAAAGGGTCTACCAGCGGTTCTCTTTGAAGATTTTAGGGACAGTCTCAGCATTCGAAGACCGCCCGCTATGACTGCGGGTGTGTGTTAAATAAGGCAATGCCTTATGGCTCTCGGATTTGGCCATATTTGTCTCTCGGATTTGCTGGCCAGATTTGGCTCTAATTCTTTTGGTAATTGTTAATATTAGACAAGGTAAGAATCTTGTATATTAGGAAAATATGTGTAATATATTGTAATAAATAGGTTACCATAATTAGGAATATACACTACCATAATTGTAGAGTTACCATAATTGTAGAGTTAAAATTATGGTAGAAGAAGGCTTTGTAACTTGTATATATATTTATTCAATCAATGAAAATAATCAAGGGGATTATTTCTTTCATTAAACACTAGGGTTCCGCATGTTGGAGGCTTTATCTCTTCACACGTGCATAATATACTAAGTGAGTAGATGACCGTAGGGCCAAGAATTGTCAAATTTCGTTGAGAAATGAAAGAGATATTTGTCCACGAAGTAAGGTGTTTGAGGCATGAAAATATGTTGTGGGACAAATCAACCACATCGGTGGGAAAAGGAAGAATTGCTCTCTTTATAAGTCTTAAAATTGGCTAAGTATTTGGGACCCCAAGGGGTAACACATGTGTTTGAAAGAGGAAGAACCTAGATGTGTTTGGGTTCAAGGGTAAGCCCACACGCGCGTCGCCGCCGCTCGCCCGTCCCGTCCGACTCGGACCGCGCTCGGGTCGCGGGTTCTTCTGATAGACCCCCAAATTACATAATATTTACCATTTGGTCCCTGGAGTTTTTGAAAAGGTGAATTTGGAGTTTCTGCCTACCGTTTGTGTTGATTTTTGGAGCATTAACCAGCCATTACTTGGCTGATTAACTCCTCCATAATCAACCCTCCTTCAATGGCCTTAAACAACCATTACTTAGGCTGAATTACTCCCTCCTTCAATGGCCATTATTTGGCAGTTGAGGATTCCCTCCCTTATGCTATATATTGGAGTCTTTTGGCTCAATTGTGTGACACACATATACAAAAAATGAGACAACATATATACACAGAGACAAACAGAAAGTTCAATCCAAAAAAACGTGAGCAGAAACGTTGGGACGAAAATAAAAACTCTTCCTTCCTTTTCTATTCTTCAGCAAGTCGTTTCGTGTTTGTTTTCTTCGTCAGAATCAACCTATTTGCTTTGTAGTGTTGATTAGTTGTTGTTTTATCTTGGGAGACTATTGCATGTTAACGTAAAAGCATATATACGGGGCAATCTTGTCTTAAAGACAGAGAGTCATCTCTCGACTCAACACACAGTTGTAACAATTCAGATTTAGTGTTTCTTGATTTTAGGTTATCAAGATTCAAGACTCAACAAGCTTGCGACAGAAAAGAATATTGGCTTGTTTGTTTATCCTTTCGAACACTTGTAATATTTATTTAACATACTGTTTTACATATCCAACAATTTTAAGACAAGATTTGTATTAGTGTTTGAAAGATGTCGGTCAAAAGTTGTGTGACCAAATCTGGATATGGTTGTGGTATTCACGTAGAAGAGACTTGTGATTATGATGTTGAAGGTCAACATGTCCGCTCCCGAGAGTGGTGGGAACAAGCAACCACGAGAGGCTGAGGATGTTAACTGGGACGAGAGGAGAAGGCTGAAGATGTGGTTCTATCTTGTAGCAGAAGGCCTATATCTGTCCCAGACAAAGGATCCGAATTATGGTAAGGAGGAAATGGACACTCAGTCCGATGAACTGACTGAAGTGGGACAGAATCCGAAATTGGAATAAGTAATTTTCCTTTCTTGTAAAAAATAAGATTAAATGATGTCTGATTAAAAAGGGTTTAAAGTAAGGAGGAATATGAAAATGTTTTCCGAAATAATTTATATTCCTTACGCTTTAAAAACAGAAGTTTAATCTCATTTTCCTTCCCATTTAAAGATTAAATTTTGTAAATGACTTAAAAAGATCCGTTCTTTTAAGTAATTATTAAAAATGTGTAAAGTATGTTCGCACATACGAGGGAGAAAGATCCACTGACTATGCGAAAACTGTTACCACTCTTAAGTAAGCGCCAAGAATTGTCTGGACACCAATCATAAGGGAAGAAGACTAAAAGCTAAAGACGTTGAGCCTGTCACACTATTTGGCAGAACATCATTCATAGGATGATATTGGACACTCAGTCATACAAAGCCTACGGGCGACTAGAGTGGGGCCAAAATTCCTTTGATAGGATGATATTGGACACTCAGTCATACAAAGCCTACGGGCGACTGGAGTGGAGCCAAAATTCATTTGATATTGGACACTCAGTCATAAAAAGCCTACGGGCGACTGGAGTGGGGCCAGAATTCATTTCATAGGAAAAGTAATGGACACCTAGTGTGGTGGGCTAAAGTTTTCAGGTCTTAAATGATATGAAAGCCAAAGGAAAGGCAGAAAAGAAATTGGACACTCAGTCTGCCAAGGCAACTGGATGGGCTAGAGTTTTCAGGTCTTAAATGATCTTAAGGCCAAAAGAAAGGCAAAAAAGAAATTAGACACTCAGTCTGCCAAAGCAACTGGAGTGGGCCAAAGTATCCAGATCACATATGATCCGATTACGCCCTAACCACGGGCAAGAGGTTGTTCATGTGAAGCAACACCACCTTTAAAGTAGAAGGGGTTGGAGAGGTTGTCCTCAATAGGACTTCAGGGAATAGGATCACTCTCAGATGAGTTGATACATGTCCCAAACTTAGTTTAAGGGACGTTGTTGGTCAAGCTAGTTTGAGACTAGTCCAACAGGTTTGTAATAACTAAGAATGGTACAATATGTCTGTAGCCAAATGAATGATACACATTAAATAGAAAGTCATTCAAAAGCTAACGAAGTTGAGATTGTTGCCTTCTGTTGACATAAACCCTCAAAATGAATGTGAGGTAGACGAAAAGGCAAAATCATCTTTCCATTCCGTCAAAGGAATAGCAAAAGAAGCACCGCTCCTCTAGAACTTAGTCACACATACATGAGTGATTTGAAGTTTATACAAAATAGAGGGGGGCGACAAGTACTTGGTGACCTTCATTGATGATGGTACAACGTATTGTATCCTTTGTTTGTTGAAAAGCAAAGATGAAGTTGTTGAAGCGGATAAGCGCTACAAAGCAGAAGTTGAAAATCAACTAAGCCTACGGATTGAGGAATTCGCAGTGATAGAGGGGGAGAATGTGAAGCATCGTTCATCAAATGACTGCTCATTACTCACCTCAGTCTAACAGTGTTAGCCATACGCCCAAATTATGTGGGGCAAGGCGATCCTTACCGCTAATGCTATTCTCAACTGAACTCCACACAAGGATAAGAATAACTCTCTGTGTGAAACATGGAAAAGATCTCACATACAAATGTTGTGATGTGGGGTGGCTTGGTAGAGGTTGGAATACTGAAATAGGTCAAGTTGGACCTAAGACTGTAAATTGCATATCCACTGGATCTGCAAATAACAGTAGTGTTTATCGCCTCATGGCGTCAAAGAATGTTGAATTCTTTGAAGATAACTTTCCTTGAAAAGAAAAAAGGAGTAATTTCTTGAGGTTAACAAGAACCCGCGAGGGCCTGACTGTCCGAAACTAGATATTCCGTATCTACAGGACTCAGAAGTTGCTGGCTATCCGGAACTTAATAATCCAGATCTGCAGAACTCAGGAATTCTAGATGTTGAACTGAGACGGAGCAAAGAGGGGACTAAGACTTGTTCCAGGCCTTTTAGTTTGTATGGTTGAGAATGAACCATGGACAATTAACAAATAATTGTCATCTCCAGAAGCACTGCTTTGGAAAGAAGCTACAAAGAGAGAAATAGATTCCATCATATAGAACCATACTTGTGTAATGGTTTATCTTCCTCCAGAAAAAAAACCTTTGGGTTGTGAAAAAAGGATACTCAAAAGTGAGTACAAAGTAGATGGATCTACTGACGAGTATAAAGCTTCGGCTACTTGTACATGTGTTTCCCTGTGAATAGCTTAACATCCAGGGCCATTGTAGTCTTGCGTGACATGGATGTTGAAATAGTCTTCCTAACCGAAAAATTGGAAGGGGAGAATCACAGTTAGTTTGCTGGATTGTTGGGCTTCTTCCTGAACTTTCATTTTGGTCCCTGAAATGTTTACAAATATTTTGGTCCTGGAAGTTTCAGATAAAACAGAAATAATGAATCTAACCACAGAAACATTGACTCTGAAGTTATAAAGCCAACGGTTGAAAAACCAACAGTCTGAGAGTGTAAGTCATATTAAAAGAAGTCTCGTTATGAAAGATATGAGTATCACAAATGACATCTTAGGAATTAGGATTTCTAAGACATCCAACGGACTAGTCTAACTCCAAACTTAGTTGTGAGATAGTTGACAGTCTCGTTGAAGCCACCAATGGATATGAATTATATAACTGATTGAAATCATGGTGCACCCATATACAAGGAACGATATGTGCAGGTCACATGTATTTCAATATATGTTACACACTACAACCGACCTGGTATCGGCTTACAAAGCAGATCAGTTGAACTAAGGTTCACTGATGATTCTAAAAATGATCGATAGAAGGCGTTAAGTCGGATATGATGATATCTGAAATATTCGCTTATCTACAGATTATGGTATTCTGGATGTCCAGCTATTCTGGGAGAATACAGTGATGCAAACTGGATATCAGATGTGAAGAACACCAAAGCCACAAGTAAATGTGTATGGTGGGTCTTGGAAAATCCTCTAAGCAAACTTGCATCGGCCGATTCATGATGGAATCAGAGTTTATCGCTTTATACAAAGCATGAAAGAAGTTGAGTAACTTTACGACTTCGTAGAAGACATCCCTTATTGGGAGAAACTTGTGCCTTTAGCAGTTATACACTGTGGCTAGCCGGTCGGCTTTAGGAAGGACACAGATGACGGCGTCTGGACATATCTGTCAGGATCTGTCGGAGATATAAGATCGTATGGAAGTTGATCATCACGGGTGTCACTTCCTTGATTACTAATCAAATGATATAGTGGACCATTTAACTAAGGGACTACCCGGAGATCAAATGTTCTGCCTGTCTAGGGGAACGGGCTTAAAACCCAAACAATACGAACCTATGCGGTGGTAACCCAACCATACTGACTAGAGATCCCAAGAATTTGGTTCAATGGGAAAACTAAGCTGCAAAAGGTTCAGTTGAGCGCTTCAGTGGAAGCAAGAGCACTTTGGATAATGATTTCTGTAGGGAAACATGAATCCAAAGTTCGCGATAGACATTAAAGTGCTACCTGCATGGTGGGTAAAGGTTAAGCTTCCAAACCTTTAACGATCCTCAAACGATTGAGGTTAAGGTTGGGGAAACTTTTAATAATTCCTAACACTTGTGAAGTGGGGTATAGCATGATACCTTGTAGGAGACCTATTAAGTGCAAGGACAGGCCATCTCAAATGAACACACTTAAGTATCCAAGTGTGTCCATGGCCACAACGGACAAAACAATAAGAATGAAAATGATTAAGGAGAGTTATTGTGTTGGTATCATTATCTTAGCTTACACTAAATACTGACGGTTCAAGACATCACGTTCAACGCGCAGTAAATAAGTTCGATGGTATTCAACTAGGGAAGGTTCAAAGCAGAAGTTACCTCTCCTGATGTAATATCTTTTCGCTGAAAGATTGCTGAAAGTAGGCACCTTGTATGTGCGCCAAAATCTCTTTCAAGAGGGGATTGTTGGAAATTTGCCTTTTGTGGGGAGGTGCGTCCACCCGTATTTAATGACTTAAACACTAGGGTTCCGCATGTTGGAGGCTTTATCTCTTCACATGTGCATAATCTACTAAGTGAGTAGATGACCGTAGGGCCAAGAATCGTCAAATTGTGTTGAGAAATGAAAGAGATATTGGTCCACGAAGTAAGGTGTTTGAGGTATGGAAATATGGTGTGGGGCAAATCTACCACCTCGGTGGGAAAAGGAAGAATTTCTCTCTTTATAAGTCTCAAAATTGGCCAAGGATTTGGGACCCCAAGGGGTAACCCATATGATTGAAGGAGGAAGGACCTAGATGTGCTTGGGTTCAAGGCTAAGCTCACACGCGCGCCGCCGCCCGCCCGTCCCATCCGGTCCGGGTTCGGGTCTCGGGTCACGGGTCGTGGATCTTAGGCTTTGGGCTTCTTCTAATAGACCACCAAATGGTATAATATTTACAGTTTGGTCCCTGCAGTTTCTGGAAAGGTGAATTTGGGAACGACGGAAGGCAGAAAGTTTCTGCCTACCGTTTGGGTTGATTTTTGGAGCATTAACCAGTCATTACTTGGCTGATTAACTCCTCCATAATCAGCCCTCCTTCAATGGCCTTAAACAGCCATTACTCGGGTTGAATTACTCCCTCCTTCAATGGCCATTAACAACCATTATTTGGCAGTTGAGGAGTCCCTCTCTTATGCTATATATTGGAGCCTTTTGGCTCAATTGTGTGACACACATATACAGAAAATGAGACAACATATATACACAGAGACAAACATAAAGTTCAGTCCAAAAAAATATGAGCAGAAATGTTGGGACGAAAACAGAAACTCTTCCTTCCTTTTCTATTCTTCATCAAGTCGTTTCGTGTTTGTTTTCTTCGTCAGAATCAACCTATTTGCTTTGTAGTGTTGAATAGTTGTTGTTTTATCTTGGGAGACTATTGCCCGTTAACGTAAAAGCATATATACGAGGCAATTTTGTCTTAAAGACAGAGAGTCATCTCTCGACTCAACACACAGTTGTAACAATTCAGATTTAGTATTTCTTGATTTCAGGTTATCATGATTCAAGACTCAACAAGCTTGCGACAGAAAAGAATATTGGCTTGTTTGTTTATCATTTCGAACACTTGTAATATTTATTTACTTCCCGTACTGCTTTACATATCCAGCAATACATGCCACTTGAAGAAACAAAATTTATATGTCCTCATGTTTCTACCGAACCATACATGCACCGCAAAAAGTTACGATAGAGGGATAAATATTTCTACTTTATTGATTAAAAGTCTATGGTAGCCTTAGGTATGAAATCATGTTTGGCATAAAGCCTTTAAGCTACAAAGTAACACTTCCTTGCACGAATTCGGATTATCTAGGCCTGAAATGAATATCGAATACCGGATAACAAACTTTAAAAAATGTATACATAACGGTTGTTCATATATAAACTGTTGGAAATTAGCCTTTGGCGGGGAGATGCGTCCACCCATCTTTGATGAATTAAACACTTGTGTTTCGTATATTGGAGACCTTGTCTCTTTACACATGTATGATCTACGAAGTGAGTAGATGACCGTAGGGCCAAGAATCGTCTAATTTCATTGAGAAATGAAAGAGATATTGGTCCACGAAGTAAGGTGTTTGAAACATGGAAATGTGGTATGGGACAAATCTACCACATCGGTGGGAATAGAAAGAATTGCTCTCTATATAAGTCTCTAATGTGGTAAAGGGTTTGGATCCCCAAGGGGTATCCCATGTGTTTAAATGAGGGAAGACCTAGATGTGCTTGGGTTAAAGGCTAAGCCCACACGCGCGCCGCCGCCGCCCGCCCGCCCGTCCGGTCTCGGGTCACGGGTCACAGTCACGAATTAGTGGGTGAAATTTGTGAAATTTTGTCGATATTATCTTTTTGGACCAGAAAACTCTGCCAGATGTACAGTTTGATCCCTTTAGTTTCATATGTACAGTTTGGACCAGAATTCTTTCATATGTACAGTTTGGTCCCTAAAATTTCAATATTTACAGTTTGGTCCCCAAAGTTTCTGGGAAGGTGACGGAAGGCAGAAGCCTACCGTTGAAACTGTTTTTTGAGGCATCAATCAGCCATTACTTGGCTGATTAACTCCTCCATTAACAGCCCATTACTTGGCGGTTAGGCGACACTTTCAATGGCCATTAACAGCCATTACTTGGCTGTTTTAATGCCCTCCTAATGGCCATTAACAGCCACGTTTTGGCAGTTAGACAGCCCCTTCTCCTTGCTATATATTGAGCTTCATTTGGCTCAATTCAGTGGCAAAAAATTGACGAAAATACAGTGAGAAACAGGCAGCAAACAAAGACGAAAAAGCCACTAGAAAACAGACTGAAAAATCACAAAAACAGTGACCAAAAACTACTCGAAACAGTGGCTGAAAATCAGTAAAAAAAAAATAGTGACCAAACCCTCACGTATACACTAGATATACACTACAGAGACACACTATATACACAGAGACAAAAGAGAAGAGTAGAGAGAAACTCTTCCTTCCTATTCCATATCATCAGCAAGTCGAGTCATATTTGTTTTCTTCGACAGGCTCAACCTATTGGCTTTGTAGTGTTGAGATTAAAGTGTTGTTTTATCTTGGGAGACTATTGCCCGCTAACGTAAAAGCATATATACGGGGCAATCTTGTCTTAAGGATAGAAGGCTATCCTCGACTCAACACACAACGTTGTAACCATCCAGATTTAGTTGTTTCTTAATTTCAGGCTATCAAGATTCAACACACAACAAACTTGCGGCAGTTCTCAACATTGGCTTTGCAAGGTGATCAAGATTCAAGACACAACACACATACGGCAGTTTTGAAGATTGACCATTTATTTATCCTTTTGAACATTTATAATAGTTATTACTTTCCGTACTGCTCTATAAAGTACCATAGAAGTACCAACAACTTAAGACAAGATTGTATTGTAATACTATTAGTATTCGAAAGATGTCGGTCAAAAGTTGTGTGACCAAATCTGGATATGGCAATGGTTTTCTGATAGAAGAGAGTGATGATGATGAACGTGTTCATGGTGTCACCGCTACCAAGACTGGTTGGAACAAGCGCTCTCGAGGGCCTGAGAATGTCAACTGGGACAAGAGGAGAAGACTGAAGATATACTTCTATCTTGCAGCAGAAGGCTTGTATCTATCCCAGACAAAAGATCCGAATAATGGTAAGAAGGAAATGGACACTCAGTCTGATGAAGTGGCTGAAGTGAGCCAGAATCCGAAATTGGGATAAGTAATTTTTCGTACTTGTCAAGAATAAAGATTAAATGATGTCTGATTAAAAATGGATATAAGTAATGAGGAATATGAAAATAATTTATATTCCTTACGCTTTAAAAATCAAAAGTTTAATCTCATCTTCTTTTCCGTTTAAAGATTGGATTGTAAAGCGGCTTAAAAAGATCCGTTCTTTTAAGAGTAATTATTAAAAGTGTGTAAAGTATATTCGCACATACGAGGGAGTAAGATCCACTGACTGTGCGAAAACTGTTACTACTCTTAAGTAAGCGCTAAGAATTATCTGGGCACCAATCATAACAGAAGAAGTCTAAAAGTTAAAGACGTTGAGCCTGTCATACTATTTGGCAGAAGATCCTTCATATGATGATATTGGACACTCAGTCATATAAAGCCTCCGGGTGACTGGAGTGGGGCCAGAATTCATTTCATAGGAAAAGTAATGGACACCTAGTAAGGTGGGTCAGAGTTTCCAGGTCTGAAATGATCTGAAGGCCTAGAGAAAGGCAGAAAAGAAGTTGGACACTCGATGCAGAAGCAAGCTGCAGTGGGCGAGTATCCAGATCACATATGATCCGACACGCCTAACCACGGGCAAGAGGTTGTTCATGTGAAGCAACGCCACCTCTAAAGTAGAAGGGGTTGAAGAGGTTGTCCTCAATAGGACTTCAGGGAATGGGATCACTCTAAGATGAGGTGATACATGTTCCTAACTTGGTTTAAGGGACGCTGTTGGTCAAGCTGGTTTGAGACTAGTCCAACAGGTCTGTACTAACTAAGAATGGTACAGTACGTCTGTAGCCAAATGAATGATATATTTGTAATCCGTGCATCTATGTCATCATAGATTAAGACACGTTAAATAACAAGTCATTCAAAAGCTAACGATGTTGAGATTGTTGCCTTCTGTCGACATAAACCCTCAAAATGAATGTGAGGTAGACGAATAGGCAAAATCACCTTTCCAAATTCCGTCAAAGGGAATAGCGAAAGAAGCACCGCTCCTCTAGAACTTAGTCACACCTACTTGGGTGATTTGAAGTTTATACAAAATAAAGGGGGGAGACAAGTACGTTGTGACCTTCATTGATGATGGTACAACGTATGGAATCCTTTGTTTGTTAAAAAGCAAAGATGAAGTTGTTGAAGCGGATAAGCGCTACAAAGCAGAAGTTGAAAATCAACTAAGCCTACGGATTGAGAAATTCATAGTGATAGAGGGGGAGAAAGTGAAGCATCGTTCATCAAATGACTGCTCATTTCTCACCTCAGTCCAACGGTGTTAGCCAAGCGCAAAGCTCGTACGCCCAAATTATGTGGGGTGGCTTGGTAAAAGTTGGAATACTGAAACAGGTCAAGTTGTACCTAAGACTGTAGATTGCATATCTGTCAGGATCTGCAAATAACAGTAGTGTTAATCGCCTCTTGGCGTCAAAGAATGTTGAATTCTTTGGAGATAACTTTTCTTGAAAAAGGAAAAAAGAGTAATTGCTCAAGGTTAACAAGAACCCGCGAGGGCCTGACTGTCCGGAACTAGACGTTCCGTATCTACAAGACTCGAAAGTTGCTGGCTATCCGGAACTTAATATTCCAGATCTGCAGAACTCAGGGATTCTAGATGTTGAACCGAGACGGAGCAAAGAAGGGGACAAAGACTAGTTCCAGTCCTTCTAGCTTGTATGGCTAAGAATGAACCATGGACAATTAACAAATAATTGTCATCTCCAAAAGCGTTGCTTTGGAAAGAAGCTATAAAGAGAGAAATAAACTCTATTATATAGAACCATACTTGCGTAATGGTTGATCTTCCTCCGGAAAAAGAACCTTTGGGTTGTAAAATGTGCTCCCCTGTGAGTAGCTTCACATCCAGGGCCATTGTAGTCTTACATGGCATGGATGTTGAAATGTACCTTTCCAACCGGAGAGTTGGAAGAAGAGGATCGGTTGGTTTCTTTGAACTGTTGGGCTTCTTCCTGAACTTTCATTTTGGTCCCTGAAATGTTTACATTTTGGTCCTGAAAGTTTCAGATAAAACAGAAACAATGAATCTGACCACAGAAACATTGACTCTGAAATTAGAAAGCCAACAGTTGGAGAATCAACAGTCTGAAAGTAAAAGTCATATTGAAATAAAGTCTCGCTATGAAAGATATGGGTATCACAGATGGCATCTTAGGAATTGGATTTATAAGACATCTAACAGACTGGTCGAGAGTTGACAGTCTCGTTGAAGCCACCAATGGATATGAATCATAGAACTGATTGGAATCATGGTGCACGCATAGACAAGGAGCGATATGCACAGGTCATGTGTAGTTCAATGTATTGTACACACTACAACCGACCTGGTATCGTCTTTATTTAAGAGATCGATTGAACTAAGGTTCACCGATGATTTTAATACATGATCGGTAGAAGGCGTTAACTGATATGGCGATATCTCGAATTAATGCTTATCTACAGATTATAGTATTCTCGATGTCCAAATGTTACGGGAGAACACAGTGATGCAAACTGGGCATCAGATCTGAAGAACACCAAAGCCATAAGTAAATGTGTATGGTGGGTCTTGGAAAATCCTCTAAGCAAACTTGCATCGACCGATTCATGATGGTATCAGAGTTTATCGCTTTATACAAAGCATGAAAGAAGTTGAGTAACTTCATGGCTCCTTAGAGGACGTCCCTTATTGGGAGAAACCCGTGTCTTCAACAGTTATACACTGTGGCTAGTCGGTCGGCTTCAGGAAGGACACGGATGACGGCGTCTGGACATATCCTTCAGGATCTGTCGGAGACATAAGACCGTATGGCAGTTGATCATCACGGGTGTCACATTCTTGTGTACTAACTAAGGGACTACCCGGAGATCAAGTATTCTGCCTGTCTAGGGGAATTGGCATAAAACCCAAACAATACGAACCTTTGCGGTGGAAACCCAACCATACTGATTGGAGATCCCAAGAATTTGGTTCAATGGGAAAACTAAGCGGCAAAAGGCTCAGTTGAGCGCTTCGGTGGAAGCAAGAAGCACTTCGGATGATGATTTCTGTACGGAAATATGAATCCAAAGTTGTTCCCGCGATAGACATTAAAGTGCTACCTGCATGGTGGGTAAAGGTTAAGCTTCCAAAACCTTTTAAAAGATCCTCAAATGGTTGAGGTTAAGGTTGGGGAAACTTTTAATGAATCCTAACACTTGAGAAGTGGGGTATAGCAGGATACCTTGTAGGAGATCACCTATTTAAGTGCGAGGATGGCCGCCTCAAATGAACGCACTTAAGAATCCAAGTGTGTCCATGGCCACAACGGACAGAAACGTAAGAAGGAAAATGAATAAGAAGAGTTATTGTGTTGATATCGTTGTCTTGGCTTACACTAAACACTGACGGTTCAAGACATCACGTTCACCGCGCAGTAAGTAAGTCCGATGGTATTCAACTAGGGAAGGTTCAAAGCGTAAGCTACCTCTCCTGATGCAATATCTTTTCGCTGAAAGATTGCTGAAATGTAGGCACCTTGTGTGTGCGCCACAATCTCTCTTTCATAGAGGGGATTGTTGGAAATTAGCCTTTGGCGGGGAGATGCGTCCACCCATCTTTGATGAATTAAACACTTGTGTTCCGTATGTTGGAGACCTTGTCTCTTTACACATGCATGATCTACGAAGTGAGTAGATGACCGTAGGGCCAAGAATCGTCTAATTTCGTTGAGAAATGAAAGAGATATTGGTCCACGAAGTAAGGTGTTTGAGACATGAAAATGTGGTGTGGGACAAATCTACCACATCGGTGGGAATAGGAAGAATTGCTCTCTATATAAGTCTCTAATGTGGTAAAGGGTTTGAATCCCCAAGGGGTATCCCATGTGTTTAAAGGAGGGAAGACCTAGATGTGCTTGGGTTCAAGGCTAAGCCCACACGCTGCCGCCCGCCGCCGTCCGTCCACAGTCACTGGTGGGTCAGGGTCAGCTGGTCATCGATATTATCTTTTTGGACCAGAAAACTCTGCTAGATGTACAGTTTGATCCCTGAAGTTTCATATGTACAGTTTGGACCAGAATTCTTTCATATGTACAGTTTGGTCCCTAAAATTTCAATATTTACAGTTTGGTCCCCAAAGTTTCTGGGAAGGTGACGGAAGGCAGAAGCCTACCGTTGGGACTGTTTTTTGAGGCATTAATCAGCCATTACTTGGCTGATTAACTCCTCCATTAACAGCCCATTACTTGGGCAGTTGGGCAGCCTTTCAATGGCCATTAACAGCCATTACTTGGCTGTTTTAATGCCCTCATAATGGCCATTAACAGCCATGTTTTGGCAGTTAGACAGCCCCTTCTCCTTTCTATATATTGAGCTTCATTTGGCTCAATTCAGTGGCAGAAAATAGATGAAAATACAGTGAGAAACAGGCAGCAAACAAAGACGAAAAAGCCACTAGAAAACAGACTGAAAAATCACGAAAAACGGTGACTAAAACTGCTCAAACAAAGGGTCAAAATCACCAAAAAAATAGTGACCAAACCCTCACGTATACACTAGATATACACTACAAAGACACACTATATACACAGAGACAAAATAGAAGAGTAGAGAGAAACTCTTCCTTCCTATTCCATATCTTCAGCAAGTCGAGTCATATTTGTTTTCTTCGACAGGCTCAACCTATTGGCTTTGTAGTGTTGAGATTAAAGTGTTGTTTTATCTTGGGAGACTATTGCCCGCTAACGTAAAAGCATATATACGGGGCAATCTTGTCTTAAGGATAGAGGGATATCCTCGACTCAACATACAACGTTGTAACCATCCAGATTTAGTTGTTTCTTAATTTCAGGTTATCAAGATTCAACACACAACAAACTTGCGGCAGTTCTCAACATTGGCTTTGCAAGGTCATCAAGATTCAAGACACAACACACATGCGGCAGTTTTGAAGATTGACCATTTATTTATCCTTTCGAACATTTGTAATAGTTATTACTTCCCGTACTGCTCTATAAAGTACCATAGAAATATCAATACAAACTTCTTTCGCTTAATAGTAATTCATCCGTCTCAATTTGTTTCACGGTTGATCAGTTTTGGGAGTCAAACAATTTTTTTAACTTAAATTTAGACATAGATTTTTTGAGTATTTTATAATAAAATTTACATATTTGAAAACTACATAAAAAGCACTATAAATCTATATAATTGATAATTCACAATATATGAAAAAAATTGGAAAAGATCGTAGTTAAAGAAAGAGTTGTTTGACTCTCCAAACTAATCAACTTTCAAACAAATTGGAACATAAATAGTAATAAATTAATATTATATGATGTAAACACGATAAGTATTTCCCCCTCAATTTAACCCCTTAATCTTTTTTGTTTGGAAAGTAGTACCAACCTTTTCATTAGCAGTGAAACATAATTATGCTGTAATTTCAAAAGTCAAAACTGCCCAAAATTATTATTGGCTGTAACATGTTTTGATTGGGACGGAGAGAGTAATATATCTTATTTTTAAGATTTCAAATCTCACATTTTAAGAATATCTATTTATAAATATCATTTGAATGGCTTGATAAAGTAAAAAATTATTTATACGGATAGTGTATAAAACTTAACTTATGTTTTTTATAAATCATCATGTTATGTAGTACAAACTACAAATTAGCTAACCCTCGGTACTCGAGAGTCAGACTAGCAAAGACTTTATCCATTGGCTTAAGAAATGTTATTGTGGGTTAATTATCCGCATTAAGATTAGCAATTCTCGGTACGTGTGAAAGTGCGTATAATTAGCAGATGCAATGAAACTTCGTCGCGCCCAACATACACAATCTAAAGTTGGATTATTATGTCTTGGTAAATCTTAGGTCAGGTCATGCCTCCACCAGTTAGCTAAACGTATAATTATATTCATTAAGCATATAACATTGATTAATGCTTAAGGCTCATCAAAGGACTAGCTTAAACCGGACCCCATTTATATGCTTTCTAATTTGGTTCAATCCCACTTTTTTGAAGTCACAAATATTACAATATTTACAAATGAGGCCTAGCTCAAGTTGGATACAGAATAGGGTGTGGTTCAATGATATGTTGTTACCTTTTACTAAGGATGTGGTGGGATATGGACGTACTCCCATCGCTACGCGCTTAATTGGAGATTTTCATGGTTGTCCTGAAAATAATTTTTTTAAGGAGTGTTTTTTTTTATTGTGTCATACACAGTGTGAATCCGAATTAATTGTATCAATAAAATACTAAATATTGGATGATTATAAAAATAATTTCTACCTTTGGAAGTAGAGGTATGGGGTTCAACTTTTATCAAGCTCATCATAGGTGAAATGAGAAGATTTTTCAGCAACCACGAGATTGTCTCATGTCCGGAATAAGAAAAATAGAACAAACTTTTATCAATTTATTCTACCTATCTCGAGCTTGTCTCATGTACAAAAAAAGAAAAAGAAAAAAGAGAGAAGAACACTCGAGTCGAATTAAGATTGAGTCTCAACTAATAGCTTGTAGATTTGGTTCGCTACAAGTCAATCCGCAATGTGCTATTTTAGTTATGTTTGATACATGTCCTAATTAAATATTAGTTCTTTTATTTAGTAGATAATTTGGCCATAAAAATAAAATATTTTTCACATTATTTGGAATTTTGAAGTTAGAGTTGTGTTTAGTTATAGTTTTTACAAAGAATATTTGATTGTTTAAATGTATTAAAAGTGAAAAACATAAAAACAACATTTATTTTAGATGTTTTCCAAATTTCAAATACAACTTCAAGTATATTTGAATTTTTCATGACCAAACAATAATTTTTAAATAAAGTGAAAAAAAATTCGGAAAAAAGTGAATTTCTCATGGCTCGGGTCCTTATATTAGCACAATGGGAGCAAAACATTTTCTTTAACCTTTAAAACAAATTCCAAATACTTCGACGCACATTCTCTTTTGCTTTATCTGTGAGTAACATGAGAAAATGAACTAAGGGTGCCTTTTAAGTCAACTAATTAGAAAATGCGATAACTTTGACCAGCCAAGGTCAAAAGTTACTTAAACCCTAATTAAGTTAAACGGAGTCTGAGTTATAATTTTTAAAACTTCTTAAACTTTTATAAAATATAAAATAACACCTTATTAACACCCAACCCACACGATTATATCTCACTTATTTCAAAAAAGAAAACCAATTGTTCTCACCTCTCCTCTTCTCCACCAAATCTGCAATTTGCTCTCTGCTTCCTCCATTGTTGTTGTTGTTGTTGCTGCTCGTCTTCTCCAAGTTCAATCATCCTTCTCTCTTGCCTCATCACATCTGCAACTTGAAAGGTAATAATTTTGTCCTTTCTCTTTCACATCAGTTCAATGATAAAAGTTAGGGTTTTGAAATTGTGAACTACAAATGATGATTTTGGTTAAAGAAGAAGAACATAGTTTTATCTTCAATGTTGTTTATTTTGTTGTTCAGTTGTTGAGAAACCCTTATTTAGGATATTTGTTTCACTTGTTGAGAAACCCTTATTTAGGATATTTGTTTCACTTGTTGGGGTTTATGTGTTTGTGAATAGTGTATGTGATTGTGAAATTATGGTTTTGGTGTTGTTTTTGTTCTTGTTCTCCTTAGGGGTTTCGAAAAAAGGGCTTGCAATTTTGTTAATTTTTTTCAACAGCCGAGTAAGATGTTGCATTAACTTCAGCACTTTTTTTATAGTTGCAAACATTTGTTGGGGTTGCATGCTTAAAAATCACTATTTTGTTTAACTTGTGACAGTTTGTTGTGTGTTTGTAGTGAAGTATATGTTTTTGTTTGTGGTGGTGGAGTTGTTGTCCTGGTATGGTATGGTTTAGGAAAAGTTTGGATTTTATCCAACAGCTGATGAACTTGGGGGCAACAGATTTCTTAGTTGTTGGAAAAATCAAAACAGTTGCTGAGGTTTTTGCAGCAATTGAAGAAGTTGTTGCAACAAATTCACAATCTGTTGTAAAGAGTCAAAATCGTTGTTAAGGTTGATGTTGAGGTGTTGCTACTGTTTTATTCTTTCCAACAGTTGAAGCATTTGCTGCAACAACTTCCATTGTTGTTGCAACAACTCACTAAGTTGTTGCAATAGATTTATCAATTGTTGCAACAAATTTTGTAGTTGTTGGAAAATTCGGTTATCTATTGTATTTTGTTTGATCAACTGATGCAGTTCTTTTTTCCTATTTACTGTGAATGATGCACAAATCAATTAAAACTATTTTTGTTTATCTCTTGTGTGCAGATAAAATGGCAAAAAAAAAAGAAGAAGTTATATCAACTGAGCAATCTAGACAGAGTAAACGACCCAAGGGTCAAACATCATTAGAAGAGCTTGTTGAATAAGTTATTTCAAAATCAGCAAATGTGCAATCAACCAATAGTCAAAATGAACCATAATATTCTAATAGAGAGGAAGGCATAGAGTCCAAGGAAACCTTCAAAGTAGAAGTGTCTGGAGATGGTCATAATGAACATCCTGAAGATGGCCAAGAATCAGAAGATAAAACTGATGAAAATGAAGTAGATAAGGAAGATGAAGAGAATGATGAAGAAGATAATGTAGATGAATAAGATAAGAAAGATGAAGAGAATGATGAAAAAGATAATGTAGATGAAGAAAATGATGAAGAAGAGCAAGAAGATATAGAAATTGAAAAGAGTAGTGAAGAAGGTGAGAGGAATAAGAAAATACAGATGAAAGGTCTACGACCCTACGTGAAATAAGACAAAAAAGTGACATAATGTAGATGCCAATGTTGTTGAGTATCTAGTGTAGGTGTAAATCCTAAAAGGCCTTCCACTGAGGATGTAGTAAAAAAATAGCATTGCCAAATCCGGCGTGAGAATGCCGTTGGATGACCATAATGATTTGACCAGTGATATTGTGGTCAAATCAGGCATGGGAAAGAGTTTTGATATTTTTATGGACACACTTAAAGAAATAGAGTTGAAGAATTTCTTTAGGGCTAGCTGTTTTGGGTATTTCTTAGAGCTGTCAAAAGGAATTGTTGCACGATTTCGGATAAAAATGGTGTGTGAGCTTATGAAACATAGGATTATTTGTACCTCAAAGAATGAGGTTCGGATAAATTTTTATGACATGCCGGTTTGTTTTGGCATAAAGGAGTTTGCTATAGTTACATGCTTGAGATGTTATCCTCCTCCTGAGCCTCTTCCTATAGTTACATTAAAGAAGACATCCCCGACAGTCAAGTAGGAACCAACCAAAAAAGAGCTACAAGGAGAAGCATTTGCTTGAACATTTGAAGTCCAGAAATGTGTCTAGAAAGCATAAGGAGTCTATTTGCTTAGTTTGATTTGTCCAAAGTTTTTTTTGGGAAAAATACGTAAACCTTAAAATACCACTTGATTTGTTTAAATTTACGGACGACTGGGAGGTATTCAACAACTATTCATGGGGTTTTAAAAGCTATAAGTTGACAGTTGAATATTTGTTGAAAGAATTGATGCCAATTGTGAAGAAGGTCAACCTATATGGCTTCCCTTGAGCTTTCATGATAAATTTCTTCAATATTTTATCTTTTATCTTTTTTGCATTTTAATCATTATTCTGATTTTTGCTAACATATTTTTTTCTAGGCTTGGGCATTTGAAGCCACTCCTCACCTTCTACATCAAGTGAAGGTCTACTCCAAAGAACTTTCTTATCCAAGAATTCTTAGATGACTAGCTGCCAAGAGCAATATTAAGTTGAGGGTTGATGTTTTTAACCCTCCTATGGATGAGGTAAGCTTCAGTAACACATTTATATAGAATAAATTTCTATATCCCTGAATATTTTACAACAGGTACCTAGTTGTTGCAACAACTTGTATAATCTACTGCAACAACCTCTGAATCTATTGCAACAACACCTGCATCTATTGGACAATGTCCAACAAGTATGACATCTATTGCAACATATTGTAGTATTTGTTACTCTATTGACTTCTGAATGTTTCACATCTATAAGTAACTAATTTTTACAATAAGTAATAATTTTTCGCAACAACCTCTCAATCTGTTAGACAATGTGCAACTAGTATAACATCTTTTAAATATGTGTTGTTTTTCATGATTTGACATTATTTTGATATATATGTTTTTTTGTTGTAGGTTGACCGTTGCTTGTACCGACAATTGGAGAGTTATTGATGTCATTCCTTGCTTCCTTTGTGACCTTAGAATTTGAGCCTGACATATTGATTGATCGGTTCAAAATAGAATTGGCTGGAGTGACAGCCATCACAAGGGAATCAAATGGTGCTGATGCTGCTAGTGATTGTGATGTTGTTGTTGTTGGTGGTGGTGTTGATAGTGGTATTGTTGATGGTGTTGGTAGTGATGGTGGTGTTAGTGATGTTGTAGATGGTGTTATAGGTGATGATGTTGGTGGGGTTGATGATGTTGTGGTAGGTACTGTCGGTGGATATACTCTGCTTAGTGGTGGATTTGGTGGTGGAGTTGGTGGATATACTCCTCTTAGTGGTAGATTTTTTATTAGGGTCGGTACCTCTAAGGTGCTTTCATGTGCTTGTCAATGCGAAACTTACAAGAACAGAATGAATGAGTTGATTAAGAAGGTTGAGAAGTTGACCAAGGCTCAAACAGACAATACTGCTCTCATCCAGAGTTTGATATCTAAGAGGGGTGACAATCCGTCTAAACGGCTTTTAGATCCATATACTCCTATTGGGATTAAGAAGAAGAGGAGAGACATTACAAAGGCACTTGCCAATATTAGCTCAAGAAAATCTACTCAAAAGAATACTCCTCAACCTCTACCTGCTAATGCTGGGCCAATTATGTTGAAATATATAGATATTTACAAGATCGTGAATGCCCAAATAAAGAAAAAAGTTACTGTCAAAATCAATTCCAAAAAGGCGCCTTAGCAGTACTCAATGTATTTATTTAGCCCAATGACTCTAAAAAGATGACAACCATGGATGAGTGATGGCTGAACACCGTAAGTCTCGAAGAATACTTTAGGTATCTGTTATAGCAGATCAAGCATTTGTTGCAACATATCCTTCAGATGTTGCAACAACTTACACATGTTGTAACATATGTTTAAGTTGTTGTAGTGTGTCACTATTTTTTTTTTTTACATTTTTACTCATTTGTTCTTGCAATTAGTGACTGGTTATTTTAATTTATATATTGCAGTATGTAGATGAAATCATGCTCCTAATGCGTTAGAAACATATCAATTTCCCGGAGCACTACGATTTCAAAGATATAATCTTGGACCTCAACTTCTACAATTATATGTTGAAGACGTACGGAAAGATGACTGAGGAAAATACAATTTTGGATGTTTTGTGATTAAATGGAACGGCTTGCTTCATTTGAGTGAGATGAGGATACATTCAAGTATTGTTTGGACGATAAACCCATCCCAGGTGGTCGTCCGTGGGTTGGTGCAAAATGGGTCATAATGATCATGAATGTAAATGTCAATCATTTTGTCACTCTCGAATTCAAGATTGAGAAGGGAGTGATAAATGTATATGACTGCAACATTCCTTGTTATGGAGATGATGATTTCTTCTATCACATGCAACCTGTGTTAGAATTGTGGCCCAAGTTGTTGAAGCGGAGTGACTTATTTAAGCACTTGCATGAAAATATACTCAACGAACCGTGGGAGTTTGATCGGAAAAAGGATATCCATGTGGTTCATATTCTCTTGCATTCATGGAGCAGTTGCTTACCGGCACTTGTATGAAAAAGTCGACGATTCTATTGAATGACAACGCAGTGGCAATGATGTAATGGAGATGGACATTGAATATAGTTAATAAGGTGTTGGAGCCTTGAATTTGGGTTGTTGAACAATTATTTAAGATTTGTGGTTTTGGGGTTATTGAACAATTTCTTTTAAGTTTCTACTTTTTTATGTTATTGGTGAATTATGTGATGTTGATGAATTATGTAATTTTGTTATATATTTACAAATATATGTTTGGTGTTCAGTACCAGTACAACCTCTAAATCAGTATGTTATTAAGTTATTGTTGTAGTTTCAAATAAGTTACTAATCTATTGCAACAAATTACTAACCAGTTGGTCAAAATCAAACAACTACTGAACTTGTTGTAATAGATGAGAAAAGTTATTGCAACATATTCATTATCTGTTGCAACAACCTCTGAAACTGTTGCAGATGTTTCAACAAATGTGTAAAGTTGTTACAACAAATTTTCTATCTGATGCATTATATTAGATAACAACTTAAAAAATATCGTTTCAACAACTGACTATTTTGTTGCAACAGATGTAGCAGTTGTTGCAACAAATCAAACTTCTTTTACACCTGTTTCAACAAGTAGGAAATATGTTACAACAGATATCGTTAGTAGTTACAACAAGTGTCTCCATTGTTTCAACAGGTGACTAAGCTGTTGCGATAATGTACTTAGTTGTTGTAACATTTTCGTTCTATTAGTCATTAAGTATCATTGATTTCAATTATTTATCACTAAATATGAGTGAATCAAGTATTTCACATCAAATCACTCTTATGATCACTCGTTTTAGTGCATAGTCATGTAGTTCATCATATGTCCTGACTCAAAATATCATCATATTGATTAAGTATTATTGATTTTAATTGTTTATCACTAAATATCATTGATTTTTATTATTTATCACTAAGTATGAGTGAATCAAGTATTCATATCAAATTATTCTTATGATCACTCATTTTAGTGCATAGTCATGTAGTTGATCATCTGTCATGACTCAAAATACCATCATGTTGATTAAGTATCATTGATTTCAATTGTTTATCACTAAATATCATTGATTTTTATTATTTATCACTAAATATGAGTGAATCGAGTATTTCACATCAAATCACTCTTATGATCAATCGTTTTAGTGCATAGTCATGTAGTTGATCATCCGTCATGATTCAAAATATCATTATGTTGATTAAATATCATTGATTTCAATTGTTTATCACTAAATATCATTAATTTTTATTGTTTATCACTAATTATGAGTGAATCAAGTATTTCACATCAAATCACTCTTATGATCAATCGTTTTAGTGCATAGTCATGTAGTTGGTCATCCGTCTTAACTCAAAATACCATCATATTGATTAAGTATCATTAATTTTAATTATTTATCGCTAAATATCATTAATTTCTATTATTTATCACTAAATATGGGTGATTCCTTTTGTTGATCACTAAAAATGGGTGAATCAAGTAAAATCCATTGCAACAAGTAACAATTTTGTTGCAACAAGTTACTTATCTATTGAACAAGTCATATCACTTGTTGAATAAAACACAACAACTTACCAAGTTGCTGCAACAAGTCTCTTCACTTGTTGGAAAAACTCAAACAAACAACCCAGTTGTTGTAACAAGTCGTGTCACTTGTTTGATAAACCCCAACAAGTAACTTAGTTACTGCAACAGATTTGGTACATCTTAAAAACTCTCATTTATTATAATGTGTTCAACAACTTACTAGTTGATGCAACAAGACCTATCACTTATTGGAATAAAATAAGTAATAAAGTTGTTGCAGCGGATTCCTTACTTGTTGGAAATTATTCAACAATTTATTAATAACAAAAATGTCAATAGAACATACATTTGTGATTTAAATAAGATCAACATCTATTATAAATCAGGTTCACAAGCACCAACAACAGAGTTTACCATTACAAAAAAGAACAAAATTAAAATATCTTAAAACCCAAGTTCACAAACACCAACAAGAATAATTACTATTATAAGATAGTGCAAGATTAAAAACTATGGAGCAACTCGGGATGGGCATGTAGTTTTTTTGTGGCCAATTGTTTTACATATGGAGCATTTGTTTTTCCTTGTTGAAAATGATTCCTCGATTTTGTGCCTCCTCTTTGTCCGCCTTCTTCCCAATTTGCTTGGGTCAATTTATGGAGGAGGTATTTTTCTCTCTAAAATCTCCAAATGAACATCCCAAGATTCTTCAGAAGGCACATGATGAATTTTCTCACAATATGCAATTATGTATTTATCCACCGTATAATATGGAGATGAGTACTCATAAATCTATATTCCAAAGTCTTCATCATACTGGACTTTGAGCACTGCCATAGTATGTGAAGACGGTATTTTATCCAAGTCAAAAATTCTACAAGTACAAGATCTCATTGAATATTCACCGTTGCAACTTCATCATGATCGGTGATGTTGAACCTATAATTGGCAATTTGATGGTCCAATAACTTATTCCCCAGGTTGACATACTTTGATATTTTTTCCACCGAAGGAACAGAGATTGTTGGTGAGTCGATAAACTCCATACGCCTCTCATGAAATCTTTCTGCAAACCTCATGTTGATGAAATCAAATAGAACAATAATGGGAAATTCTCTTTTAATATTGAACATTGCATTCACCGACTCAACAATGTTAGTCGTCATAATACTATACCTGTTAAAATTAGACCTGTCCAAAGGTCGGGTCGGGCCGGGTCAGGGCCGGGTCGGGTGGCTTTTTTTTTCCTCCTTGCCCGACCCTGGCCCGACCCTGACCCTATATTTTTTTAAAAATTCCGACCCTGGCCCTGACCCTTCGGGGACCCTACGGGTCACGGGTCGGCCCTGACCCGACGATTTTTTTTTTGTCGGGCGGGGTCGGGCCGGGTCGGGTCGGTCGGGTCGAGATTTTTTTTTTTTTAAATTGAATTTTCAAAACTGAAATTGGTATTCACCCCTACATTACCACGAAATTTCGACGTTGAAATGTATTGTATATCGTGAAATCTTGACTAAAGAAAAAGAGAATTGGAAATCGATTTGGGGAAAAACACAAATTGATTGGAAAAACTGACGTTTTTCTAAAAATTGGCTGCGCCAAACCGACTTATGGCGGTTTGACCGTCCCTGTTTCGAAAAAATATGCAAAATCAAAAAAAAAATTGGATAAAACGGACATCCGAGCGCAGAGTTATGACCATTTAAAGTTTCACCAATTTACAACTACTTTATCTTCCTACATTATGCTTCCATGATATTAACAAAATGACTAATAATATAAATATATAATTAATAATCAGCTACCGTTTTTATCTTATTTTATGTCGAGCTAAATGTAGATTAGATATATATATATATATATATAAACAGGCATTATATCACTTATTAATGACAAAAATATATATAAGTACAAAATAAATATTAATGAAGGAAAAATAATATAAATTATATTAAAAAAATATGCGGGTCGGGGTCGGGCCGAGGTCGGGTCGGGGTCGGGCCGAGGTCGGGTCGGGTCGGGTCAGCGGCCGGCCTGACGGGTAATTTTTTCTCGACCTGGCCCGACCACGACCTGCTCGGGTCGAGTGGCTCTCGTCGGCTAAAGTCGACCACAGCCTGTTTTTCGGCCGGTCGGGCCGGGCCGGGCGGGTCCCCGACCCTATGGACAGGTCTAGTTAAAATAAACAATTAATTATTCTAAAATTTTGAAAGTTAATTAATATACAAATCAAGAAACACAACAGTAAGGTGTAAATATACTTATTTTCATGACAGAATGTCGTGCTTCATTTGAAATCCAACACGCTCAGGATGTTCGGTGGCCCCAGGTACTATATCTCTAATTTGATTAAAATGGTCATTGAACACATCTATCTTGTACGCAATTGTTGTTTTATAAAAATGAGATATGACCTTATCATTGTGAAAGGTGGTTTGGATATTTTCCCCAAGGTGCCTCATACAACAACCATAATGAGTTGTAGGGTAGACAATCGAAACCGCCTTTTTGATACTTGGATGCCTATCAGAAATTATGCATAACTCAGGGGTATCATCTACATAACTTCTCATTTGTTCAAAGAAATATTTATACGAGGCATCACACTCCTTGTCCACTACATAAAATGCCACCAGAAAATATGATTCTCTGCATCCTGTGTCACAGCCAACAACAACACTCATTCATACTTACTCCTTAAGAATGTCCCATAGACAGCTACAACTTTTCTCATTTGTGCAAAACCAAACATCCAAGCAACATAAGCTACAAAAAAGTACTTGAACTTTCCATTTTCATCAACCTTCAATGTCGTCTTATTTCCTGGATTTACAGACCTAAGCATATAACAGTACGCATCCAGCTGTTGGTCTAGTAATTAGGGGGCGGCCGTTCGGTCGCCTATGATACTAGGACCACACTGCATATCTGTACTCATGTGTCCCCCGAGTTAGAACCTTTGCAATTTCCATGCCCTTCCAAATTTTCAAATAACTAACCTTACAACCAAATTCTGTATGTATTGAATGACTCATATCTTTTGTAAAGGGACCTTTATTGTCGGAAAACCTATCTTTGAAGTATTCACCGATCACTTTCACTGTGGTATGTGGATTATGGCTTGTAATATGCTCAGAACCACACGTGTGATACTTTATGTAGGTTTTGATACAGAATCTGTCAGAACTTATGAGCTTCACAACCCTCAGCCACCACTTGCACTCAGGATTTACACATAAAAAATAATACACAATATGTTAATTAATCACCTTCTTGAGCCTAAAATTCTTTTTCACACAAGAAAGTTTCAGCAATGTTCTAGTGCATCCTTATTTTTGAATGACATTCCTTTATAAAAATCTATTTCATCTTCTTAAACATGACTGAACTGTGTTGATTGTGTAGTGCTCGGTGTATTGCTCGCAATTTTGGGTATAGAAATCTGGTCACCCCCACTTTCATTATCTGAAATATCCATATCCACCCCCATCCAATTCATCATTTAACATATCTTGTTGGTCCTGGTCTAAATTGTGGTTCACTACCGGGCTTCCAACCACGTATACCCTTAAAATATGCCTAGCTTCATCATTCAGATAAGCACGCAAACGAACTTGATTGATTATTTTAAATGGAGCTACCCTCTGCTTTTTAAAAGAGTTGTGCATGTAACTGATGACAAGATCTTTCGATTCACAATAGGCAATAATTAGGTTCACAAAATCATCATACACGACATCTCTTTGGACAGTCATTGTTATTGTCTCTACAGATGATGCAACACCCTTACAACGCCAAATAAATTAATTGTTGTTCTAGATCCATTCACCATGGCAATCAATCCCTATTGTTATTGAGTCCCCCATCAATGATGTTTGAGGTACCTGAAGATATTTTGTTTAAAAAAATTGGTCATGACAATGCATACCAAACTATAACAAAATGAAACAGCTATAGAAGCTACATCCAACAAATTAGTGTGTTATTGCCACAATTGGTAATCTATCATAACAAATAGCTTAGTTGTTGCAACCACTCAGTAATCTGGTGGAGTTCATCCAAACATTACAGAAGATGTCCAACAGAGTAGTGAGTTGTTGCAACAACTAAGCTATTGTTACAGCAGATTACCAATTGTTGCAACAACTCACTAATCTATTGGACATCCTCTGCAATGTTTGGATGAACCAGAACCCAAAAAGCTGAAGCTGCCTCCAATAGATTTCTGCGTTGTTGTAACAACTAAGCTACTTGTTACAACAGATTAACAATTGTTGCAACTCATTAATCTGTTGGATGCAACTTCAGTTTTTAGATTTCTATTTCGGCCAAAGCCTGTAGAAAATGTCCAATAGATTATGCAGTTGTTGCAACAACTGCATAATTTGTTGTACTTCTTGCAGCAACTACAACAATTATTGCAATAATTATAGGAAATATTGCAATAAATTTAGAAATACTTATACAACAGTTTTAGCACTTATTGCAACAACTAAAACTGCTACTATAAATTATTTGAAAATCAGCAGTTATACCCAGATGAATTATTGAAACAAAAAAACATTGTTTTACTTACCAAATGAGCGGAAATCACCAATGAAGTAATGCTCAGTGCTTCATGAACCAAATTCAGTCCAAAATTACGTAAATCGGGTGGATTCTATTTTTTTTTTCTAAATGAAGAACAATGCTTTAGGGGAGGAAGAAGACAACAATGACAGCAGTAGCAGCGGACAAAGAAGAAGAAAGAAAGAGGAGAAGCAACAACAATGGACGAAGAAGCAAGAAAAAAAAAGAAATAAGAAAGAGGAGCGCCGTCGATTGCAAATGCTCTTCGCGCGTTTTGTTTTTTTTTCCATTTTAGGTAATTTAGGGCTTTATATTGGTTGGGCTAAAGTGTAAAACTTAAAACTTGGGGGCAAGTTCGAAAATGAGTCAAAACTTATTAATCACTAATCTAATGTTTGTCACATCCACTAAATAAAAAAAACTTGAGTTGCTCCCACTCAATTTTAAAATTTTTGGTCACCTATAATTAATTGTCCCGAGTAACATGAACAACTAAGAGGCGAAATTAAAGCAGAAAACAATTGAGGCTGGGGAAAGGAAAAACGGAGTTGGAAATAGTGGAGTTCAATTGACAGTCCTTTTTCTTGTAATATCTTTCTGCAGAAATTTTACTTTAACTTACTATTTTCTCTGTCCCAATTTATGAGATACATTTTTTTAATTCGTTCCTAAAAGAATCATACATTTTTTTAATCCGTTCCTAAAAGAATGATACATTTTTTTTAAACCGTTCCTAAAAGAATGATACATTTTTTTATTTTATAATAATTTAACTTTAATATTTTCTTATTTTACAATAATTTAACTTTTACATTTATCTTTTATTTAACGAAATGATCTATAATTATATAAATATCTTTGATTTATTTTAGATCACGATATTCAAATGTCTTCATTTATTTTTTAAATTTCGTATCAAGTCAAACTATATTACATAAATTGAGACGAATAAAGTATAAAGTTTGGAAATCAATACCCTCTTCCGTCTTTACTATTAAATGGGAGACATAATACCCCTTCACTTTAAAGTCAACGCCTAAATTAGATAGCTAGTGCCGGAACTTTAATAGAGACCTAGGGTGGGTTTGGTATAAACGAAAATATTTTTAAAGGAACGTTTCTTTAAGAAAAACGTTTTTTTTTTAAATAAGTGATTTTCCTACACATTGTTTGGTAATTGGTAAGTAAATAAAAATATATTGTTTCAAAAATATTTATATGTAATCTTAGAAATACAATGAAGCCCAAGTTTATGGAATTGTTGATCTTATAGCGGTCCGATCAACGCGTTATTGCTTCAAGAGAAACTTAAAAATTGATAGAAAAGCAAGGAAGAAATAGATGAATATTTCTACCATACTATCTATTTATTAGAATTCTATCGATTTTAGTCCATGCATTTCATTTAAGACATGAAATTGAAATCTTGAATCATTTAAAAAATAAACGTATTCGTTCGGTAGCTAAATACAAAATAGATGATTTTTTTTCCGCATTACTCAAATGCTTTAGTGGAAGTGGAGGTTGGGGTGGCTAGGGGTGAGTTGGTCAAAAAAAATATTTTCTTGAGGTATTTTTTTTCAATTTCAAAGCATAATTTTGCTATAACAGATTTTCTCGCTAGAGTATAAAAATTTTGAGTTATCATTGAATTTCGAAAAAACCCATATTTTTCTCAACGATGTCTAAGAGTATAGTACCATGATCATCCTTCTTTCTAAGGTATTGCTCAATTTACAATAAAGAAAATACTACTAGACACATTTGTGTAAAGATTCTTTTAGTAATTTCATGTCATTTTTTCTTATTTATTGATCCAATTATTTGTAAATATTTAATTAATAGTTAGTGTAAAAATGAAAAAAATACAATATTAAATGAGAATAGTTTACAAGAGATAAAAAGATAATTCTCAAATATTTCAGTCTTAAAAATAATTGACACGTGTTAGATCAAGGAGGTTCTCCAATTCCATAAAAAGGAGCACCTAAAATATTTTCTCAGTAATTAGTTTAAACATAAAAATAATATATTAGATGTTAACATAATTTACATGTGATTAAAATGACCCTGAGCTCGATTTAGTACACCACTCCACTCCAAATTTAGTAGCATTAACCTCAGCATGGTTACTGCTACTGACCTGAACTGGAATGGAGAAGGCAAAAATAAAATCACCATTATATTTCCTGACCACACCACCAAATTCCTGCTTTGCTAGTAGATTTGATGTAGCTAACATCAATATTAATTTTGACAGTTCCAACTTGAGGCCTAGTCCAAGCAACAGGAGTACATCCGATAATAGGTTTAAGCTATTCTATCATGCAGATATTAGTCCAACTCCATCATGTATCAATGTTACGAAAGGAATCTTGAAGCATAACTTTGATGTTCCATACATATTAACTGACCATCCTGTACAGGTAGAATTTGTTATTGTCTTCATATTTGCAAGCAGCCCATGACTTCTAAATTTCCCAACAAATTATGATAGGTGCAGCCTGCAAAAACGGCTTGTGACTATTACTTGATTTTTTGTTCTTCCATTCATTTAGAAGTCTTCTGAAAGGTAGGTATTGATGAATGATACCCAAAGGATTCCCAATGGCCTTCCATACATACTCAGCAGCATTGCCTTCCACAAACATATGTTGCATAGTCTTATTCTTGGGAAACAAAGCAGCACAAACAGTCAACATTATCTTGAGAGCCAAACCTGGACAGATTTCTATTGATAGGAACTCTGCTAAAGAAAATTCTCCAGCACATAAATGACTGTTTGAAAGGAATAGACTTATGCCAGATGTTGCTAATGGTGGCATTAGTATGTTCGTGTCTTATGATTTGTTGTCAAGCAGAACCATTAGAGAAGTGATCATCTTCAGTGGCATTCCATATAGCATAATCACTTTTGTTGCACTATTCCAATTCAACAGAGAGAATATGCAACAGTTTCTGAGCATCCCATCTGTTGGACATCATGAAGTCTCTAACATTCTTTTTAGCATTACTCCTATTGATATAAGATGGACATATGTGGAAAAGAGGTCCCATCTCTATTCAATTATCCCACCAGAAGATGCATTTTTCATCATTAATTTTCCAAGTTATCAGATTTTTACATATTACTCTAGCCCAAAGTAAGTGCTTCTAAGCCTGTAAATTACCAGTGCACCATTTCTTTCCAACAAAATGCACTCTAGGGCAGTACTTGGCAGTTAAAAAATCAGCCCAAAGAGACTTTTCAGTTCTGGATTTCCACTATCTCTTCAAAGTAAGTATATTGGATATGTCATCCATCCATCTAATGCCAATGCCAGCCTCATTCTTTGGAAAACACAGTTTATCCCAAGCAGTCCAATGGTGTTTATTCATACCATTAACAGCACCCCAAAAGAAATTAATAATATGTTTTTCAATGAGCTCAATAGTGCCTTTAGGGGGTAATAGTGTTGGGATACAATTGTTGTAGGGAACGGGAAGTAAGTAACTATTACAATGGTAGAAAGGATAAACAAACTATTACAATAAAACTGGAAATCAAAACCTTAACAAACTGCTTGTGTGATTTGCTGAGTCGAGTGATGGCACTCTGTCTTTAAGACAAGATTGCCCCGTATAACTCCTTTTACGGTGTTGAGCAATAGTCTCCCAAGATACAACAACAACCTAACAAATGAGCAAAGGAAACTCAAGTGTTACTCTTGAAGAACTTTGAGTATAGTAACTTTGCTAGAGAGGAAGAAAATGAACTCTAAAAATTCTGGAGTATTTTCTAAGTGTTGAGTGTAGTGTGTTTCAATTGAGCCAAAGGCCTCAATTTATAGTGTAAGGAGAAGACCCTAGCCAACTAATGGACTTCAATAGCCATGTAATTGCACTTGATTGGGGGTTACATTCAGCCAAATAATGGCTGAATTCATGTGGCAAGTAATGGAGAATCAATGCTCCAAAACCAGTCCAAACGTCAGATTTTTCCAACTTCCCGTCTCAGCATTTTGCCTCCGAAGCGCCGCGGCTCCAGTGACTGCCCAACCATTTAGCGCCGCGGCTCCGACGGTTGTGGCGTCGCGGCCCTTCACGGCTCCGTGGCGATTTCCGACTTGTTTCATCTTACACTTCGTACACTTCTTCCTTCCTTTACCAACGTGGAATACTTTGTCATTTGGCCAATAACCGTCCATAATTTTATGTCTCAAACGTATTACATACGTACCAATATCTCTTTCACTAATGAAATTTGCGATACTTGGCACTACGTGTAAACGTGTGTGGAAACGACGTTTTCGACGTGTGGGCCCAATAGTTCGAGTCATAAATTAATGGGATATACTTATTTCCACATTTAGTAAATTTCCAACAATTCCCTCTTGAAAGAGATTTTGTCGCACACACATGGTGTCTTTTCTAGTAATCTTTCAGCGGACGGATGTTGCATCTGGATAGGTAGCATACGCTTTGAACCTTCCATAGTTGAATACCATCGAGCTTACTTACTGCGCGGTGAACGTGATGTCTTGAACTGTCAGTGTTTAGTGTAAGCCAAGTCAACAGTACCAACACAACAACTTCATCTACTTAGTTCTTCGTAATGTTTTGTCCGTTGTGGCCGTGGACACTTCTTGGTTTCTTAAGTGCGTTCATTTGAGGCGGCTTGTCCTCGCACTTAAATATCAGGTCGGGTGTAGTTTGTTATGTACATCAAACTACCGATCACCTGTGTATATTGCTCCTGGAATATGGGTGCACCACGATTTTTATCAAGTTTTTGATTTCTATCCATTGGTGACTTTTTAGGCGAACTGTCTAACATCTCGAACGTTCTCAAAACATCATCGATGTAGTGAGACTGAGATAAGACCAGTCCGTCAGACGTCTTAGATATTTTTATCCTTAAGATGACATCTGCAATACACATATCCTTCATGTCGAAGCATTGTTTGAACATGTTCTTAGTCTCTAGAATTATGCTAAGACTACTCCATGTGATCAACATGTCGTCTACATACAAGCATATCATAACAAACGAGTCAGAGTTACCTTTCAAGTAGACACATTTGTCACACTCATTAATGGTGAAACCCTTCGATAGTAGAGTACTATCAAATTTTTTGTGCCATTGCTTCGGGGCTTGTTTCAGTCCGTACAGAGATTTGATAAGCCGACAGACTTTCTTCTCTTGCCCTAGAACCACATACCCCTCGGGTTGGTCCATATAAATTTCTTCTTCCAAATCACCATTTAGGAAGACTGTCTTGACATTCATTTGATGTATCTCAAGGTCACGCAAAGCTGCGATCGCAATGAATACCTGTATGAACGTCATCCGAGATACCGGGGAGTACGTGTCAAAGTAGTCAAGACCTTCTTTATGCCGATAGCCCTTGACTACCAACCTGGCCTTATACTTATCTATAGACCCATCTGCGTTATACTTCCGTTTGAGTATCCATTTACAATCCAACGGTTTATTTCTCGAAGAAAGATCAACCAACTCCCAAGTATGGTTATGCAGAATGAAGCCTATTTCACTCTCAATAGCTTCTTTCCAGAGCGGTGCCTCTGGAGTTGACAATGCTTCAGCAATTGTCCTTGGTTCATCATCAACCATATAAGTTACAAAGTCAAGACCGAAGGATTTATCCTTTCTGGCCCTTTTACTTCGCCTTAGTCCCATCTCTGGAGTCTCCAAGTTCTGAGAATATGAAACACTAGATTTCGAATATTTAGCCACCTCGAGATCCACTAGATCTGAACCATCTAGATCCTGGCCATCAACGACTCCCGGTTCCTGAGAGCTTTGTTCATAACTTCGTTTGCGAGAGGTTATTTCATTTTCCTTTCTAGGAAAGGTAACTTCAAAGAATTGAGCATTCCTTGATTCCATGATTGTACCCCGTGGATATCTGGAATATCTGACTTTGCACTAAGAAGTGATAAGCACTACTGTTATTTGCATATTCGATAAATATGCAATCTACAGTCTTAGGCCCAATCTTGACCTGCTTTGGCTTGGGTACTTCAACCTTTGCCACACAACCCCACACCTTTAAATATTTATAGGTGGTTTTCTTTCTCTTCCATGATTCATATGGAGTTTTGTTCTTACCCTTATGTGGGACTCTGTTAAGAATCGTATTAGCGGTAAGGACAGCTTCTGCCCACATGTTTTGGGGAAGATCAGAATTGATGAGCAAGGCATTCATCATTTCCTTCAATGTGCGGTTCTTACGTTCCGCCACACCGTTCAATTGAGGTGAGTATGGAGCTATCGTTTGATGAACAATGCCTTCTTGGGCACAATATTCCTCAAATGACGCTACATATTCTCCCCATCTATCGCTACGAATGGATTTAATCTGCATGCTTAGTTGGTTCTCAACTTCTGCTTTGTAATGTCGGAACGCTTCAAAGGCTTCATCCTTACTTTTCAATAAGTAAAGGTAACAATACCTTGTGCTATCATAAATGAATGTCACAAAGTACTTGTCCCCCCCCCCCCTCCACCCTTTAGTTTGTGCAAACTTCAAATCACATATATCTGTGTGAATAAGTTCTAGAGGAGCGGTATCCTTTTGACTGATCGAAAAGAAAGCTTTGTGAGTTTTGCCTCTACGCACACATCACACTTATATTGAGGGTTTACGTCGATAGACGGCAACAACTCCAACTTTACCAACCTTTGAATGGACTTGTAGTTGACATGTCCTAATCTATGATGCCATAAATTAGATGACTCAAGCAAGTAAGATGAAGAGGCTTCAATATTATTGTTTTTACGTAATACATACATGGTGCTCACTTTAAAGAGGCCTTCACAGACGAATCCTCTTCCCACAAATGTTCCATTCTTAGTGACTACAAATTTATTGGACTAATTAGCCTAAAACCAGCATTAACCAATAAAGGACCTAAAATTAAATTTCTTCTAATCTCAGGAACATGCATCACTTCCTTCAGAGTGAGCTCCTTTACAGAAGTCATCTTCAGGACTACATTTCCTACCCCCATCACGTCAGAGGAAGCGTTGTTGTCCATGAACAGCTTCTTGTTTGTAACCGGTGTATAAGTGGAGAAGTCATCTCTGTTGGAATAGATGTGTCTTGTAGCACCTGTGTCCATCCACCATTGCATAGAATTCTCAACCAGGTTTGCTTCTAGCACCACCGCTGAGAACTCCTCAATCATGTCGTCCAGAAACTGGTCCTTGACAACGTTAACCTGAGCCTTGCCCCTAGCCTTGGCCTTCTATTGTTGCTCAGCCTTGAGCTTGCGGCAATCCTTGATCATATGACCAGGTTTCCCATAGTGGTGACAGTTTCCTTTGAACTTCTCCGCTGCTTGAGTCTTGCCGTCTTTCTGGAACTTGCGCTTCTTGCTTAGGTTCCTTTTGGCCTCAGCCAGATTTGCCTTTGCCTCAGTGGGTTGTTTACCCCTAGGCAATGCCTTCTTATTATCTTCCTGAATTTGGAGTTTGATAGTAAGTTCTTCAAAGGTCATCTCCTTTGTCTTGAGCTTTAAGTAGCTCATAAACTCATTCCACGAAGGATGTAACTTTTCAATCAGCGATGCAACCAAAAACTGCTCATTTGGCTTCATACCTTCCAAATTCAGGTGATGTAAAATCATTTGGAATTCCTGGACTTGGGACATACTGTCTTACTATCCACCATTTGAAATTTCAGAAATTTCCCAATGATGAATTTCTTAGTACCTGCATCTTGTGCGTTGTACTTCTTTTGTAGTTTCTCCCACAACTCTTTGGCAGTGCCAACAGTGCAATACACCGTGTAGAGAGGGTCTGACAAGCAGTTCAATATGTAATTTTTACACATGAAATCACTATGACTCCATGCATCAAGAACCATCTTCATTCCATTAATGACATGGATACCTAGGCCCCCTTCACCCGTTTCAGAAGGTGAATGGTCCATTTCATCTCCAGCTTGTGGAGGATCTTCTGTTAGAAAACGTGTCATTTCCATAACAGTCAGATAGAAGAGCATCTTTTGTTGCAATCTTTTAAAGTTTGACCTCATGAACTTTTTAGAGCGTTCATGGTGAAATCCAGCGGGTGGAGGAGCGACAACATTCCCTTGAGCGACAGCAAAGGCGTTGGATGAGCCTTGAGCAACCGAAAAGGAATTAGGAGTGCCTTGAGCAGTGGGGAAGGCAGAGGGATTGCCTTGAGCAGCAGCAGAATCAGAAGCAGTTTGATTTATACCAGTCATCTTTCTAATTTACTTACAACACAATCTTGTCTTAAAATTGTTGGGATACAATTATTTTAGGGAACGAAAAGTAAGTAACTATTACAATGGTAGAAATGATAAACAAACTATTACAATAAAATTGGAAATAAAAACCTTAACAAACTGCTTGTGTGATTTGCTGAGTCGAGTGATGGCACTCTGTCTTTAAGAAAAGATTGCCCCGTATAACTCCTTTTACGGTGTTGAGCAATAGTCTCCCAAGATACAACAGCAACTTAACAAATGAGCAAAGGAAACTCAAGTATTACTCTTGAAGAACTTTGAGTATAGTAACTTTGCTAGAGAGGAAGAAGATGAACTCTGAAAATTCTGGAGTATTTTCTAAGTGTTGAGTGTAGTGTGTTTCAATTGAGCCAAAGGCCTCAATTTATAGTGTAAGGAGAAGACCCCTCAACTAGCCAACTAATGGCCTTCAATAGCCATGTAATTGCACTTGATTGAGGGGTTACATTCAGCCAAATAATGGATGAATTCATGTGGCAAGTAATAGAGAATCAATGCTCCAAAACCAACCCAAACGTCATATTTTTCCAACTTCCCGTCACAGCATTCTGCCTCCGAAGCGCCGCGGCTCCGACGGTTGTGGCGTCGCGGCCCTTCACGGCTCCGCGGCGATTTCCGACTCGTTTCATCTTACACTTCTTCCTTCCTTTACCAACGTGGAATACTTTGTCATTTGGCCAATAACCGTCCATAATTCTATGTCTCAAACGTATTACATACGTACCAATATCTCTTTCATTAATGAAATTTGCGATACTTGACACTATGTGTGCACGTGTGGAAACGACGTTTCCGACGTGCGGGTCCAATAGTTCGAGTCATAAATTAATGATATATACTTATTTTCACATTTAGTAAATTTTCAATAAATAGCAGATAAAATATCAATAGGCAAAAACTGAATGACAATTTTAATCAAAACCTGTCTTTCCCCCCCCCCCCCAGGAGAGCATATTACCTTGCCAGACATTTAGCCTCTTGATGATTTTAGCAAGCATATATTAAAATAAGAAAGCCTCTTTTTACCAATATAAATAGGACATCCAAATTAAGTAAAAGAAAATCTTTTGTCCAAAAAATCAGTTTTGAATTGATTCTATTAATCCTATATGCACATGTTTTAGGACCAGTGAAAAAAAAACTTTTATCCTTATTTACCATTTGGCCAGAGACAATTTCATATTTCCTGATTTGGTTCATGACCAGCTTAATGGATTTAGAATTGCCACTACTAAAGGGAACAGTATCATCAGCATATGCCAGATGTGACCATTCTTATGCATAGAGAAAGGGATAAAATTCAGAATGTGAAGCAAATTATTGAGGGATCTAGAGAGAACCTCAGCTGCAATAATGAAAAGGGAAGGTGATATAGGATCACCTTGTTTTAAACCTTGAGAAAGGTGAAAAAAACATGTCTAGTTTTATTGATGATTATGGAATACCACACATTAGAGATACTTTTCCAAATGAGATCAAACCATCCATCACTAAAACCAAACCTGTTTATTACTTTTTAAGGAAAAGACCATAATAGCCTATTATAGACTTTGACTATATCCAATTTCAGAACAGTTTCTCTTTTATTTTCTTACACCTGGTCCGGGTAAGTAATTGTTTAGTTACCTATGATTACTGGACTTCATAGTAATAAATTAAGTTGTAAACTAATTTTATTCACGTTAGAGTAATTGAACTTTACTAATATATAACACCAAAATCAAACTATTATGTGTCATATTAGAGGTTATGATAAGTTAAATTTAATTATTTTAATATGAAAAAGAACAATGTCATGATTTTATTAATATAGATAAAGTTCAGTAACCATATATATACATGAAATTATCGTTCAAATTGCCTATTTTTCCGCGCAAGTAGCTGAAGGAGTAATTCTTTTCCAATATAATTACGAAGACTAACTTGTGTTCATTATGAATGTGATTTTTAGGTATTTTACGGAGAAGTTTCCATAAAGTAGAATGAACAACTAAATAGAAAAACAAAAGCCCGCATGCATGAAAAGATATCTTATATATGTGTAGGAAAATATATAAAAAGAAAGGGAAGAAAAAATTAAATATAAACTCATCAACCCTTGGAATAACATCAATTACGTGCATGACTTTGTTTTGATTTTGCTGTGGGCTATAAGCCTATAACTAGTGGCCAATTTGTTGGAGTGAAAAAAACTTCACCTGTCACAACCTAAAACTATTTATTTGGCCCCACCTAATAGAAATTAAAAATGAGAAAAATAAGTTTCAGGATAGAAGTAGCTAAGGAAACAGTTTATATGTTGATTGTCATCTCCACCCTCCATTGTCTCCACTAAAAAATAAGTAAAAAAAATTACAAATATTTTTTACCGTTTCTATATCGAATTTTGAAGAAGTGAAAAGGCATATATGCATATTATTTGGTATAATCAAGCAATCGCAAAATTATTTGTTCTATGGCACATGGTAAAACTTTCAACGTAGAAAAGCATTGGAATTTTCACACTAAAAAGGGAAGATGTAGGCCGTTGGCTTTTTATTTCATAAATTTCTATTTGCAACGCATGATTACAATTTACAAGTGATACTTATTTTATTTAAGTAGTCCTAGTTCAAATTTGAGATCAACTAGCGATCCATAATTCTTGGTGGAGATTTAATTTTATACAGAGCATAACTTCATTCTACGTAATAAATTCCTGTTAACTGGTAGATTCGATTTTCGAAATATTAAAATTAAAATGAGTAAGAAAATGCTAAAGTCATAGAGCATTCTAATATTAAAATTATTTTAAGATTTCATTCTGGTAGGATATTATGGTGATATATTAGTGTTAATAGCCTCCTATTTATGTGCAACTCTTAAAGCCATTTGCCCCACTACTAGTCTATTTATTAAAATCACTAACGCTAATGAAAGACTTTGTACACATGTAAACAGGAGATATTTTTGTTGGTGATATATTGAGCCTGAAAAGAATGGGGTCAGAAAATGAAAATCCTACGTGTTTACTAAGTGGGTGCTTGTTAATGAAGGTTTTTGTGTTGATTTTTCAACTTAATTACTATTTTAGAGTTTGTTCGAGTTGTACAATATTGTCCAACAGTTATGAATACTGAGGGGTTAAATAAAATAAGTCAACAATATTGAATATTCCATTATTCTTGGAAATAAAAAATCCTACGGCAGTCGACTTCAACATGAAGACTTTTCTTGTAATGTTTCAACTATACATTGCACTGTTAACCTAGAAAATAATAGTATATATTCAAATTATATACTCTACATTGATAGCAAATATAATTTTTATACTATTAGATTATTTTTTTATAATAAAGGAACCTGCTGTCGCTATCCTTTGGGTGCACACAAGGTAAACTTCGCTCCTATATAATAGCCCTCAAATTACACATGAGTGATAACCCGCACTAGTCAAGCCTCGTGCGACGAGCTCGATCCAGAAGACAAATTTCCATTAGATTTATTTTTATCTTTTATAAAAATATGCCTCAAGTCACAAATTTCACTTTTAGGAATAATTATCTATAAATGTTTTTTGGATGACCTAATAGTGTAAAATGCCGCGATGATCGTAGAATGATTCTAAAGATTCATCTTATTAGAAGTTATGGGTTTTGTCTTACCAGAGTACTGTATGTGCTTCATAATATTACAATATGCAGGGGCGGAGCTAGTAATGGCCGAGGGGATCCGAACACTCTTCGGTGAAAAATTACACTGTATATATAAGGTTAAAATTATTTTTTATGTATATTTAGTAGATATTGAACCCCTTTGGCTTCTTTATGTATTTACTTCTTTATATTCTTTGTTAAGAGTCCCACATCAGATATGAAATAGGAACATGGATTCTTATATGGACTTGGACCATCTTCACCCTACAAGCTAGCTTTTCGAGTTGAGTTAGCCCCAAGATCTATTTCTACATTCTTGAACCTCTTACTAAAAAGTCTGGCTCTGCCATAGGCAATATGTACTTTCGTATAAATACAACAGGGCAGAGTAACAACAAATCACAGAATTTTTCAAAATCAAGAAATTTAAACCTAAAAAAGTAGAACTTTTAGCCAACCAATAAAATAAAATAAGAAAAGGAGTACATAATAAAAGAAGGAAATAAAAAAAAAGTAAAATAATAGTAACACCTTATTTCCTTTTACATCCCGTATCTGTATATATGAAAAAGGAATTAGTAAGATATGATTGTCTTTCACTAGTGGAGATCACCTAGTACATATATGGAGACGTGAAAAAAGTAAGCCAAGACAAAATGGACTTTTCTTTTCTCTTTCGACAAATAAAGACTCAAGAGTCGAATTCCAAGGGGGAGGTTAGAGTTAGACGAAGGTGCATTGTAAGGTATGTAAGGGGTCGTTTGGTTATCGAGATTAAAAAATAATTTTAGTACAAAATTCCTATATAATTGCATATAACAACTACTAATAATTTATATCGAATCCAACATTTTCTTGATTAGGAATATAGTGTGGCTATTCATTATAAATGTTAGGTTTAGTTAAATGACTCTTATCATATGAGATTGATACAATATAACGCAGAAAATCAATAAATAAAACATAAAATATCTTTGTAGAATTTTTTTCTATTATTCAAATTATAACTAATCATTTGAGATTATTTCCTCTCTTATATGAGGATTAGCTTTGTTAGGATAAGACACCTAAACAAAATAACCTCAATTTCATCTTTCTACTTTTTATTTACTTTAAGACAAATGTAATATTATGGTAGTAGTAATGATATTTTTTGTTTTACCGACAGACCTATCTATAATAGCATTCTTATAATAGAATAAGTTGGCAACATCTTACTATCAAAATCAAATTTATTCGGAACTAATTTTTTATGTTATATTTTACCTCTATAATTTTTTTATGTATAACAATAACAACCTTATAACATTACACTCTTTATAAAATTACTCTCCATAATAACTATCTTCTTTTTTGGTAATATAATAATTAATTATCTTTATAAAAATAGAATCTCTAAGATTACTAATAATAGGTATAGAGATTTTGATCAAATATTTTGATACTTTAATACACTATTTATGACAAAAAAAATATTACTATATGAATATATATTTTCATTATTAAAAGTTTTTTTTCTTTATACAAAGTGTGATTAAGCTTAAAATTTAACATCTTTCTTATCTATAATAGCAAAATATTATTTGAATGTCAAATATTATTATAGGAAAATCATAGCCAACCGCTATAGCAATCAAAAATCTTAGAACTAACGATACTATTATAAAAAGGTTTGACCGGTAATAGTAAATTTTCAATTCTAATGCAATGAATCAAACTTTTGCCAAAATGAAAGACATACAATAAATTAGTGATTATTAATCAATATTTTGCATTATAATTTTTGCATTATAATTTTTGCATTATGATTTTTGCATAACTTTGTGTGGTGGAACCAAACAAGCTGTAAGGGTAAAAATTAGGGAGGGGCAGAACTGTGCATGGGAAGTGGCGCATGGGATTCCCAACAGGCAACACAGCCCAAGTGATGATAAAAAGAGACCATTGGAACAAGTTATTTATGATAATGTTCATTATTCATTGCATCACATGATACATAGACAGTATATAGATAACAAATTCAGAAAAATAGAAAAAAAGATATATTTTTCCCCTTTTAGTGGTAACTATTGGCAAGCAAAGGGTCACAATTCACAACTGGGGGCGGCTAATAGATAGATAGAATAAATAGAAGAGGGTTAAGTTTCTACATAATATTTGCCCTTTTGATATTGCTATGAGCCACCTTGGTTTCTGTTTCAAGGGGCTACACCACATACCCACCACCCTCCCAAATGCCAACCATGTTTGTACATATATATATGTAAATATATTAACGACAATTTTTTTGTCAAAGTTTAATTGCATACATAGAATGAGAAGGAGACGAAACTTCAAAAGCTTTCTTAGAATCCACATACTTTACTATAATATATAATATATATGAGGAAAAGGGCAACTATATATATGTCCTCCTCATATTCTAGTCTGATGTGATTTGTTTCATATTTATTTATATTATGTTTGATTTGCTTTTGGAATATCAATAATTAGATAAAGTGCGAGAAGCGTGTATAAAAAATACTAGCTAGTAGAGAATAGGAAAATGGGAACCAAATTGTGAGGAAGATATTTGCACTTTTAATGGACTTTTGTCCTTTAGTATAAATTTTCATTTTAGTTTATGTGGCAGAAAAACTTTGGCTTAAAGTATCCTCATATTCATTTGTGTTAACAGGGAATTTCCAAGTCCAACTCATACTTCTACTTGAAAATGATTAAATACTTTTTAACCTCTTCATAGAAAGTTAAATTTGTAACTTTGACAAGAAGGGGCGTCTTTGGGCCCGTGGGAACTGTGATACCGCATAGGGTCTCGAAAAACGAAAAATTTTAAGGGTCTTTTTTTTTTATTTTTTATTAAGTAGTATTAGCCAGAATATACTGTAAATGTCCATAATTTGCAGGTATTAACTCAATCTAATTATTGAAATCGTATATTTACTTATATTAAAGACTCACTTTTACGAATTAGAATAAAGCCCCCAAAATATTTGAGACGTTGATACGGCACGAAAGATTAGATGAAACTATGAAATTAGTAAAAAATTAGTGAAAACTCCATTTCTGGAAGAATTTTCTTTTCTCTTCGTCTTTTCAATTTAAAGCTGTCATTTTCCATTTCTTTTTGGTGGTCTAATTATGGTTCTTTTCTTAGGCGACACTCATTTCATACGACTCATTTGGGACCAATTTTCCCAAGGTAACACTCTTTTTTCATCCATTATTAGATGTTCCCATATGTTTTTCATTCATTTTATAACATTTTCTGCATATAAAAAAATTGTGATATATGGTGGGTCGAAAAGAATCTCTCACTATTCGAAAAGAATCTCTCCACTATCAGAGATTTCGTTTCAAACTTTAAGAATGAAAAAAATGCTAATAGGGAGCGCTTTCTCCTTTTAATGGCCTTACGCAATGGAAATCTAAATGAATCAAAGTCTCAAAATAAGTATCAAACACCAGATTAGAATTACCAAAAAAAACTACTACTAGTATCTTACTAATAAAACCTTAAGATATCCACTTTTATAAGTCATACTGTTGATAAAAACACCATTCAATTAAAGGGAGCAAGAGTACGCATATATATACATATATATATATATGGTTAATTAGGGCTTAAATTATGTCTGATGTATTTGTGCTCCTTTATTTGCTTTTTCCTTTTTTTAAAACTAAAAATAATCTGCTCTTAGATTTAGCTTTTGTAACATTATCTGTATTTGGATCCTCTCTTTAACTTCATAATAAGAGTTTCTTTCTGATTCGATATATGACATCATATTTCCTTCTCTTTCTTGTCCCTGTAAGGATCAAATGCTTTATGTTTGCTGATGAAATGGCTTTTCTTTTACAAGGAAACAAAATTTTGAGTTTAGTGTCCTCTTTTTATGTCCCAAAATCAACATAATATCTGAGGAAAATGAAAAGTGATCAACACCTTTATAATTTGGGAAAAGAAACATGTATTGAAAAAGGAATCTAGCTAAGTCTTGCCTTTCATTGAATCATGAGCAAGAAAGTGTTTGGGAGAAGACCGTAGAAAAGGCACACAAGAAAAGAAGATCCATATATACAGGGCCGTTTCAAACATTTTGGGGGTTTATTTCTAATTCATAAAAGTGGATCCTTAATATAAGTAAATATAATATTTCAATAATTAGATTGAGCTAAGACCTGCGAATTATGAGCATTTACAGTAAATTCTGGTTAATACTACTTAATATAAAATAAAATAAAAAAGAAGGCCCCTAAAATTTTTTGTTTTTTGGAGATCCTGTGCGGTAGCACAGCTCGCACGAGCCCAAAGACGCCCCTGCATATATAGTGCAGAACATACCAACGAAGATTGAATCCTATATATATTCTCTTGATTCTATTGTTTGGGGAAACTATGAGGAATCATTTCACATGGAATATGTTCATTTTACACCTCATCATTTGTCAAAAAAAAGTAAGTTTACATGGGACTCTTTGATCCATATATAAAGATAGATCATCACCCTTTTTGTCCACATCAAATTAAAGAATCCAAACAAAAGCTATAGGAAATTCTTCACATTCATGAACGTTTATAGTGGTGTTTTAGTCTAAAAATTGGAATGAAAGAGCAACAACATCATTCTCTCGCATTGCATAATCAAAGTGTCAAGTAAGCTGTCATGTCTGTTGGCGCACTTATTTTTTTTGGCTCACCTTAGTCTTCAATTTTGACTTGAGTGTTGAAACAAAAAATAACTAATTTATGGAATGTATGTGAAATACCAACGTTTAAATTAATATTAGAAAAGTTGAATATGCTATTAGAGGAAAAAAGTTATGGAGATATCACTACTACGAAAAGGAAAATATTTGTCAACAACAATTTTTATTGTCATATGTTGGATGTTGTTGTCAAAAGTACTTTTCGCAACAACAAAAATTGTTGCATGCCGTTGTAATAACCTTCGATGCAAAAAGTTTTCGCGACAAGTTGCTGTCATTTACGTTTTTTTAGCAACAATAAATATATTGTTGCTAAAATTTTATTGTCAATTCTATATTTTTTATAGTGTATATAAAAAGGGTAGTTAGGTGCATGAAATATCTTCCGTTCATATATGGTTAGAAGAAAGATCACACCCAAGTAACTGTAATGGAGATGTAAAAATTTACTAAAGAAAAATACACCTCTTTAACTTGTTCAACATTTCCTCACTTAATGATAATGGTGGTTTAGAACTTGCTAAAACTATAGGAGAAAAAATGACTTTCTACTAGTTAGTTTAGCTTGGAGAAACAACAAAAGTCCTAAGATATTGTGGGTAAAAATTCTCAAAAAAATAAATAAAAATACAACCCTCGCAACTACCTTTCTAATTCCCTCTAATCGTCCTAATTAGCACAAAATTAACCAGTCCCACATAGATTAGCTATATGCATATAAAAATTTGGACTCCAATGGAAAGTGAAACAAACGACTCCATTAGCTCCTTGATTTCATTCAGATTAGCTCACGGCGGCCTCATCGACCCAGCCTTTCTGTACGTTTAGATAATGATTCCAAATATGATTCATTCGGACCGATAAAGCTCGGGTGCCGGCCACACCCCAAGGTAGTCCACTTCATTCGATAAATTAACAAATCAAGGCCCCTTATATCAAAACAAAGAGAATCTCAATGTTGAATATTATCAATCTCCAACAACAATCGGAATATAGTTACATATATAATATAAGTTGGGATCAACTTTAATGAAGAAAAGAGGGTACAGAATTTCAACTACCAGGCTAACTACTATTGTACCAAATTTAAAGGGCACTCCTCGAGTGGAGACATTGTTTGAAAAATACAATAGACCTATATATATCGAACAGTTCGACCACAGTATTAGAAATCAGCTTATTGGGCCAACTCCATCTAGGATGGAAAACGGCCCACAACCAAAATCAGGGCCAATACCGTGGGTGGATCAGGCACCTAATTAGATATACTCTTAACAAGATTAAACACTTCATATGGCTAACCTTATCTAGAATTCGCAATAGTATCAAAGAAACAGAAGACCATTGAATTAACATAGTATAATTTTTTCATAGCTCAATGTTATCTACTGGGACACTTGGAAAATCCCCTAACAGATTATTTGGATTGTTGTTATCTACTGCATTGTATAGTATTGTTATTTTAAATACAATGTGACATTATGTAACGACGAAAAAACATACAGTCTATCCAAACGTTATATTCATTAAAACAAGAAAATATAATACAATTCTAAACAATACGATACGTAATAACCACCCAAACAAGTTGTAGCAAAAACTTCTCTCGTAGTTGCATTCTAACATCAACTTTAACCTCCAATTGAAAGATCATTTACCTTTCTGCAGATGGTACAACATGGCTAATGGAGTCCTAGAAAACATAAAATTGATGGACAGGATTGAAAGAACAAAAACCCAGTCTAAGCCCAATAGGTTTATAGTAGAATCCTATTCTAAGTCTAATAGTTTATTTTTGGTGAATTGTAATTATAGTAGTTTTATTAGAAGGGTTTCCTTGTTAGACTAAGGAAAGGAAGAACTTACATCTAAATAAGGAGGTCATTGTAATGAATGAAAGGTGCTAGGGTCACTATGCTATGCACACACAAAGGGAAGAACAAGAGACGAGTTTGAGAGTCGGAGTCGTAGGTGTGTCTTCTTGGGATACCCTACGGAGAGAAAGGTTGGACACTGTATGACATAAAAAATGATGAATATTTTAGTCTCAAGATGTGGACTTCTACGAGACTAAGTTCCCCTTTGCCATAGGAACAGGTAACTTGGTCGAAAACATAGAAGCGATCCTGGACGAAAGGAATCAACACGTTTTCGAAGAAGAACGGATAGATAATGTTGGTGCGAACAAAACTCGAATAGAATAAATTCGGACACCGGATATCGAACCTACGGATCAACCAAAATTAGACAGGACAGATGCTAGTCCAAATAATGAAAACGTGGAAGAAGTACAGACGGAAGGTATCCGGGCCAATGAAAAGCCACCGAAGGAACAATTGGGTCAAGGTAAATGTCAAAGCATGGCTCGCTTTTATTAAATATCTTCTTATTATTAAGTTTCTGGTGAAGATTTCACGTATTACAACAACAAGATGGTAAAGGAAGAAAAAGTACAAGTTCTACAAATTTTGCCCATTGGTAAATAATATTTACCAAGTAAATTCACAGTTTAGAATTTTATGATTCTGCTACATAATGCTACTACTTTCTCGCAGAAGGTTACTCCATTTTGTAGATATATAAACATGTTAACATGCTCTTCAAGCAATTTACCATTACCGACTGTTAAAGTCACAATGTCAGCCTATAAATCATTTACTTTCTATTAATCGAACCACTTCCTATTTATTTGCATGTCCATTGACAAAAATATATTTTTATGAGCTCTCTAAACATGATCCAATGGCTGAATTATTCTCATTTTCAAACATAGGGGATGAAATAATTACACGTCCCCATGTGTAATGATCGTCCCCATGTGTAATGATACTATTAAAAATAAAAACACATTCATACTTTACAACGTATTTAAATATTAGCCACTGTATTATTGTCTTCTTTTGCTGCGCGTCTAGTTTATGTACAAAGTATTGACTTCTAATGAACAGTAAAATTATGCAATTTAAATAAAATTGTACAATTCTTTTCTTTATAAATGCCAGATATTCACATACCTTGAACTATCTGACTTATCAAATCAACACACTATTAAAAAAATTGAACTGCATAAATAAAATTGTCGTTACCTTGCTTCTAATATTGTGGTTTATCACAAAATTACAATTCAAACTTCATAATAGCGGCCTAAAGTTTGAATTCTCAAAGCTGAACATCAGTACACTATCCTGAAATTTGAACTGAAAAAAATGAACTTCATAACACTTTTTAAAATTCGAAGAAGCTGATCTCTATCGCTCCTTTTAATAAATTATAACCATACTTTAAATACATTGTGAGTGTTGATTATATTTTTAAAACATGCTTACCTTTTATTTTGCATCTGCATGTATGAGGGCAAAAAATATGGAGATAACAATGTGCAACAGTAATATATCAGAATAATAATAATCGTTTCATTTGGAGTTGTCATAAGATTTTCCACGAATAATAATATTACCAAAATGGTACACTCTTGGGTAATAGTATTTTCATATAATTAATGAGACTAATGATTTAATGACTTTCTACCAACATTTATTACAGTTGCAGCTTGAAATTTGTTCATAGCTCCACAATTACAATGTCCATTCTTGCAGTGTGGTATATATGGATAACAGTAATTGACACAGTCCTGACGATTTTTACACACATGTTGAGCTGACACTTCCAAGCATGGTGAACCTGTAAAGAAATATCATTATAGGGCCAATTAATTTCAATGTAGTACCATAGACTAAAAAATAAATAGTAGTGGTTATAGGTAATGATTTATACAATGGCGGAGTTAGTAAGGGCCGAGGGGTTGAATTTCCTTCGTTGAAAAATTATGCTATATATATAAGGTTAAAATTATTTATATGTATATTTAGTAGACGTTGAAGGCCGCGTCCTAGACTGATGACACTTGCTCAATCTCTAAAGCGAATTCGGAAACTTTAGAAGAACCAATCTCGAGAGGTTGCATTGGGTGGGAGATAGGGACTCTGGATTCCTGACTTCTTCGTGTGTTTACTTCTTTTTATTCTTGAATCCTCTTAGTAAAAATTCTGGCTTCGCCACTGAATTTATACCTATCTAATGTTTACACCAAATTATCTAATGCTAGACAAATTTCTTCTGTACGTACATTTACACTTAGCCATGTATGTATCTCACTCTAATTTTTAATTTTTCAGATTATAATTATTTTATTTGAGGTAAATACTGGTCCAGTTAAGTTTTTGCACACAACCGTTTAATTATACTGCGCTGAAGATAAGAACAAACAACTCAATAAATATATACTAATATAGTACTGAACTAGCTTTGAAATGTACCACCGTTCCTCTGCACGGGGCCTGAACTATTTATTCTTTCAGTTATTTTATATATAGTACTGAACTAATTTTGTAATTTGATTATTTTCTAAAATAGTTATCTCTTTAGCAGTTTTGTAATGTTTATACAAAATTTAGACTTTGAATTAAATTTATTAATTCAACTCCACCTTCGTATCAATATGATTTTTGTTTATTCAATAGTTCGGAAAGATATAAATGATTTACCAAATTATTTCATAAATTGGGTTTTGGCCAAGTTCTAAAAATATGTTTTGGGTTTTGAGAATATATTTGAGGGGAAACATCACTTATACCCCTTAAACGGAAGTAATTACGCGCCTAATCCCATCTTACTTTTCTGTCACGACCCAAACCGGAGGGCCGCGACGGGCACCCAGACCCTACCCGCCGGGCATCACAGATACATTCTACCCTTAATCATGTCTAAACACGGATTGAGCCGTGATAGATAATATGAGGTTTCAACCCAACAGCCCCAACTTACACATTTGTATACCAAGGCCGACAAGGCCGTACATGACAACTAACCACAGGACACCAATCTACAAGCATCTAAAGAGTAAACATACCACGACCAGACCACGACTCCAAAATGAATAGAGCGCTCCAAATATCAGCTGAACCAGCAACCCACTAGGGCGAACTGTCACTCTCGCAATATAAACCTGCGGGCATAAAACGCAGCGTCCCCCGACAAAAGGGACGTCAGTACGACTGATGTACTGAATTTGTCAGGCATAAGAAATAACATAGCAGAGATATATCATAGTCTAAAACAGAAACAATTGAACATCAATAAATGCCTTTGAGGGCCCTAATACACATGCCTAAATGTTATGCACAATGCAGTACACATATATATCAGCCTCTTCGGGCATCTTCCTTACCATAACAGCCTCTATAGGCATCATACTATATAATGATAAATGAATGTATGTACAATGCAAATGCGGTATGCTAACGTCCACACAGGAATTCTCCCATAACCGCCTCTGTGGGCATCAGGTTATATCGCCACACAAGGGCATCACATCATATTGGCCTCTTCGGGCTCTTTTTGTGATAGTCTGTACTAGCTGCAGGTGATGTGCGTATATAACGCCTTTTTTCCTTTCCCCAATTCCCATACATATATATATATATATATGTATATAATATTTACCATATAGTAATATGCATAGCACAAGTGGTCCAGGGTGACATATGAGTGCAATGCAAATGAAATACATGAATAATAATAAAACATCTGGAGTGACATAATATCCTTTACACCTTTGGTTAACATTGGAAACATCAACATCTTTTCCCGTGGCCTTATTAAGGTCTTAGAAACATACTTGAATATGCTTTCAACATAGGAGTCAATGACTTGATCATTCCCAACTACCAAGAGTAGAGTAATTTATGTAGCAACATGAAGGTTATGTTTCGCACATAGAATTATGCCAAAGAAAGAAAGAACCTTGCATACCTTGTTGTCAAAATGATCTAAGTTCCGCGGGTCCTTGTAAGATCTATGAATTATTATCTACGTCATACAGACGATTTAAATCATAATCGAATCAACATACTAGAAACAGATTCATTGAGACATTCTAGCGAACACCTTGAACCCGTAGAACCTATATTCCTTCTATATCGAAATCTATACATGTAGCGGAACACCCAACCCTCTTAATCCTTCTTTTTACTGCTACAATCTCCAAAACAGTACAATAATTTTACATGCAACCTCCAATTTCGTACAAATAGTCCCGATAACACCCCATTAACTTAGCATTTTCGATAATCGTCATAAAACTAGTGGCAAGAATCAAGTTCAGAACTTGTATAAACTTTAGGAACAAGAAAGATTACCTTTGTTAAACATAGCGACGAGAATCGCCGAAAAACCTTTCACTCGTACCGGATTCCGACCGACAGAACAAGCACTGGAATCGTTTTACTTGAGCCTTGCCGAGACTCAAAGTCTCGGCTTGGTTTCTGAACCTTCAACCTTGCTTCAAGGTTTCAATTTCACTGGAACTAAGGTCTAGAACACCACGAATTTCTCCCCTTTTTGGTTATATAAAATTTACAGAAAATCTCCAATTTCGACCGAGAATTCCGAGAACCCACCAACTGGGATTTCCTCTTCCTGCTAGAAATGTGACCATTAATTCTTCATGGAAGGATTCCTTCAGGAGTGTTAAGGATTTGAGGGGGCTTGAAGAACTGGTGGCTTGAGTTTATTGAGAGAGAAGGGATCGGTTGAAGGCTTATGAAGCTGCTAGCGATCCCTTTCTCTAATGATGTCACTGCACAGAGCTTTATTAGACTACACGTATAAATCCCCGCTATAAATTATCTCCCCAATTATAATTAATTAACCCCACAATTAATTAATTATACACACAATTAAATTCTCGATCCCAATTCACTTAAATCCCGGCGACTTATAAAATCCTCTTATACCTAATGTCATAATTCCTGTAATATAATACTAGTCTATAATCTCTTCGAGGACACACAATTATTATTATTATTCTCCGTCGTCACACTTATTAAATCCAAAACTATTTCGGGATCAAGTCCTTTTACATACTAATTTCCTTATTAGCATACGTGAGTGCAACATAAACTTCCCGGGGTCCAGTCTACTTGCCTAAGCTTATATGTTCAATCGTTACCCGAAACTACGGGGTATTACATTTTCATACCCCCTAAACTAAATACGCGTCATCTCCCCAACCAAAACTATTTACTCTTAGTACCCCTTGTAGTTTTTGTAGGTAATTATCTCTTTTTTCTTATTTTCTTTTTTATTTCGCTACTTCTTTTCTCCTATTTTCTCTCATTTTTTTCTTGATTTTTTTCTTTTTGTTTCATTTATTTTTTCTCAAATTATCTTCTCTCATTTCCTTTTTCTCTATTTTCTTTCTTTTTATTTCTTTATTTCTTCTTTCTATTTGACTCTTTGTTCTGTTTTTCCTTTTTATTTCTCTACTTCTTATCTTCTTTTATTTCTTTGTTTTTTCTTTTTCTCGGTTTTTTCCTCTTTTTGTTTTATTAATTTTTTCATACTATATTTTATTTTTTTTCCACCATAATCTGATTATATATTTAATTCTAACTTCTTTATTTTTTATTTTTTCTATTTTCTTTTTTTATTGCCTTATTACTTGTTCCTTTTTTAGTTTCATTTTTTTATCTCCATAATCTAATTTTATTCACCTTTTTCTATTATTTTTAAAATTTCAGGTGATTTTCATTTATTTTTCTCCCTTTTTAATTGTATTTTTTTCAAATAATTTTTTATTTATTTTTTATCATGGGTTCAAGCCGTGGAAACAGCCTCTAGCAGAAATGCAAGGTAGGGCTGCGTACAACAGACCCTTGTGGTCCGGCCCTTCCACGAACCCTGCGCATAGCGGGAGCTTAGTGCATCGGGCTGCCCTTTTAATCTAATTCTACAATTTTTTTGGCTCCTTTATCCATTTTTCAATAAAATAGATAACTTATATATTATATTTTCTATTTATTTATTTTTTATAACTCAAAAAATAATTTATTCTAGCATATAGTAATCAAATTAGTAGCAGTTGAAGTATATGTTACAGTATATTATGATGCTCACATGGTATAAAAATATATTGAGATGTATCATGCAAGACTACAGTCCTTCAAAGAAACACTCTTTAACAGTCCTCCATGATACCATCATAATATAAAAATATACTTACATAGTACAACATTTCAATGAAACACTCTTCAACAGTCCTCCGTGATACCATCATGGTATAAAAATATACCGAGCTGGTATGTGCCATAATGGTACCATGAAGGACTGTTGAAGCCCTTGAATAAAAGTCCCTAGTCCTCCATGATATCGTCATGGTATAAAACATATATTGAGATGGTATCATGCATAACTACTGCAGTCATTCAATGAAACACTCTTCAACTGTCCTCCATGATACCATCATGGTATAAAAATATATTAAGATAGTATATACTATGATGGTATCATGAAGGGCTGCTGAAATTCTTGAATAAAAGTCCCTAGTCCTCTATGATACTATCATGGTATAAAAATATACTAAGATGGTAGTCCTTCAATGAAACACTCTTCAATAGTCCTTCATGATACCATCATGGTATAAAAATATATTGACATGGTATCATGCAGGACTGTTGCAGTCCTTCAATGAAACACTCTTCAATATTCCTCCATGATACCATCATGGTATAAAAATATACTGAGATGGTATCCTGAATGACCGACTCACATGATATTTCATATACTTACAAGAATATCATAGAGAATTGATTCATAACTTCAAAAAAAGAGTTCAATCGTCTATGATATCCAAATGTTATGTATCATATACTTGACAGGATATCGTAGAGATTGGTTCATTTCTTAAAAAAAGAGAAAATCTCAGTCCTCTATGATACGCACACGATATATATCATATACTGAAAGGGTATCATAAAGGACACATTCATTCCTTCAAAAAAATCATCGGTCCTTTTATGATAATCACATTTGTATACATCATATACTAACATGGTATCGTAAAGAGCAAGTTTATTCCCTCAAAAGAAGAAAAATAAATAAAAATATAATAAATGACAAGTTTGTTCCTTCAAAAGAAAAAGAGTTTAAGCTTAAATTTAATATTTTAATTTTGAATCATTTTTAGCAAGATATTTTTTGTAAAACATATATAAAAATATAGTCATATTTTGGATAAATTTTTATTTTATTTGCCAAATAAAAAAATAAAAGAATATGTTTTATAATAATTTATATTTTAATAAATAAGTAGTGACTTTAGTAATTTTAAATTATTTTTTGTTATACTCGAATCATTTAATTTTTATATATTCTTGTTAATCTAAAAAAGGGTAATTAGCTAATATTTTGGTCTTTGTATTTTATTTTTATGTTTGAAAAGAAAAACAAAAGGAATAGAAAAAAGATTAAAAAAAACAAAACAAAGAAAAGATTAAAAAAAAAAAACATGAGTACTAACTACTAACCAGCAAATGGCATTAATGGGTGAAATCTTACAAGGGGGGCATACGGGTAATTATATCTAGGCATGTTGATAGTTTTAGTTGTTAAATTCTAGGGGATAAGAACGGGTAAATAGTTTACATTTTTGGATAGTTTATGTTATTTTCCCTATATTTTAGCCTTAACTTACATCTGAAATAGGAAAGGGTCTGAAATTCTTTATTTTGAAATGGGTTGCCCACAAACACCAAATGGACTTCAATATTTTGAAACAGCTTGGGCCCGAGCTCTAAAATGTGGGTTCTTTTCCTTTAGCAAAGCCCAAACGGTGAAAATTGGATTTTTGAAATCCGAAGCAACTCAAAACTGATTTTCCATTTAGATTCCTTTCCCGCAAAAAACAGGGACAAAGTCTAAACCCCAGCTCACAAAAGGGACACCCGCTGAGAAATTAGGCGAAAATAGAAAAAAATTTATGATCAAGTATCTATTTGTTTGTCTTTAACATATAGCTCGAGAACGTACTTGTACAAAGATTTGTCAAGGTCTAGAAAGTAAACACAATTGTTATCTACGGAGAAAAGGGAAAATTTAAACTCTCTACAACAAATGGGTCTGGTGTTGTACTTCTGCAGCACAAGTCGAGATACATTCTTGCAATAAATTCCTCTAACAGCGTGACTAAGTAGTCATTATTCTAAACTGATACGTCGTATCTTGCAGGCAAGGTTAGCAGTAGGAAGATCAAGCTGATCTCCTGAATCTGATTTTATAAGATCCTTGAGCTGATCTTTAGGTGTTGAAAAACATGTCTGGAATGTAGCAAGCACCGTAGGAATTGGCATGGATAGAGCTGAAAGTACATTGCTTAGATACTCAATATCAACAGAAAGCTGTTGTGCTCCACGATCCGTTATATATTGGATCCCTCGAAGCTGTTCCATGTATAGTGCGGTAGCACCTTCAGCAACCTTTTCAAATGAAGGCAAGGGAAAAATAATCAGCTTATAGTTGTGAGAGGAAATACATTTAGAGACACGGAGATAACTAGTTAGTCAGCATTGATGATTTCCTTGAAAGAGAAAAGAAAGCACTCCGTACAAATACTTGTAGGTAAATGCTCAAAACTTCCGTCATAAAATATTTAACTAAAACATAGATACCTTAAACATCCATTCAGTTGCAAAGTACTGGGCCTCATCAGCATTGGGATCACTGTTGGAAATATTCTCTACAAGTGGCTCTAGCTGTTGGGGTAAAGTGAGGAGATATTCACCAACACCAGTCACATAAGACTGGGGGTACGAGCTGAAGGTTGGAAGGGGCCTAGCACTATGTTCTTCAACAGATGACCATATGGGCAGCCGTGACAAATCATTGAAGTGCTGCCGTACTTTTGATATGAGAACGTCATAAACAAGCTCATTGACTGCATCTGTGAAAGCTGTAACTCGTTGTGATGCTACTGGAAGTGCATGGAACCTGGGATCTTTAGACTGCAGAAGGCACAAAAAAGACGCTATCAATGTAAGATCAAATTTCCATTATAGAAGATTGGAAAGGATGCATTAAAGGAAATAGAAGAAAGGATAGAATTGCTATGGGATTCAGAAGAAAGACAAGCTCCCATGTTGTGGGAGCCACTGACCTGCTCCAATAAATTAAGAAGCTTCCGAGCCTTCTCAGGAATATCCACTAGTCTCACAGCTGCCACATCCAAGGCAGCCTTTCGAGCCACAGATAATTGTCCACTTCCATCATCAGTGACTACATTTGGCTTGTCCTGATCAATACTTGACCGAAAAACTGAGAGCGAGAGGCTTGTACTCAACCTAGCAAGAGTAGCCTTGAGGGAAGCTTCAAAGACTGAAGATCTGCTGGCTAAACAATCAGCAACTGTAAGGATCTGCAGTGCACCTTGAACAAATGACCACTCCTCCTCACTTGATGTGAAGTCAACTTTACGTGCATTTGAAGCTGCTTCCCTTCTTTCTGCTCCTGTATCTTTCTTTGTACTAATAGAATCCACATCCAGTCCACAAACTGCTCTCAATGATTTTACGTTCTCCTGCAAAGTGGAAATATACTGTAGCATGACATCATCCAGCGCAAGAATTAGCTCATCCACCTCAGAACCACCAGTAAAGTTGATGCATCTTTCAACTGCTGCTTCAAGAAGCAAAATGACTTGTGGAATTGACTCTTCCATTCTTCGGACAGTTTCACTAAGTTCAACTCCCTGGACTCCCACAAGAGTAACAGCAGCTCCTCTAAGATCAAGTCCTGCAATCTCACCAGAAAGAACTGCACGCTCCATCTGTCCATATCTAGATCACAAATTTAGAAGCATAAAAGTGCACGAACACTTGATACTGAAAAGCAGATGACCTTGCGATGAAGATCCAGATCCTCCAATGATACCAGACAAAGTACTTGAACAAAATGTTCAACAGTCTAAGAGAACCACCCAACGTTGAGACCTTTACATGTAAATAGTCAACACGTCTGATAGTACCAAGATGATATTATCTAAGCAGGAAACCTCAAGTTAATCGACCTATGAGTTAATACTTATTTATTACAACCAGCTCCAGCTCCAGCTATGCTTCATCTAGCATAAAGGTCTAGGATGTGAGAGAAATAGTGTAATGTAATATCGCATATCACAAGATACTAAGTAGTCATTATTCCTAAAAAACTTGCAGACAAGAAATGAAAGAAGAATCAACTGACCCATATTGCTACCCTCATCAAAGCACAAAATTTTTGCTACTCAATCACCTAAACAAGACCAAATTTTTCCGACTCCATAATCCAAGACTTGAAAGGACAAAGGCTATATATACAACTTACATGATGATGTTACTCAACTCGATCTCACCACATAAATGCATTCAATCAAATAAAAGACCTTCGCATGAGAGTAGGTGTACTGCACCTCAAAAAGAAGCACCAGGAAGAATAGAGAACATTTGGTTTCTGGACAAGGGGATGCCATATGCAGCAGAAAAAAATGTGGATTTGTAAAGTCAAAAGGGATAAACAAGAATATTTGCTTTTTGTATGCTTACCGCCTTTTGAAAGATTCATAAGGAAGGTAGACTGCCTTCAGAGCATACAACAAAACTTGAGGATCAGCATCTGTAAACAGGTGTTGAATGTTCCTAGCAAAGCTCCCAGTTGTATTATGAAGTTCAATTAGGGCTTCCAAATGTTTAGTCTGAATCTTGGCACCTTTTGGCAAATCTCCATTTGAAATGTCAATTATACCTGAAATTCAATGCAAAATCTGAAGCAGAATGGACGGAAAGTAATCCAAGAATTTTGAGTATCCAAAAAGTATAGAGATAGTGACTTCCCAAAAATAAAAAAATAAAAAGGACAGCCCGGTGCACTTAGTTCCCGCTATGCGCGAGGTCCGGGGAAGGGCCGGACCACAAGGATCTATTGTACGCAGCAGTACCTCACATTTCTGCAAGAGGCTGTTTCCACGGCTTGAACCCATGACCTCCTAGTCACATGGCATCAACTTAACCAGTTACTCCAAGGCTCCCAAAAGAATATAATAGGGAAATTAGAGCCGAATATATCCGTGCATAAAGTGGTGATAGTGACATCCAAGTAATTGATTCGCACACTCGAAACTTCAATTTTCAATCTTCCATATATATAACTACTTTAAGCCATTTATATGCTTGGGAACTAGTTGGACACCGGTTCTTCAGAAGGTTTGATGAAACAGAGAAGGCAGCATCATAACCGGAAGATCAGAAAACATGATAAACTTATGCTTAGATGAAACTACGTGCAACTGTGTAAGAGAACAAGAAGTCTATGTTTAGATCATGGTTCTCAAAAACTCCTAAAGAATAATAAAACCTCACCTTTAGCCAAGGCTTTTGTCTCAGGCACGGCATCCCCAGTGGCAAGGTTGATCTGAGATGCAAAACTCACACCAATAGCTGACATTGTTTCAATGAGTAGGTTTGGTACAAGAGTTTTGTATTCTTCTGAAAGGGCAAACAGACACCTGCGACAAAAAATCTATTGTTCAATACAGGAACATCAAATGGAGATATCATAGGTTTGTAGCTGTGGCAAGCACAATATCTTTTGTATACTAATTTCTTCATGAAGACTGTTTCTAGCATGTAATTAGTTGGATAGATGTAAAATTGCAATTGAAACACCAGCCTGGTTGCTTCCACCAGTAACATTTTTTTTGTTTCCCGCTCATCTCTGACTTTCTGCTTTGGAGCCTAGCTAATCCGTACTTGCACCGGAAAGTTCCACTTTGGGGGTATCCTAACCTGTGGCTTGGTTGGGTCCTTAACAAGCACATATTTTCCTTCATTCAACTTCATGCACAAGTCCACAATACTTTTCACTATACCCCACATGTTTGATGTGTTCAAATTGATTTGTGCAGCAAAATCCTTAGGCTTATATCCTACAACAGCTAATATCACATGGTTAAACTCCATTCCCAGGGCTCGAACCCGAGACCTCTGGTTTGGACGATTGCCTCCTTTTTTTTTTTAATACTATATAGGAAAAAATCTAAGCAGAACCTTTAATAGAGTTGAAAATTCAATGTGTATTGTCAAGCAATTCACTTGTATGTTTACTATTTTTAGGTGTAAGAAAACAAATAGTTCCTCTGTCCCAATTTATGTGGCACATTTTCCTTTTTCGTTTGTCCCAAAAAGAATTCACATTTTTATATAAAAAAAAAGGGCAGCCCAGTGCACTAAGCTCCCGCTATGCGCGGGGTCCGGGGAAGGGCCGGACCACAATTGTCGCATTTTTATATAATAAAAATAATTGACTTCAAAATTCCCATTTGACCTTTAATGAGATGATTTATTGCCCCACAAATGTCTGAGGCTTCTTTTAGACCACAAGTTTCAAAAGTCTTTCTTTGTTTCTTTGAATCCGCGCAAGGTCCCACGTGCACATAAATTGGAACGGAGGGAATACCATATTGCATTGATAGTTGATTCTACTTTTGGGTGTGAGGCTTATTTGTAATCGTTATTTCTTGGTGTACCAATAAATTATTTTGATTTATCAAAATATACTGTGAATACAAACAACAATATTTATATGGATAAATGTGAAAGAACTACTGAAATATATGAAGTAAAAATCATGTCAACTAAGGCTTGAACATATATAAATCAGTGAGCACAAATTTTGGAGTCATGAAGTAAAAGTTATGTCAAATAAGTGGTGAAATTTTTTAAAATTTCTGATTCAGATACAAAGATGTCGTTAAAAGTTCCTTAATTAAATTTAGTAATCTCATATGCTAAAACTTTAATTTCTTATTCCTAGTCACTAACATATACATCGATAATGATTTATTAATTACAATTTCACATATCAATCAGCCATGTGTATTTATTCTAGTGCCAGCCACTTCAAGATAGACATGAGCAATGAGGTGCACACCTAAGCACCTTCATGACTGCAAAGAAGTATTGCTTAAGTGAAAAGAAGCGTCCAACCTGCAATGCACCTAAGTTTCAGTACTTAGGCACGCCTGGTGCCTCAACCAAGCCTTTAATAACATTGTCTAAACTGTGTGCAAGCAACAACTTGTTTATGCCCCCCTCCCCCCACAACCACCACTACCCAACCCAGAAAAAGGAAGAAATAGCAATTTATTTAGATTCTTTTACATTTGAGTAGGTATTACAAATGAGTGCTATACACTATATGATATGTGTATGTATGTGTAGTTATTGAACTGATAAGAACAGATACTACACTTGATCTTAGCCCAAAGGCCGAGAAAGGTATGCGTGGATATATATAAGTTGATAATTTATGCAATGTTTTTGGGAGAAATTATGATTAGTATCATTGATGTTAACAAAATATGATTTTGACTGAAAAAGGTGTACTTCTAGCTATAAGGTTTTGCGGTTCTAGGTATGGAGAAGTTTTGTTGGTCATTGGACTGTAGAGATTTCTACTTAGCCTTCTAATGCATCTGTTAGATCAGTCACCTGAAGCCTTGGACCAAATTATACTGCTTCTAGAAGCCCGCGCTACCTTGGAAGTAGCTATATTGACATCTTATGCTGTTGTTTAACTTAAATTAATACTTCACCAATTAGCCACTCAATGCCCCCCTCCCCACCCCCCACAAACCAATTAACCACTTATTTCCCGATCCCTTAACCTGAAAACCAACATACTTACACCCTTTTGAAGTGACAAACTGCATAAAAGATGTCTCAATTCCATTCAACATTATACTCACCGCATTTTCGAAGAAAGTGATGAGATGATTCCAAAGTTTCTCTCTGAATATATCCTGAATGGAGCATAAAGATGTTATGGTTGCATGTAAGCTTCTTGTTAACAGCTTGGATCGGGTATTGCACTTGAATGCCAGACAGTTTGGTCTCTCCTACTATCCTTACCTTCGAAAAGGCTTTTCTTTTTTTTGAGAATGTAACATTTGTGTGTATTGACTAAGTCAGTGCATAGGTTGCACTGAAACCATATTTACAGCAAAAGTGAGAAAACTGATCCAAAATCTGAAAATCTAACAAGAACCTAGGATTTCAATTATGGATTCAGTCTCCTCTAGGTTACATATTCACTTTAACCACAAAACATTTGTATTTCCAATCTTTCTTCTTGGGAACCTATAACTTTCCTACTTAACCAAATTCTCTGTAATAATTATGTGGCAATCAAATGAGTGTTTGTGTATCTCCTCTAGGTAAATCTGCTTGCACCACAAACAAAAAAGTTTAATGCAATTCAGCTTGATCTTCTGCACTTCACTGCTACTGTCTTCAAAGTACCTTGAATTTCTCTATTTCCATATTGTCCACCAAATGCAAGCTGGGACAATCCTCCATCTATCTCTGTCTGAAGCACCTAATCCTGCCTCCTCCCAACTATGGAGTATTTGAGTAATCCTATTAGGCATTACCCAAACAATGCCCCTAAGATTAACAAAAACCCTCCGAAGCTGCATTGTAATCCTACAATGTAAAAATAGATAACTAATTGCCTCACCTTCTTCACCACATAAGTAACATCTGGAACAGAGAGAATTTTCTCTTCTTTAGATTTTCTTGAGTCAGTATTGCTTCCCTTGCCAACGGCCATGTGAAACATGCCACTTTGAATGGTATCTTCACTTTCCAAATATGCTTCCAAGGCCAAAGTTGCACCTGCTGGTTACTCTGGTTTAAAAATTTGTAAGTTGAGCTCACTTTGTAAATACCTTTGTTGTCCACTGTCCACCACAATTTATCTGCTCCTTCATGTATGCCTTTAAACTCTTCAAGAGTCCTAAAGAACTCTGTCAATGTGTTGATTTCCCAGTCATTGAATTTTTCCTTCTGAACTGAATGTTCCATCTATGAGTGCCCCATATTTCAGCTACTTTATTGTGTTGGTTCACTGACAGCCCATGAATGCCAGGAAAGAGATCCTTCAAAGTAGTGTTCCCCAACCACTTGTCCTCCCAAAAAGAAGTTTTGTGACCATTATTCACTTTAATGGTGGAGTGTATCTCCATGAAAGGCCAAAGAGCTCTGATGGACCTGACACCATAAGGGGTGTGCACCTCCTTTGTCATCCAACTATTTTCTTCCCCATATTTTGTTTTGATCATTCTTCTCAGTATGGTTGAGGTGTGTGTGAATACCTCCGTAACCATTTAAGTCTAAAAGCTTTGCTCTGCAACTTTAAATTCATGATGCCTAAACCTCTCTACTTCCTCCCCAGTAGGACATTACTCCACTTGACTAGATGGAAAACCTATTTGTCTTGATCACCCTTCCATAGAAAGTCCCTCCTAATCTTGTCTAATCTTTGAATCACTCCCTAAGGAATAGGAAAAACATACATCATGTAAGTAGGAAGTGCATCCAAAACTGAGTTTATGAGTGTAACTCTGCCCCCTAGAGATATATATTGTGACTTCCACCTAGATAGCTTATTTTTACATTTTTCAATCACAAAATTCCAGATATTCAGGAATTTTTATTTGGCTCCTAGAGACATACCCAAGTAAGTAGATAGAAGTGTCCCTACTTCTCCACCTAGGATCCTGGTCAGTTCCTCCATATTATTCACAACATTAATTGGATATAAGTGACTCTTTCTCAAATTGATGTGCAAACCAGAAACCCCTTCAAACAAAATCAGAATAGCTCTCAAAATCCTCAGTTGCTCTTCATCAGCATCACAAAAGATTAAAGTGTCATCTGCATACTGCAGATGAGTGATTTCCATGTTGGCATTAGCATTAGCATTTGCAATTGTGGCAGCCTCAAAACCTTTGATCCAATCATTTGTTCTTGCCACTTTGATCATGTTATTCAGGCCCTCCATGACTAGTACAAACAAAAAAGGAGACAAATGATCCCCTTGTCTCAACCCTCTATGAGCAGAAAAAATCCTTCAGGAGAATCATTGATAAGAACTGAAAATCTGACAGTTGAAATACAGAATCTTATCCACTTAATCCATTTTTCTCCAAAACTCATACATGAAAGCACCTTCAGCAAAAATTCCCAGTTGACATGATCATATGCCTTTTCAATGTCCAATTTACATAAGATTCCTTGTTTGCCTTGTTTGATTCTAAAGTCCACTGCTTCATTAGCAATTAGAATGGCATCCATGATTTGCCTATCTTTGATGAAAGCCATTTGTTGTACATCCACCAACTTGCCTATAACTCTCTTCAGTCTCTCCGTTAGCACCTTAGATATCAACTTATAGACACTGCCTATAAGGCTGATGGGTCTAAAGTCTCTCAACTCCTTACTCCTTGGCACCTGTTTTCTTTGGGATTAGAGCTATGGATGTTGCATTGTAACTTTTCTCAAAAATTCATGGGAATGAAAGTTATTGAAGGTGGCCATGATGTCTAGCTTTAGAACATCCCAACATTTGATAAAAAAACTCATCATGCACCCATCTCGGCCATCTTCAGACATGACAACACCTCTTGTTCATCAAATTCTCCCTGTAGAGCAGCTTTTTCTTTTTCATTAATAACAGGACAGTTGATAAGATTGCAGTAAGGTCTCCAGTCAATTGTCAGTGTATAATTACTGATAAAAAACAAGAATTTCCGCTTTAATCCTTGCTGGATCCTCCACATTTTCTTCTTGAATCACCAGTTGTTACTTATCTTATGTGCATCGGCCACCTTATGAAAGAAACTGGCGTTCCTGTCCCCCTCTTTAAGCCAAAGAGCCCTTGATCTTTGCCTCCAGGCTATTTCTTCATTTTTTAAATGCTCCTCATACTCCATCATCAGTGATGCTTTCAGAATTGATTCCTCTTCTATCAGCACTCTATTCAGTAGGATAGCATCTAAAATAGCCAGCTGACTCAAAATCTGAGTTTTTTGAAATCCCAAGCTTCCTTGACTAGTTCTGCTCCATTCCTTCAGCTTGACTTTTAGAGCTTTGAACATGCAAGCCATGATGTAATCAGGTTTGCCTATAAATACAAAAGAATTCCAACCATTCCCTGATTCTATCCACAACCCCTTCAGTGTTCAACCACCAGTTTTCAATTTAAAGTAAGACTTGTTGTGTTCCCACACACCATACTGAAGTGAGACTGAAAAGTGATCAGACTCCAATCTTTGCAACAATGACTGCTTGATATTCCTAAACTTATCATCCCATTCTTGAGAAATTAGCACCCTATCAATTCTAGATGCTATGAAGTCTGAGAATTCTTCCATGGCAGGAGTTCTTCTGGAATTCATTTTTTCAGATGGAAATCTTGTAACATTAAAATCTCCACAGACGGCCCAGGGCCCCTCTATTAAACCCCTGATTGCCCCTATTTCATCCCATGCATGTTCACTCTCTTCTCTATTGTTTGGGGCATATACTCCAGTTATATGACACTCAAAATCTTGAAGGAGTGCCACAAATTTACAAGATAAAGTATATACACCAATCTCCAGAATCTCCCCTTTCCACACTCTACTATCCCATAACATCAAAATTCCCCCTCTAGTTCCACTAGCTTGTAGACAAGCAAATTTTACCCATCTCCCTCCCCAAAGATCTTTGATAATCTCTTTGACCTCCACTTCCAACTTAGACTCTTGCAGCAGCATTCAGTTATGTATAAGACTCCTCACAATTCTTCTTTTGTCCCCATTATTCAGTACCCTTACATACTTTTCTCTTTCTGCTCATCAGCATGGAATAGTAGCAACCTAATCTCAATCCTACTTATCAACCAAAAAAGAATAGTAGCAACCTAATCTGCAGTCCATCGCTCTCAGGTTGCATGTAGTCTTTGACTTTATTTTTCCTTTGTAATAAGGAGGGAATAGATTTACAGGAGACAAAATAGAGTTCACCTAAGGAAGAAAAGAGAAAAAAGAACATGCAATGGAAATGAAGCCGCGAAAATAATCAGAAAGATCGAGCAGTTTTTCCATTTCATGCTTTTCTATTTTACACCTCCACCTATTCATCGGGCAGCCTGCTATATCCCAGAAACATGTGTCGGATAATCTACCCACCAATGTTAGAGCAGCTAGACTCGCACTGAGTTTTCTAGGAGCGTTTCAACCCTGGTACCTTCAGGTTCTTACTCCTACGCCTAAACCCCCAACCACTCCTTTTGGGACTTTTTTCTATTTCATTCTTCTGATAGTGATCTTTTTCATTCCTAAGCTGCACTGGTATAAGAACCGACATCTAGATGTCAGTCTAGCATATAAGCATATGCTCAATCAGTAACCTCAATTAGGAAAAAGTTAAAAAATCTGAAAGCAAGAGAGCATCTGACTTCCAATGTAAGGAAAACGAAGTAGATCTTATTTCCTATTCTGATAACCGAAAATACCAAGTGAGTTAGCTGGACCAACATTAGTTGGTCCACAATTCAAAATTCCGGAGAATATAGCTTCCCCCTCTAGCCTGCTTTCACTTAAGTTCCAGGCTACCAGTCAGTGGCAGGGTTCTAACTCGTGATGTGCGTTCCATTCTCACATATCGCACTGTGTCCTTCCACTGAACCAAAGCCCTTCTTTTTTAAAGTAGAATTATCTGGGAAAAAGTTGCAGAAAAGCTATCCTTACCACTTCCACTCCTGTTCAAGGTAAAGCAACAATTCATCGTAGAAACTAGGCAGCCAACTTGAGAATGATTGAAAATCCTGAGAATTTGATAGCCTATCTATTTCACTTTTCTCATTTGCAACTTTATTAGCCTGCTGCCTCAAGTCAAAATCTTCCCAAAGCCGTTTTATTGGCTTGAGGTGGACCTTGGTGTAGTGCAGCTCTAAGGACTTGAATCTCCCAATTCTCAGTAGAATCGCACGCATTTCTTGGGCAACATCAACCTACGAAATAGCAACGAGGATTTTATACAGTTTTCTTACTGTTTCATGGTGGAAGACATAAAATATATAACTTTTAGAAAAGGATACCAAAAGAGAAAGAGAGTTTAAAGTCACCTTTCGATTGGTCAGAGCATCTGTTAGTCGAGGTTGGACCATTGAGTCTAGTCTGTCTTCTAAAACTTCAAGCTGCCTCCTAATATTGGCAAATTCTGCAACCTGAAAATTGCAGAAGACTTAATAAAGAAATAAGTAATACATTGGCATATTACGTAAAAACAAGCAAGTGGAAACCAACCCCACCTCTCCAACGGCTGACAAGCAGTGCCTCATATTAGCCAGAGTTTCTGCAGCCCGTGGAAGATCACCACTGGCAAATACATCCTCCACTGTTGAGCTTAATTGAGTTAAACCAGCAGCATCCTTCATTCAATTATTTAATTCAAGGTCATAAAAACAGATAATTGCTAGTGTAGCCTTAAATTTTCTATCTATTAAGTTAAACATTAGTTTAATAAAAGTATTACCTGCAATGTCTCGTATGCAGCTTCCATTCTCCGCTTGACAGTATCAACTTTTGCTAGTGTAGCTACAGATTCAGCAGATGATCCCTCAGCCTGCAAAGGTTGTGAATGACTTATTGCTTTAATTTGTGCGGAGCCTCATTATAAGTTACACTCACTTCTACCTGGTAAAAACCCACAATTATTGGAGAGTGGGAAGATACATGGCAACTTTAATTTGACAATAAATTACTCCACCAGCAATGTTATATGCCAATGAATATAGGTGCTAAAGTATCCATAGGAAGATGTGAATGCTAAGATTGACGTGCGTTTATACAAGATTAGATAAGAATTTTGTGCTTGATTTCTATGGTAGGGGTAAAGGTCTGCGTACACTCTGCACTCTCCAACCCACTTGTGAGACTACACTAGCTATGATGTAACGGACAAAAAAGGAAAGAGTGTTATATAAATTGGAACGGATGGAGTAATAGCTTAAGCATATTGAGTTGAATACACATTGTGCTATAATTGAATAGTTGTCACCTTTTTAAGGTTAAGGAGGATGGCGGAGAGAGAGGAACGAAGGGAGAGAGCATCGTCGCGGAGGCGGATGACATCACGAGTGGCGCGGGGGACACGGAGGAGTGCGGCGGTGCTTTGTTCCTCAAGGGAGGCCGACATCTCTTCGGACACCATCTGAAGCTTCATTTCCAGATCCACAAGGTGTTTCTCCAATGGATCCTCTGGGTGTCGTGATTGGCACGCTGTGTTTATCCATTTTTTCGGATCAAAATTCTCATCCGAGAAGGAACTCAGATCCACCATCATCATTGCATTTGTTGTACTATCTTCTATGCTTTTCAGTCTGTTCAATGTGCTAGTAGAGAAGCACTAGTATTGTCCTCAGCTGAATGGCTCAGCTGAATGGCAAAAGATGTAACTTAAAATTCTATCTTTTGGGTAGTAGCATGTTATAGGTGTTATTTGTTTTCAATCTCGGCTCATTAAGACACATCAGCATTTTATTGAGGGATTGGGATTACTATATCCAGAGAACACACTAGTATTTTACTGTGGGGTAAAGGATCAAAAATAGAGAAAACGACTAAATGGACCTTAACTATGAGGGTAGTTCAGAATAGTCACTTAACTATTCAATTAGTAACAGTTTTGGTCCTTTAAATTTATCGGTCTCTTAACTATGTGGGTAGATTAAAAATAGTTCCTTGAGGATGCACTTAACAGTAGTAGAGTATACTAGGGCATTTGAGAGAACCATGTCGAAGGAACTCGGCGGGGTTCTTATCTCTTTGAATAGTATCATCCATGGCGAATGATATCGTATATAAGAGAAGGGCCGTTCTCATACCCGCCCTTACAGGAGCCTAACGGAGAAAAGGCTATGCCCAATCCTTTAAGTTCGATAAAAGTTAATACTTTTAGTCTCCGACAAAATATTCATCAAACTTTATTTTTAGATTTAACGGAAACTATGAAAAAAATTAGAGAAGCACTAGCATTTTGCTTTGAGAAAAGGGCTCTCAATTGTTATTAATTTTGCACTTCATTATCTTTTTGCGTAAATTATATTTTTCGCTTAAAAATATCCTTCAACTGGTCAAATAACTTTAAAATATCCTTTGCACTAACAATTGCTCCAAATTAAGAAAAATAAATCAATTTTAGCTTGAACTATTAAAAATGATGCAATTTTGCCTTTATTTTTAAAACTTTTGACTGTAGTAATTTTAAATATGACCTTTTATTTTTCGGCGCAACTCACTCTTCCATTGTATTATTTGATTTGAATGAGAACCAAAATTTAATTACATAGTAACTAAGAAATTCTCAAGGAATTGCTTACCTAATATGTGGATTTCCCTAAATTTGTAGTAACAACTCCAGCTAATATTTAGCAGGATTTAGAAATAAATTACAAAATTCAATTCTAATATAAAAATTCAAATTCAGAAATAAAATAAAAAATCTACAAAATCAAACAGAAATATCGGTGGATCGTAAACCTTATTAGATACCATAGTCAATGATATCTAATAAGTTTTACCTAATATAGTATTTGAACTAGGGATGGCAACGGATCGGATCTGGACCGGATCCTACTAGATCCATATCCGTTTTTCATACCTGAATCCAGATCCATCGGGTCCATAAAAATCAGATCCAAATCCGGATTCACCGGGTCCACGGATCGGATCTGGATCCACATGTAAAAAAATTTGCCTTGCTAAGAATGTAACCTTGCTAAGAATTTTTTTTTTGAACTAACAAACGATTTTTAATTAGCTAACAGTTTACTGTATTTCAATTTTGAAATGTTCATATGAGATATTTTGTTCGTTGTCTCGTTTTGATTGTGAGTTATTAATTGAAAATGTTGGACAATGACAATAGTTGTGAAAAATGTTGACTAGTATTTTCACAATGCAGAACTTGCATATGCTTGGAATCTTCACAAATGAAGTGAAATATAATTTTAACTACTTGTCTATGGAGATATTAGTCATTCACTAATATAACATTGATTTTATTATCGAAGTTACCTCTTTATTTTTTGGTTTTTGAGTTAACGCGGGGATAAATTAAACTTGTTTTGAGAATTAAACTTGCAAGGATGTGCTTAGCAATTTTAAGAAAATACTTATAAAATTACATTCTAGGTTATGAATATATTTAATAAAAAAATAGATCCACGGGTCGAATCTGGACCGGATACGGATCTCAAATACAAGATCCAGATCTAGATCCGGTCTGTCAGAAATGGATCTGGGTCCGATCCGGATCCGTCGGGTCCAAATTTTGAAGATCCATATCCTATAAAACGGGTCTGGATCCACCGGATCCAGGATCCACTGCCATCTCTAATTTGAACCAATGACACCTGCCAATGAAAGCAATACTTAAACCACTGAGTTAATGTAACGACCCTCCCAGTCGTTTTGAATTTCTTATCGTGCTCTGACCGAATTATCCTTTCTTCAACTCTTAAAACCAATGTTGTGACTCGCATGGATGGATGCCACGCACCTTGTGATGAATTTGTCATGGCTCTGGATAAATAATCTTAAGGATGAAATCCTCCTAAGTTCAAAATAGAGAGAATTAACTTTTGGTCAAAATTTTATGGTTCGGAGTTCGTTTAAAAATTGTCAAGTATGGGACGCCAAGGTACGACGTAGTCGAGTTATGCTTTGCTTTCCGAGGCGGGGGTTGAGTCTTTAGCTTTACTATATGTGCTTATTGGGGACAATTAATGGGTGAAACGAGTCGTGATAATGTCATGTCTGAAATTCGGATGCGAGTAAATTTGGTCAATACTTATGAGCGAAAAACATTTAGAATTTGTATCAGGATCTTTTGGGACTTAGTATTTTAGAACTAGGCGAAATCGCCTATATGGGGATTTAAACGGACCTGCGGAGCCGCTTCTGCGGAAGTTGGTCAGCAGATGAGAGCCTAAGAGAAAGTTGGAAAGTTTCGCCAACCACTTATGCGGTGTCGTCTTCACCTTTGCAAATTTTCGGTAAATTAAGTTGGGACACTTCTGAGGGCATTTTGCCGAAGAAGCGAGGCTGCTTCTGCGAGAAAGGTTCCGCAGGAGCGGGATCGATGTATCATAACCTAATAAAATACCTCATTTTGAGTTCACTTTTCAATCTCACTTTTTGGAACCTAAGCTCGGTTTGGGAGAAAAATCAAGACTTTTCATCATTTCCAAACTTTTGGGGTAAGAATTCTATCCTATTTTCATTTTCTACTCATGATTCTATCATTAAATCTGGATTGTTTTAATGTTTTGGGGAGTTTGAACCTAGGGTTTATGACCTATGCTAAGAGAACTTAGTAAATGAAATTGGAGGTCAAGATTGAGGCTTTATGATGTGATAATTTAGATTTAAGTTTGTTAATGATAGAATAACCTATTGCTAGGTTTAATTTATTAATTTAATTCCATGATTTTTAAGGAAATTTCTAGGGTTTGCCTAAATTAGGGATTTTGATCTAAAAGGGTAATTGAAGTCCTAGTTGGGATTATAGGACTTCTAAACTTAAGGTTGTGACTAATTAGACTGCTAGCATGCTTTTGTAACATTAAAGTTTTGATTTTATTCTTGTGGGCCCGGGGTCGATTTAGGGGTCGGGTATTCAGGTTCTTTGAAAGGTCTTACCTTTTTGTATGTATTAGAATATCGTGTTAACATAGAATCTATATAAAAGACTATGAACGTTTGGAGGCACCTAGCAAGGGCAATACCTTAGCTCGAAAGTAGTTCGTGGCGCTAGTTAGGCTTCGAGGTAGGCTACGATTTTATCTATTGGACTCTGATAGACACGTGTAATTTATATAAAATATTGAGGGATATTGGGCGTGATGGAGGTCCCTCCTCAATGACTGTAATTAACACTTGGGTGGGTACCGGTGTTGAACTATTTGGGGGATTATCCTTAGGGTCGATCCCGACTGTTGTTATATGAGCTCATCGTCATGATTAATATTATTTGTGATTGTTGTTAAAATTACTCATCACATAAGCCTTCTGTTATGAAAGGTTGATTATGTGTTATTGATAATTCTGAGACATGTGTTTTCATATCTTAAACATGATTTCATCTCATACTTCATGACTATTTGCGTTACTTACTGTTGCATTCATACACTCATGTTATTCTGATACTGAAATGGAGTTGTATAGAATGTTGTTGGTCCGATGAGACTTGGAAATAAAGGTAAATGATACTGATATGAGATGGTTCGAATACTGAGATGATGATGATGATGATGATTGATATGGCTCGAGAAATGAGTTTGATGCTCTAGCTTGATCGATAGATCGTTCCGGCTGGTTGTGAGCGGTATATGAACTTCGCAGGTCCTCTATGGGTCATTACTATATGTGTAACACCTCATACCTTCGGGCTAATGTTTGACTCGTACAATGGATGGAACCAAGATGAGGAGTTTAGGAAGACTTTTGAAAACTAATCAAGTTATAAGAAGAGTCTTTGGGCAACGTATAGTCGGAAGCTACTCTACGGGTCGTGTTTTCAAGTGAGTTTGCACAAGGCCTCACTTCAAGTGAGTATTCAGAATATTCTATAAGGAATTTTGGCAAACTTCATTCATGAAAGTTGTATCCCTTTGAAATACATTTCCATCCATATAATGTAGAGGCCAAACGGAGCTATGTGCTCGGAGTTATGGTCATTTTACTGAGATATTATCGGCACTGTCAAAAAAACATAAGATTTTGACTAAGTGTGAAATGAGCAGGGGCACTCGCCAAGCGAGTACCATAGCGAGTCAAGGACAGACCATAGCACTCGCTCAGCCAGTGTCATAGCGACTCAAGGACAGGCCATAGCACTCGCCCAGCGAGTGGCGAGGTCCAAAATGTCTATTCTATAAATTCAACACTTAACGCAAAATTTCATTCATCGGATACTCTAACTTCGTGGAAAACCCTTACGAACGATTTTTCTCTCCTCTCAACCTCCCATATCAAGGTAAGAATAACTCTACTATTCTTAATCCATCCTAGCACTAAATACATTAGTCTAAACATGATTCTTAAATAAAAATATAGGAATAACAAGTAATCCTTCTCCAATGATTCGAAGCTAGGGTTTGAGTGTTCTTCATTAGAGAAGCAAGATAATCTTTAGATTGGAGCATTTATAGGTGTGTGAAGCTAACTCTCTACGTGTGGGAACGTCATTAATCATCCTCACGCCTCAGTCCTCAAGATTACTATGAATTACTTCAGAAATAGAGATTATGCCCTAGTTTATGAAAAGTCTAGAACTTCTATCTTTTGAGAATATAACTTCGTAGTTGTTCATAATTATCACTTTGAATATTGTGAACTCATTACGTAATTAGTATAGACTCGTGTTTGATACTCATGAGTTTCAGTTATGACAACTCAATTTACTACGAATAGATAATGTTTCAAACTTCATAATCAATATAGGAATACATGTCTCAGTCTAGTTATATTCAGTATTCCAGTATCATGTATTCCAGTATGATCCAGTATCTATTACACGTTATCTGTCAATGTTGACCTATGATGCCTACAGGGGTACATTGTGTACTCATACTACACTTGTTGCATATTTTACGTGGATGCATGTTCAACGATTGGTCCAGTTTATAGTTCTTGGAGTACGTGGAAGCTTAGGGCGAGCCACATATCTTATCAGCGGCCCTGGTCTTCATCTAAGGTTGCATATGTCCTTATTATTTCAAGGCAGTCATTATTACTATTTATTTTATTATATTATATTCATATGAGCTCTTGTATAAGTCAGACCGGGTTTTGGGAAAATATCTATTTATAATGAATTAATTGATCTTATATGTTTTCTAATGGATGGATTTTATTCTGTATAATTCTCATTATTATTCCATAATGTTGAATGATTGTTAAATGATTTGGGGGATGGTTCGCCTACCCGGAATAGCGTAGTTGCCATCATGAACCATGATTTGGATCGTGACAAGTTGGTATCAGAGCTCTAGGTTCATCGATCTCACGAGTACAAGGGCAATGTCTAGTAGAGTCTCGCGGATATGTACGTAGACATCCGTACCAATCCTCTAAAGGCTATAAGACATCGAGGAAATTTTCCATTCATTCGTGCTACTTCTTTCAAATTGGTATCTAGTCGATTCCAATTGATATATATTCTTGGCGTATTGTGAGAAAGGATGGCATATTGGAATCATACCCAAAGGACCTCAAATGAATTTCAGGTATCACGTGGAGTTTTAGACTTGGCAGAAATTTTTGGTTTTCAGGTGTCTCGCCTCTACGATGGTTTCCCCACATTTGCGGAGCCGCATTTGTGCAAGGTAGGTTATAGGTACATTGCTAGTTGAATGGGCCAGAGGCCATATTTGTGCGACAGTGTTCGTAGATGCGAGGTCGCGTCTGCAAATTTGGTTGTGGACTATTGCCAAAGGAATGAAGCTCGCAAGTGTGAACTAAATCGTGAAGAATCGGATTCACACCCGCGATGGGTGGCCCACCTCTGCGAAGCAACTGGGCAGAACCAATAGTTCTTCCCCTATTTTGACATAGTTTTCATTTCACAAAATCTGTTCTAACTAACATTCCTGCATATATAAAAGCCTGACAAGGGCACAAGTCTAGCATATCGATGGCCGGAAAGGGCATACATCCAAAATTTAAATCAAGAGCAAGAAAAGAAAAGAGTACGCATCATCCAAATATTACAACCCAAAACAAGGCAAGTAAAATATCTTAAGGAAATCAGGAAGACTGAAACAAGATCTGTAGAAGAAGCTCATGCACAACGTGCCGAACTCTATGCCTCATCCTCATTACTAGAGTTATCAGAATCCATATCGTCGCCTGGTGACAGGAAAGAATACTTCTCATTGTTGTTCGCAACTATGACCGGAATCTTCTTGTTCGGATTACTCCATTTGAATATGGCCTTGACCTCTCCAAACCTTCATCATGAGCTTATGACTTGACTTGTTCTTCTTTTTCTCCGTGTCGAAATCTCGACGGAGGTCAGCATGCATTGTGGCCATAGAGCGGTATGTAGTATCCAATGCGCTGACAGACTCGGCAAATTTCTTGTTAGTCTGGGTTTGCTCCTTCTGAGCATGCATGTATCTCCTCATATCATCCTGAGTAAGCCTAACCAAACCAACATTCGAATGGCAACTGAGAAGCAGAGATACCAGATCTCGGATGGTCTGAAGCTGAGTACCTATGACTCTCAATGGTTCTTCCTGCTAAGAAGTGGACACACCCACACTCATCTCGACCTTCCTCTTCTTATGTCATACAACACTACCTACTCCAGAAACCTTTAGATGGTGAAATGGCTTATCAGGCTCTATCCAATGGTCTGTAGGACGATCAAGAACTCCAGTGCATCGACACAACTCTGTAATCATCAAAGGGAATATCAAACTCGGGCTATCCTAGATGAGATACTCTTACAACTATTGCATCACGTGGTAACCAATGTTCACAAGAATTCCATCTAGTAAGCAAGCAATCATCAGCGTATGATTATACGTGCAGTCAGTTATGTTGCCAGAAGGAGACACCCAACTGTTTATAATATACCTCTACATTTTAGCCCCAGATGTAAAGTCAACACACTTGATAAATTTCTTTCTGTTTTCCTAGAGAATCATCTTGCCCAGAGGGCATATCTTATACACTAGCTAATCTCCCGATCAAGTATCATTCACCTGCATCAGCTCTCGAGAATGGTTATCTAAACCATCAAGCTCGTTGATTTGCTCAGCTCCAAATCTCACCCTCTAACCCCTGATTATAATCTCCAGATTTTCAAAGTCCATACGTTTCAAGTTATCATAGAACTCGTGCACATATTGCTCATTGGGTTTACATGGAGTCGCAATGAAACAAGTCCAATCAGAGGCCTCTAGCCGACCATAAAAATCCAGTATTGGCTCCGGCACCCTATAAATGACAATACCCCTCTTGGGGAAAATCTTCTTGTCCAATAAGTTCCAATAGTACTGTCCATCACAATTAAGATACGTGAACCGGGTTGCATCATAATCACCCTCTACCGTATTTCTTCCAATTTCTTGACCTTGTACCACATTTTGTTCTCTTTGTGGTCCATTGTTGCTAACTCAAGCACCTGAAAGGTTGAAACAAGTTAGTTTGACATTGTACACATCTCAAACAATTCATTATGCATCAATCGGAGCAGAAAAACCAGAGAAACAAGTGCAGCAGGTACCAGTTGCGAAGATACTGGTTTGCTGAAAATTTGTAAGGTTCACTCATATGGAAATGGCTCCGCAGATGCGAGGTATCTTATGCGGAAAATTCTTCGCTTCCAAAAAATTTAGAATAATTGAGGGTCTTCACACTCGCGTACGATTTTGCGTAGATGCGACTTTTTTCTCGCAGGTGCGAAAATCACAATCATCGTCCCCAAATCATAAACCAACACCATTTCCACCCTAATCATGTAATATTATAAGAGGAGTAGAGTAACTTATCGATTTGTAGACAACCGCAGAGAGAAAGAAGAGAGTTTTAGATGGTTCCTCCTCCAAAAATCGGGTGGTGTGTGAGAAAACTTGAGTTTTTTACTAGGGTAGGGGTTTTGTGCATAGTGGGGAGTTGGGGAAGTGTTGGAATCATGGGGGGAGTGATGAAGGGTTTTGGGGCGATTGAAATTTTACCATTTTACTATATTTACCTTTGATGCGTCGTTTCTACTTCTGCGACTTTTTTTCTGCCTCTGCGGACTAGCTTCAGCATAATTTGCTTAGCTTTTGCGAGTTCTTACCTTGAAATGGTTATCCACTTCACCGAGCTATTTCGCACACCCGCGACTCCGCTCCTGCGGAGGTCTTCTCGCTTATGCGATGTATTGGCCTCTCTTCATGAAGATGCGTATGTGTATCATTGGTCGCTTTGGCAATCTTGCACCTGCTTTATCTATTCGCAGAAGTGCACACTAATTTTGGATCTTTCGGGCACTCTTTTGTAGTTATTTTTGGAGTACACTCAACGTCGCCATTTATACGAGACCTATTCGAGACATGCATGAATCATCCGGGCTTTGATTCTTGTATGGACAAGTGTTTCTTCCAGAAAATAGTAAAAGGGCAGCCCGGTGCACTAAGCTCCCGCTATGCGTAGGGTCCAGGGAAGGACCGGACCACAAGGGTCTATCATAAATGGCAAAAGCCATATACTATATAGTCACATGTTTTCCCAAACTGTCACTAAACACACATAAGTCATCACTAAATTTCCAAACCGCCACTAACGCTAAATGCACCTAAACCACTGCTAAATTCTTTCATATCTAAAGGGTTAAATTTCTAAATCGTTGCTAAATGCACCTAAATCATCGCAAAATTCACATAAATCATCGTAAATTCACCCAAACCGTCAGCTAAATCTTTTTAATATTTGAAGGATAGTCACCTAACCCGTCATAAATGCATCTAAACATATTGCTTAAATTCACCTAAACCGTTTTGGTACTACTCCATTTATCTCCCCGTTGTTAGAAACATATTGCAGAAAATGTAGAAAAATCGACTTCACAAGCGAGTACAAACTCTCCCCTTAAGACTATTCCACCCCAATAGAGTGCACTGGGAAGGATTGAATGTCCTAGGGATACTAAGAAGTCTAATCAAATATCGTTTACACTAAAACAACGTTTGATTCCTACTATATTGAGAATATTTCTGATTTTTTATTGATCTTTTCTTATGGGAATATGGCAATCTATTTATAGATATATGGTATCTTTTCATGGTACCTCTTGAGATTAAACCAATGGTTATGAATGATGCCTCTTCATGGTGCCTCTTGAGATTAAACCAATGGTTAAGAATGATGTCTTTTCATAATTTTCTGAATTAATTAATTAATTAATTCTGTCCAAAAATATCTTAACCCATAAGGAAGAACTTTCCCTTATAAACACAATAATATAGTGTTTCCTCACCAGACATTGCTTAGAAATCTCCAACAATCCCCCATCATTTCCAAGCAATACTTAATAACATGATCTTATGCTTAAATAGAGGTGTCTCGCGATTAAACCCCTATATTAGTGAAATGTCTTTTAAGTAATTAGGATGGCATGGTAGACTATGCTTTGAACTAGCGATCCTATCTTATTACTTAATTTCAAGTCACACATAAGATATTTTATTCCCAATACATATAGAAGTTACCGACACTTTTATGGTCATGTGTCATGTATCCTTTTCATGAGCATTAAGAAATCAAGCCTATTTGATTTCCTAAAGCGGCCTCACTTTAAGCTCATATAGGTGAACCTTTCACATACTCCATAATATAGTACACTTGAAAAAATTAATTGAATAATAGATATGAGCAACTTTATTCATTTACGATCAAATGTACATATTAACACAGGCATACCCGGAGAAATATAAAATATATCACACACATTTTTTTTTTTATAAATATACCACTAAAGGTTCATTAAGATAAAAAATTTGCTCATCTTACATACACATTATGGAACCAAGCACAACTTGGGATGGTAAGACAAGTGCTTGAAACTACAGAATGATGTACTTGGACTCATTGGACTTAAGACTCGAGGGTTTTATCGAGTGTTAAGTCGAGGTTCCACCATTGGTAGTTAAGAGTATAGGCTTCAAACTCATCCCCTTTGTAGTTTTGGTGACTAAATCCCTCGTAAGGCCTTTTGTCAAAGGATATGCTAGATTTTGATTTGTACGTACAAAGTCCACAATTATAACACCATCACGAATGAGTTATTTCACATAACTATGTAGTAAACCAATGTGCCTTGATTTACCATTATAAACTTCACTGTATACTTTAGCCAATGTAGCCTCATTATCACAATGAATTGAGATAGGTGACATGGGCTTTGCCCACAAAGGCAAATCATAAAAAAAAATTCTTAGCCAACTCGGCTTCCTTGCTTGCAGACGCTAATGCTATAAATTCATATGCCATAGTTGAATCTGCAATACAAGTCTGTTTCTTGGATCCCCATGAAACTGAACCCCCACCAAGTGTGTATATCCACCCACTTGTAAAGGAATGATCACTATTAGATATCCAACTTGCATCAGAAAAACCTTCTAATACACACGGAAATTTATCATAATGTATCCCATAGTGAATAGTTCTCCTAAGATACTTAAGTAGCCTTTGAACCGCATGCCAATGAGCATGACTTGGATTATGAGTAAAACGACTCAGTTTTCCTGCAACAAAACCAATATCAGGTCTTATACATGTCATGGCATACATAAGACACCCAATTACCTTAGCATACTCTAATTATTTCACAGGTTCTCATGTATTCTCAGATAACACTACATTGTGATCAAGAGGTGTAGATGCAAATTTACAATCAAAGTTGTTAAACTTCTTTAACACATTTTCAATGTAATGTGACTGAGTCAAGGCCAAACCACTAGTATGTCTAGTAATTTTAATGCCTAAAATCACATCCGCTTCACCTATGTTTTTCATGGAGAAATTAGAAGATAAAAACTCATTTGTGTCCATCACGTGATGGAGATCAGTGCCAAATATTAACATATTATTAACATATCATCAACATATAAACAAATGACAACTCCCTTGTTTCCAACAAACTTACTATATACACACTTATCGACATCATTGATAAGAAATTCATTAGAAGGTACAACTTGATCAAATTTTTGGTGCCATTGTTTGGGAGCTTACTTAAGCCCATACAATGATTTGATCAACTTACACACTTTGTGTTCTTGATCGGGAATAACAAACCCCTCGGGTTGTTCCATATACACCTTCTCATCTAATTCACCATTTAGAAATGTGGTCTTCATGTCCATTTGATGAATAACGAGACAAAAAATTGAGGCTAATGCAATCAACACCCTTATTGTTGTTGACCTTGCAACAAGAGCATATGTATCGAAGTAATCAATACCTAACTTTTGAGTGTAACATTTGGCTACTAATGAGCCTTGAACTTGTCCATAGTTCCATCTACTTTCATTTTTCTTTTGAAAATCCACTTACAACCAATGGGTTTACAACCTGGTGGTAGATCAGCCAACTTCCAAGTTCTATTACCCATAATCGAATTCATTTCATCATTAATTGCTTCTTTCCAAAAGGAAACATCTGGAGACTTCACTGCCTCCTCAAAAGTGACAGGATCAACTTCTAAATTATAACAGAAAGGTATGTAAGTGTCAACAGAAGACTGATCCCTACTTCCTTCAACGAGAAACATAAAGAAATCATCTCCGAAATCTTTAGCTTTTCGCGCCCTTTTACTTCTTCTTAGTTCCACAACTTTCTCATTAGTTGAGTTATTATCAACTAAACCATGCTCTTCCTGTAAATGAGAACTAGATGGTAACGTTGTGTCATGAGATCTAGGAATGGTACTAAATCTATTTTCATCGAAAATAGCATCCCTAGACTCAATTAAAGTATTAACAGAATATGAATCATTAGGTTCAATAACCTTAAATCTATAGGCTTTATTATTCATAGCATAGCCTATAAAACACACTCAATTCCTTTCTCCCCAAGCTTCTTTATTTTGGGCTCTGGAACTTTAACAATTGCTTTACATCCTCAGACTATAAGATGACTTAGGTTTGGATTTATCTTGTTCCAGAATTCATATGGGGTAGTCTTAATTCTCTTGTTAGGTACTCTGTTAAGAATATAACAGGTTGTATACAAGGCTTCACCCCAATATCCATGTCCTAAACCTGACTTGGATAACATGGCATTTACCATTTCCGTTAAGACTCTATTTTTCCTTTCGGCCACACCATTCTGTTGTGGTGTATAAGGTGTTGTAACTTGATGCACAATTCCAGTTGATTCAAAGAATGATGGATTATAATATTCCCCACATCTATCCGATCTAAGACACTTAATAAAGGTTTCACAATGAAGTTCTACATTACTTTTAAACACTTTAAAATTTTCAAGTGCTTCACTTTTTGAATGTAACAAATATACATAACAAAATCTGGAATAGTCATCAATAAAGGTAACAAAATAACATTTTCCGTCTGTTGTCACATTGTCACTCATGTCACATAAATCACGATGAACTAAATTAAGCAATTTTGAATCTCTTTGAACAGAAGAAAATGGTAATCTAGTGATTTTAGTGAGCATACATGTTATACATTTTACAGCATTCTTGTTTGAAGGAATTAGAGATTGTAGAGCCCATATCTTTCAACTTTCTAAAATTTACATGTCCTAAACGATAATACCATAAATAAGAAGTATCAAGAGAGTCCAAGACATAAACAGAAGCATTCATCACTTTATTAATGTTAACAAGGTTCAATTTAAACATACCACAATGTAAATAATCCTTTCCTACAAACACCCTACCCTTAGAGAGTACAAAGTTTCCAACCTCATACACTTGTTTGAACCCATATTGGTTCAAAATACTACCAGACATCAGATTCTTACTAACTTCTGGAGCATGGTAAACATCATTCGAAGTTAAACTTTTTCCAGAAGTAAAATCTAATACAACACTTCCTTTGCCAAAAACACTAACAGGAGATTTATTTCCCATATAGAGAAAAGTTGAATCTTCCACTGGTTTATAGGTCTTGAAGTGAGACTTGTCCTTGCAAACATGTCTTGTAGCACCTGAATCAACCCACCAATCATTGTCATCTTGGACCATGTTGACTTCAGAAATCATGGCAGTGAAACTTTCGTTGCCATCTGCAGCCTTTTGGTTCTTCTGTCCTAAACTCGAACTGCCAGGATCTTTCTTATTTGGGCAGTCACATTTCATGTGAGGACCACCACAATTCCAACAAGCGAATTTATTTTTCTTGTTGTTGTCAGTTTTGTTCTTGTTGTTGTTATACTTGTTTGAATTGAACTGTCTTTTCTTGCCTTTTTACTTACTGGATTGACCTTCCTCCACAATGTGGATATCCTGATCTTTGTTTTCTTATTTTTGGAATTCTTCTTCTACACGAAGATGGTTAGTCAATTCCTCAAGAGTAAGATCTTCTTTTTTATGTTTAAGGTTGTGTTTGAATTCCTTCCAAGTTAGGGGCAGTTTGTCTATTATACTAGATACAACAATAGATTCATCCATATTCATGTTATGTTGTTTGAAATTACCAAGGATGCGTTAATTCTCATAGAATTGCTCCATTACTACCTTTTTTATTCATAGAATAACTGTTAAATTGGGTGACACAAAATTTCTTAGTTGTTGCATCTTCACGCATGTACCTTGCCTCCAATTGATCCCACAGTTCCTTTGCATAAGACACGGTCTGGTAAGAATCGAACAAGGCATCAATCATCCCATTCAGAATATGGCCTCGACATATGTATTCATTATTCTCCCAATTTACCTTGGTTCGTGTCTGTGCAATGGTCTCGTTCTCATGTTCTTCTGGTTGTGGAGTAGTCAGAACATAGGCAACGTTCAATGTGGTGAGAAGAAAATGCATTTTTTCCTGCCATCTTCGAAAATTACCACCATCAAACTTGTCCAGTTTGACAAAGTTTGATGTCATCTCCCTAATACTAGCCATTAAAAAATAGTCTTAAGATTGTTAGAAACAGATTGTAGAAAATGTAGAAAAACTGACTTCACAAGTGAGTACGAACTCTCCCCTTAAGACTATTTCACCTCCATAGAGTCACCGGGAAGTATTGAATGTCTTAGGAATACTAAGAAGTCTAATCAAATATCGTTTGCACTAAAACAACGTTTGATTCCTACTGTAATGAGAATTTTTCTGATTTTTTATTGATATTTTCTTATGGAAATATGGCAATCTATTTATAGATAGATGGTGCTTTTTCATGGTATCTCTTGAGATTAAACCAATGGTTATGAATGATGGCTTTTCATGATGCCTCTTGAGATTAAACCAATGGTTAAGAATGATGCATTTTCATAATTTTCTAAATTAATTAATTCTGTCCAAAAATATCTTAACCCATAAGGAAGAATTTTCCCTTATAAACACAATAATATAGTGTTTCCTCACCAATGTGAGACATTGCTTAGAAATCTCTGACACCCGTTTCTTTTTACCTGAACAAATTGATCCACTGCTCGCAATGATGTAACTTTACCTTCTTGGTCTAAAATTATAACATGCGAATCTCTATCTTCCTTGTTATATTTTCTTCATACGTACCACTCCAATCTCCGTCTTTCATCTGACCATCCAAATGTGTTTCTAAGTAAGATTTCTAAAGCATACATAGTAGATCTAAGTGTCCATGAGATATTAAATGATCACAGGGTTCCACGTGCTCCATATTACTTAGTTCAGAATGTAAGCTAGTGATGCTTTCGGTTAACTGGACTTTTGTCATCTAGGGTGTAATATTCGAGCTACTTCTAGCAGTGCGATGCTTCTATCAACTACATTTTTCACAGTTTAGGCTGAAAGTATGTATGTCCTATAGACAATCATTATTGGGGACAAATGTACTTGAACACATTCGTATTATTAATAAGATTAATATTTATGGCATTTGCAATTATTGAATTATTATTTTATTATTTGTAATTATTCATTAATGTGTATCCCTTGAGCTTATGTTGTCATTAATAGAGTGAGATATTGATGATAGAGCGTAACTCTAAAATAGCCTCGACTAATGATCATCGAGAATGGGATATCGATGATATGTTATAAGTCAACATGTGGTCTGCGTCACATTCTTAGAGAATGTAGTATGTCTCACATGCTACTAGTAATGGTTACTAATGATGGACACATGGATACTTTTGTAAAGTATTGGTGTACCTTGCTGATAAACTATTTGTTAAACATGTCTAAAGTATTATCAGCGTGTGGGAGATGAATGTCATTTGACTTGAGGTTAATACACACCTTGTTTACAGAGTAATGTACTTTGACCATGTCCTAAGCTTAAACTCATTATAGGATAAGATACGGCTTGTGTTGGGTGCATTATGATGTAAATTAAGGTGGTAGTTGAGCCAAGAATAGGATTCATTCCTCGATTGGATATTCGTGAGAGCACTCAACTTCTCAGTGATATTAGGTCGACCAAGTCATTGGCCAATGCAAGAGACATATTTAGAATATGATCTAGTTGTCGACTAATATATATAAGATAAAGTGATCAAGCCATTTGGATTGACACATGGCAAATCCTAAGCTTGATCGAGTGTGTCGCGAATGAAAGAAATTTATCATCTCACATAAATGTTATGTTTGCTGGATTCATGTAAACGTACTTCATATATTGAGTTCGTCGTACAACGCAGTCTAGGAGTTCCGTATGGACCTTAATTGGATTAGTGTCGATATATGAAGGTCTATAGGGTCACACTAAGTCGATTGTCTCTTCGATCTAAGGGTGTATTGAGAAAGTGTTAAATATTCGATTTGAAATCGAAATATTTAAATTGATAATAACTATGGGATAATTTCTATTAGATGGAAATTATTTAATTAAATCAAAATTGAATTTTGAATTTAATGTGCTAAATATATATATTAAATGAAAGCGGGAAATAAAATTTTACGTATAGCCATGGCCGACTGGCAAATGAGCTCCACTCTGACTGCCCATCAAGACTCTGGTTTTGGGGCCGTGCTTAAGCCTAACCCTAAAACATTTTTCTGACCTAATTTTCAACTATAAATACATCACTCCCCATTGTTTATTATACACCAATCCTAAAACTAATTCTAGACTTAGAGTCTAGGACGAAATTCTCTCAAACCTCTGCCAGGATTTTCTGGCTTTCTTGACAGAGGAATATACCGTAGCAAGGCGTTTGCAATCGAAGGGAGAATCGCGTGTTCACCCTAAAGTAAAGACTCCAGATTTTATAACCTGTAAGTTCTTGTTCAAGTTTTCTTTACAGGTTTTGATTGTCATATAACCATGCCAGAAGGAATTGTTGGGTAAGTAGAACAAAATTTTAAAACTTTCGTTGTGCCTACTTATGTGTTTTGAACCCAACAAAACCCTACATAGGCTACTCCCATTTTGCTCGTCGCTACTACGACAATCACTTTAATTTGCTTTCTTTTCCTCTATTTGTTGTTTTGGTGACATGGAATGCCCACCCTACTCTTGGAATCACCCAATCCTTATTATACCTATTTTGAAGTTATGTTCCACTGTTTTGCTATTAACTTTAAGTGACTAACTTGGCAATGGCTGGAAGAATAGATGAAAATACATAAACTCTCAATAAAAAGAACTTGTATTCAATTGAAACAATTCCCTGGAAACATTCAAAAATTGAATCTAAATGACATAACAATTGTAAACCGAAGAAGGGAAAGAAAACAACAAAAAAGAATTACAAATTTTGATATCACGCCTCCAACTCACAATATGAGAACCCTTTCATTTGTATATGTTGAGCTGGAGGACTGCCTTGAAACATGTTGAGCATGAAAGATGATAATTTAATAATATGGAGGAGGTGGTGATCAAGAAGGAGGAGGGGGTGAATTGTAGTAGTAAGGTGGTGGAGGAGAAGATGATGGTTTCTTGTAGTAGTTATTCTTTGACAAAGATGGCACTTTGTATCCTGGTTTAGGTACTGAGGGTACCTTGTAGTTGTTAGCTTTTGGAACTGATGGAACCTTCTTGTAGTTATCTTCTGGAACTGATGACTTCTTGTGGTAGTCATTTTTTGGCAAAGATGGCACCTTGTATTCCGGTTTAGGCATTGAGGGCACCTTGTATTCTTGTTTAGTCATTGAGGACACCTTGTAGTCGCTGCTTTTTGGAACAAATGGTACCTTCTTGTAGTTATCTACTGGAACTGATGTTTTTTTGTAGTAATCATTCTTTGACAAAGATGGCGCCTTGTATTCCGGTTTAGGTATTGAAGGCACTTTGAATTCCTGTTTAGGCATTGAGGGTACCTTGTAATCGCTACCTTTTGGAACATATGGTACCTTCTTGTAGTTATCTTCTGGAACTGATGGTCTTTTGTAGTAATCATTCTTTGGCAAAGATAACGCCTTGTATTCCTGTTTAGGCATTGCAGACACATTGTAGTAGCTACTTTTTGGAATAGATGGTATTTTCTTGTAGTTCTCTTCTGGAACTGGTGGCTTCTTGTAGTAATCATTCTTTGGCAATGATGGCACCTTGTATTCCTGTTTAGGGGTTGAGGTACCTTGTATTCTGGTTTAGGAACTGAGGGCACATTGTAGTCGCTACTTTTTGGAACATATGGTACTTTCTTGTAGTTATCTTCTGGAACTGATGGCTTCTTGTAGTAATCATTCTTTGGCAAGGATGGCGCCTTGTATTCCTGTTTAGGGGTTGAGGTCACCTTGTATTCCGGTTTAGGCACTGAGGGCACCTTGTATTCCGGTTTAGGCACTGAGGGCACCTTGTAGTCGCTACTTTTTGGAACAGATGGTACTTTCTTGTAATTATCTTCTGGAACTGATGACTTCTTGTAGTACTCATTATTTGGCAAAAATGGTGCCGTATTCATGTTTAGGCACTGAAGGTACCTTGTAGTCGTCACTTTCGACTACTGTGCTTGGTGCTTTATTGTATGTTGCAACTGGTGGTTTATCAGAATAAGGTGAATATGCCACAGTGCACGTTGCAATCAAGAAAAATGCCAAAGCACAAGCAAATTGAGGCCATTGCTTCTTCATTTGGCTCCCCATTGAGAAGATTTGGATTCTAAGGTTGGTTGAATTGTTTTTTTGTGTGTGTATTTGAGAAAGGCGTAACTAGGAGTTTATATAGCGTAAACTAAGAAGGTGACTTGATGATTTGGATGCTTAAAATAATCCAAACATATATGAGATTTTTCCATCTTTTGGTTAATGATGTTCCACTAAGGTCTTGAGATAATGGGAGGCCATGAATAATTCATACACCTTTGCTTGACTCACCTGTTTTTTAAAAGATTAAATCTAAACTTTTCTTGATCTCCAAGAATTTTATATTTTTGATACATTGAAAAATTCACTGTATAATATTTTTAAAGTTAAGATACGTGTCGACCTAACAAATATTGTTAATTATTAATTTGATGTCATGATAATGAGTTGAGTTGGAAGGTTGGGGATCTATTATATGTATTTGATGCTTTGAGCACGACTTATTGTTGAAGTCATGGGACGATACACTTTTCATCACCAGAATGACTATATTTTGGGCTTGATTCAGTAGTGGATAAATACTTGGTTTCCCTCAAGATTTTTAGTAAACTGACATATAGACGAATATATGAACTATTTAAATCTTTATTAAAAATGAATAAATATTTTTTCCATAGCAAATATTATATCTAAATTCATGATTAATACTTAATAGTATATAATCCCACCACTTACTGGCTCAAATTTTTCATTTTTCTTGTTTCTTCTTATATTTATATATTTTTTCACTTGTGTATATGGTGAATCGGCTATATTCTTTTTCTTTGCCCATATTACTAGTGTAACGTCCTGGAAAAAGAATGTGACATTCAGGGTGTGTTTGGTGCGGACGAAAATATTTTTGGAAAGGTATAGAAATATTTTCCAATTTTCTCATATCTAATTGGCTTTAAATACTTGAAAATACTTTTCTTACAAACACATTTTCTCTAATTTCAAAATAACTTCCCCGACAAGAGGAAGGAAGTCATCTTCTGATGTTACTCTCCCATGTTATTTCCAACTGATGGTTTCCACATATCCAAAAGTTAGTTAATTTTTTCACATTATATTTTCAAGAAAATAATTCTACTTACTTACCAAATACCATAAATATAAAAGGAATCACTTATATTTCCATCATGTTTTCCTACAAACCAAAAACAGCTTCAATGTCTACTAATTAAAAATCTTGCGGGAAATCAAGTATTTATACACTACCCCATAGTGCCTATCGCCTTTCTGCCTTTCCGCTACAACCCTTTAGTTGTATTGATCCTGTGGGTGGTTGAAACTTTATTTCGTCTTAGCTGAGTTACTTCGTTACTTTGTCACGTAGTCTATTTCTCAGAAAACAAACAATGTGACTATTGAGATTAGACAGGTATAAATATGGAGTTAGTTCAAGTTACAGGGGAGATATTGCTGATATTTCTGTAAGCTTAGGAGGCTTGCTAAGACGGGTGAAGCCGTCCTCTATACCAGTCACAACCCAAAGCTGGCGTCGTGACAACTGTTCTCCAAAAATAAGCTTAGAGACCTTCAGAATTCAACACTACCACCAATTCAAGAATCACAATGATCAACATTTGATTGAAACCAAAATACCTGAGAATGACTTCTAAGTCGCAAATTATAATGAACACCAACTCCATCTACATCCTCAATACAATCTTAAGCAACGCTACTACAGAAAATTGTGGTCATAAAAAAGCACCGAAGAATTTTTCTTTTTCTGTGTGTGGTGGAGGTGGCGGTGGTGGTGAGGGGGCTCATAGAAAAATCGAAATCAAAATGAACATCTCAAAGAGAACAAACAACAAAAATCTGGTATTCTAGATCCGCCGAAAAAATGGTATCAGAACTTGTAAAAGGAATAAGTTATAAACAATGAAAACACATTCGTCGTTTGATAGGATTAATAGGATAAATAAAATGTTATGGAAATGTAAAGAGATGAAACATCTTTGATAACACTGAGGAACCAAAATGAAACGATAATGAATTTACAAAAGATATTGTTAACAGAGAAAAGAGGATCAAAAGACATAATAACTGATGAAAAAGAGTTAGAAAAATATTCTGATGTTGAATTAGAAGAAATTCACACACACATAACATATAGAAGAATAGTAGAGATAAATACAGAAATAAATGTACAAAATCTTGTGATAGCAGTTTTAAAAGCAGATCTAAGAATAAAGACAGAACACTATGGATGAAAAAAGACTAATGGAGCAACAAAATAAGTTAAGAGAACTTAGAATGATAGCAGAAAAACCACTTACATTTAATAGAGATATAAACCAACATATAGTAAGTTGTAGAATAAGTATAGATCTAATAAAAGAAAAAGATCAATGTTTACAAGAAAATTCTAAACAAATATATGAACATGAAGAAACTATTAAAGAATTAAGAAATAGAATAGCATTAAAAGATGAAAAGTTAAGACAAAAAGAAGAAGAAAATGTGAAACTGCTGGAAGAAAAACTACGAGAGATAATCGGAAAAAATAATGAACTAAAATATCTAAATGATATTATAGAAGAACAATATAAGTACATCAACCTATTAAAATATGGATAAAGGAAAAGAGATAGCAGAAGATTCTAGAGAAAAATATTATCAAATGAATACATATGAAGGAGGAACAACACAAACATTAAGCTTTAAGCCAGAAACATATCAGAAGATACAAGATGAAAAAGAGGAATTATCTATTAAGAAAATATTTAAAACAAAATGGTTCGAAAGAAATAAAGAAATAAGATATATAGCACACAAGCATGAAAATATAATAGACACAATGAGTGTAAATGGAAGAACAAAAATAAACTTGATAACAAATGAAGTAATAAAACGAGAGTTAGCAAAACTATCTACTAAAGAAGCTAGAAAATATAGAAGCATATATTTTGGAGGAGTAAAATTTACTATAAAAGCATACTTTCAGAAAAACATAGATACACCTATACAAATATACATATTAGATGATAGGATATTAGAAAATTTACAAAATGCTTTAATATCAGTAATAAAAGGAAATTTAATATATCAAAAACTAAAATTTACAGCACAGCCAGACTTTAGTATATCATTAAAAGATGAATACAAAGACTTAGTCTTAACATTATATTACAAACTGGATGGAATAACAATGCCTAAAGTTATAAGTATTGAAACAAAAATGATATATGCCCTAACCGAAAACCACCATGTAAAGAAACAACATGAAATGAATATATTAGTACCAAGAATGTACCAAGAAATATTAGAACAAATAGAACATAAAGAAAATTTCAAGATAACTATACCAGAAGAAATATATATGGATTTTAATACTAGAACCCTGACACCATAAAAAAGATTAATACCAAAAATAGAAGGATCTAGACTGAGTATTACAAAAGAACCAATAATGTCACGACAAACTAGCGTTATACAACCTAGAATATTAGATTTAATAAATATAAACACAAATAGATTAAAAATTAAGAAAATAATATTTAAAGGTATTCAAACAACAGATTGTATAGCTGAAATAAATACTGGAGCTATTAAAAGTTTTATACATATAAGTAAGATTAATGAAAATAATTGTGATTTAATAGACCCACAAACTTATAATTATCCTTAAAATGAAAGAGAAATAATAATTACCAAAAGTATTAATTTAAGATTCAAAATTCAAGATTTAGAATATAAGATAAATATAGGAGTAATAGAATATGATAGTTTCAATGAACTACTTTTAGGAAGTGACTTTTTAACCATGATAAATTATAAGATAAATAATAACGGAATTGAAATAAATGATCAAGGAAAAACAAGATTCGTAAATAAAGTATGAATATACAAAGAGAAATAATAGCGAAAAAAACAGAAATTAAAGGTAGCTTTATTAGAAGAGATATTTTCTCAACTAAAATATTTAAAATACAAAGCAAAAGAGACAAAATTAGAAGAAAAGATAAAATAATTAGAACAACAATGTGATAAATTTGACAAAATATGGATAGATATGGGAGACGGATGGAAGAAACGACTAAATAATCCTGACTAACCCTAACGAAAAAATAAACGCGTTATGGGAAGAAATAATAGTAAAAGAAAAAATGAAAAATACATTGATAATAATTGATGAAATAAAAGAAAACCAAACACAAATGCAAGAAGTAATAAGAGAATAATTAACAAAATTATGGAATGTATCTGAAATACCAACATTTAAGATAATATTAGAAAAACTTAATATGTTAATAGAAGAGAAAAACAAATGTAAACAAGTAGCGGGAGATAATAAACCAAGTACAAGTAAAGAAAATACAATAGTTAGTACTACTACTCAACAACTAGAATTAGTACCAATAGATGCGTGGAGAAGAAGTAAATAACCTATAATGGTAGATATTAGTAAAATAGAACCAAAATTATCCACAGAAGTAGAAAAAACATTGGATAGTCTAGCGATATTATAAAAAAGAACAATTTTAATGGAAAAACAAGAACCTAGCGTACCCAGTGTACTTATGTTTTTTTTTTAAATTATGAAAAAATATAATAGAAAAAGAAAGATATAAGTATGAACCTATAAGGACAAAGACACTAAAAGAAGATAAAAATTCAAAAGAAGAAAACAATTACTTAAAAGACACAGAAAAAACAACCTATGAATATTTAAACCTAAAAATAAACAAGAACAACAAATATGTGAGTTAAAAACAGAGAATGCAAAATTGAAATCACATAATAACGAAGAATGGTATGATAAATATAAAAATATAAACACAAATTTAAAGATATGAAGAAAACATCAAAGGAAACCAAGGTAGAATTAAAACAAACAAAAGAAGAATTAAATGAGGTAAAACAAAAATTACAAGAATTAAAGGAAGAAATACAAATCCTTAGAGAATAGATAAGAAGGTTAAAAGGAAAAAAGAAAGTAAGGAAAAATACTAAAACAAGTTATGAAAATACAACTAGTAATAACGAAAAAACTGATAGTGACTCAGACAAAGACAGCAACGATAAAATAGCTAACCAAGAAATACAAGTAGTAGAATTTATAGAAGAAGTAAGAACGAAGAAAACTCAGAAATAGTAAAAGAAAACAACTAAATAATAGAAGCTTACAAAGAGTTTAAATCACATGCGTATTCTGTGATAGCAACTTTCCATGTGAATCAATATATTACAGTAGACATTAAAATACATGACACGTTTTACTTTTTTTTTTTAACAAACGGGGCAGGAGTTCATATTAGCAATACTAGAGAGCGAGTAGAGCTGAATAATAGAATCATCAAAAACTCCAATAGGGAATGAGAATTGACCACAACTTCTTTCATCTGAAAGTATCAAGTGACAGATTGCTTAGCTAAACAAAGCCTAGAAGAAAATGCTTTGGAAAACTGTGATTTTTTAGTGTATTATGATTCCCCCTTTTTTCAGGGAGACTTGTGTGAAAAAGACATTAAAGGAACTACGTAATCTAGACTAGTTCCTTCTTGTAGTATATGATATATAAAAAATTACCTTTTGAAGAAAAAAAAGAATAAAGAGTAATAAAACTTATCAAGTACAATGGCAACGAAGTGGAACTGAGACGCCGGGAGGTTTCCTCTTCTCACGGATAACAGCTTCTTTAATCATGGGCAGTTTTTGGTGAACCTTTCTCCATATGTAATTTATAGAACCATTTGGTGATATAGGACCAATACCACCTGGTTGACCATTTTCATACTCAAAAACAGGCTGCACCAGAGCCATATTACGGCGAAACCTATCCTTTTGCTCGTCGGAGTAGCTCTTAAGATGGTTCACGAGCCAACTTGGCTGCAGGGCATCACTAACTGCAACAAACACCGAGAATTCTGAATAATCCACCATCCCTTCAAATGGGAGCTCAATGTTGTCACTAACAATAATAGGAATACAGAGACTTTGAACTGCATCAAAAAGTCGGCACGAGGTTGGTGTGTCCCCTGCAGGGTGCAAGCAGAACTCTGAAGTTCTCATTCCCTTTATAGACTGCTCCTTTCCAGTTGCATTTGGAAAGCCTTCCTCCATCACTATTCCGGGTTCATTTATTAACAAGTCCCAAAGCTTTTCCCGAACAATGCCTCCCTGCACAAAGATAACACAAGATGACCTAAGATTGGCGAGCAAGTTGTGGGATGTTATGGTTTAATCTAAGGAGAATTTTTAACGGTCAGAAAAGCCTACAAGCCGCACATCGGTAAGTCAAGAACAGTAAGCATACAACAGAAACTCCTTTTTATGCTTCACCCTAACAATGATTTTTCCAATCAATGATTTAATTATACTTTAAAACATTTCTGAACATAGAACAAGTTCACTTGTAGTACGCCAAGAAACTACAATCATATTGTGATACAAATACATTGTTTATTGACAATCTGATGGAATATAACAAAATCTGATGACACAGAGTTGTCTATACCATCTGCACTGAGATCAAAAGAAGTTTTCAGTCATATATTGTGAAGAAGCTCCAGTGCTAGAACAGATTAATTGACTTGACTCACAAGTAAAATGGATAATACATGCAGTATGATTGCAAGCAGGAAGCAGACTGTGTTTATATAGATGTCTGGAAGAACTCAATAAACTATCCGATGCCTATGTTTAGCTCCATCAAAGCAAAGGAGGACTTTTTGTGTCTGTAATAGTTGGGCGAAGGAGGCAGTATAGCTACACGACACAATGGACAACCTTAAGTGACCAAAACTTTTGCATGGTTATCTAATAAGAGACTAAAAGAAACAGCATTATGGTTTAATTCAAACACCTCATTTTTCTTTCAGAACAAAAGAAATTAAATTGTGAAGTTATAGGTCATTTCTTCTCATTCCACCTACTTCAAATTACCTGCTCTTTTCAATATACAAATATAAGTCACATTTTAGATGCAGATAATTATCAGCAAACACCAACATCCAGTGCCACTTCCACCTTCTACCACTATTACATTCCACCAACTTTATGCCTGACCAATTACCAGAAAATGCCTTAAGAAATGATCTTAGGTAAAATATCTTGGATGAAAATAGTATCCATGAAAGACATTGTTGTCATATCAATCAGATGACAAACATGAAACACCTAATATTTAAAGACAAAAGCTGTCTCCCTTAGTTTGTGTCATTATTGCAAAGAGTTGCAGTCAATGGCGGAGCCACAAGTAGCCCACAACGCAGCAAGGGTGTTCAGCCGAACACCCTTCACCGAAAAATTATACTGTGTTGACACGTCAATTATTACATATTATAGATATATATTACATACTGAACACCCTTGACATATATTTATATATTGGTTCTTTAAAATTCAAACACCCTAGACAAAATCTCTGGCTCCGCCACTTGTTGCAGTCATATGTGAACCCGAAATTAAAAACCGTCAAGTTTAAGACAAAATAATCGACCTAACTTGCAAATAAAAATGGATCATGCACATGCAAATTGTTAGAAGCAGGACACAGATTATGTTTAGCTAGACTTGTGGAAAAAGTTAATAATACTGACCCGATGCCTATGTTTAGCTCCTTTGAAGTAAAGAAGGGTTTCTCGTTTCTGGTTTTCAGATAAGGGCAAACGAGGAAGTAGATGGGTATAAGGCACAATTACATCCTTCAGCAATGAAACTTGAGTGTGGTGTATCATGTCAGGTGAGCTGTGATTAGACGCTTTTGAGTCAAGCTTGTACCACCCACCAAAATCAACCACCAGGAGAATTGCTGGAGCAACCTCAGCCTTCACATGCCACATTGCAACAGGGTCTGCCAAAGAATGCTTCAAGTTTTAAAATAACCTGACATTGCAGAGACTAAATATAAGATGCTAAGATGTTCCGCTTCCAATTCGTTTTCAGGCAGAACATAGTTAAAAAATGTCCGCAGTATAATTAATCAGTGATCACAAATGCACTGGACTAGATAATATGGGTGGAAAAGGGAAGGAGACTATTTAAGTGAAATAGCAAGATATAGCTCATCCAACAAAATACCATCAAAATAGTACTGCACTTCACCACATATATGCCATGAAGAATGAACTGACATTCACCTGAAGAATTTCCATAGGTGCATGCGCATTTATGCAAAAAAGGATGCATGGCAAGCACTTTTCCACCTAGGTCAGTTAATCACTTTTCACAGCCCTACCAATCCTTGTGCCTCAAGGTCTCCACACACAGCCCTGCTTATTATGTTTGCTTTAAAAGATTCAAGCCCTTTCCAATAAGTACATATTTGACAAATTGAAGAGTTGTTACTGAGTCTAATCAAACTCTTCTAGGCTCATAGTTACGACTTGGCGTATATTACAGAAGTCAGAAGCTCCCCAGTAAAATTAAAATAACCAAAACCTATAATCAGAGAGCTTGCTTATCCAAAAGCTTCTGATGATGTAAACTGGTAAAAAAATGCAAGCTCTATTGTAACAGAAGTGCCACTATCAGGATGATTTTTATACAGCATTCTAAGTTGTTCTGCAATATCTCAGAGTCCAAGTTGGAATCGACAAGCTTAAGAACTCAGTAACTTTTAGCAGCATTTTTCAGTGACTGTTTGATAAGGTTGGAAGCATGAGTAAATGTAGAATACAACTATATGCAAACAGTGCACAACAGCCAAAGTAAGTATTATATGCATTAAATCTCACGGATGCAGCCTAACAAATCAACCAATTGATCTAAGATAAAGCCTGAAAGTCCAAGTACAATTCAAATCAGATTGATGATTGTTGCATTTCAATTAAAGCTGAGATGCCGCCTGAAAGAATAATCACGATATCCACCTATTTCTTGACTATCATCTTCATTAGATTCTGATTTCCTGATGGGCCAAGGTTACACAACCTAAGAAACAATGGGAGGTCTAGGCATCAGGAATTTGGCGGTTCACATCAAATGTATGTTGATGAAGTGGTCGTGGAGATATGGTCAAGAGGAACCAACATTATGGAAAGAAGTGGTGGCTGCTAAGCATGGATCACTCAGCCACTGGAGCACCAAAACATCCAGATTACCACATGCGGCCTTTGGAAAAATATCAGCAAACTATGGGATGAGTTAATGCAGCTTTAGACCTGGAAATGGGCAACACATTAGGTTCTAGAAAGATAAATGGCTTGGTGACACACCATTGCAGGAGGAATATCCCAATCTATTCCTCATCTCCAACAGTCCAGATTCCTCCATATCCGAAACATAGAAGGAAACTCTTGGAGCCCAAACTTCAGAAGAAATATACAAGACTGGAAAATTGAAGAGTTACTCAACATGATGACTAGACTGGGAAACTACTACAAATGAGCAGACAGCAGACACTTAAGACGGGGGACAGAATCAGATGGTCAATACTCAGTTAAGGCAGGGTAATTGTCTCTCTGTGCCCAAAATGAAATGGTGGAAATTGGCCTTGGAAGCTTATATGGAGAACAAAAGCACCTCCAAAGGTGATCTGTTTTGTTTGGATAGCACTTTATGAAGCATGCCTAACCCAGGATAACTTAAATTAGAAAATCTTTTCACTTAGCCAACCGATGCTACATGTGCAAGCAGAGTGCAGAAACTACCAGACATCTTCTACAACACTCCAAGTAACAGCAGATTTAAGGAAGAACATGTTTTTGTCTCTTTTTGGACTGAGCTGGGTAATGCCTGGGAGAATAAAGGGAGCTTATGTGAGCTGGAATAACTGGAAAGTTGGTAAATCCATCAGAAGAATCTGGAAACTAATCCCTTTTTGTATCTTTGGTGTGCTTGGAATGAAAGAAATAGTAGATATTTTGATGGAATAGCAACTCAAAACCACTCTCTTAAGGCTAGATGTCTTTTATTTTTGTACAGCTGGAGTACCCTAACACCTGTAAACTCCCGTGACAATTTTTTGGAATTCATTAGCTCCTTAACCCTAGCATAGGATGCAATATATTGGAGCTAACAAAATCTTTTGTATTTTCTTCCTATTGTATTTTTGCATCTTCTTGATGCCATCAATGATATCACTTCATAAACAAAATCAGATTTACTGTTCCACCCGCTATGTCCTTAATTTTTCAATTAAGTTATCAGAAGGACAGAAGCTTCTTCCAGGGGTAGAAACACTAGTGCAACTGTCCCACATCATTGACTGAGTGATGCCCGTTCATCCAGCAATGCTGAAGCAGCTATAGAAGGTCTTTTTTCCCCTCAATTTTTTAACATTACACAAGGCGTTGGACAAAGGGAAAATGAGGAATGCATGCTACATACGAAGTTAGAATCCTCCACCTACTTGGTGGAAGGTAATGATGCTCACTAAGTGAGCTTGCCATCAACCCAAACACCTACGGAGGGTGAGCCCTTTAGCTGCCATTTTAAAGAGACAAAAGAATATCTGGAAAAACCAGCTGGCTCAGTTCCTTCTTTTGTTTCAGGGGGCAAAACCATCTGACTTCATATGCAGATTATTTCCACGCTTCAGGAGTTACTAAAACAAAAAATTAAGATATATAGAAGAATGGAACCCCTCTACAAATGTTAACCACAACTGCAAAAAGATCAAATTCTATCTTAATACCATCTATTGCATAAAGTATTGATGGTACCCAAGAGTCTCTATCATTGTTAAGACACATGCATAAACAAAGAACTAACAAGCTTCAACCAGAAACACCCAATGTCCAATCTTTCAAGTAACTATGCACAATAAACAATAACTAAAAAGATTAACAGACTCTGTAGCATAGTTATCATGAGTCACAAATCCCCTATCAAATTGCTAAGTCAGATCCGCAGTACCAGACATAATACAACAACAACAAACCCAAAAAAGGGCAGCCCGGTGCACTAAGCTCCCGCTATGCGCGGGGTCCGGGGAAGGGTCGGACCACAAACTCTAAATTTCACTATCAAAATTGCAGTATGTTAAGAATGGATCTTGAGCCTAACTCATGATAACTATGCTAACACGGTCATTCTAAGTCAGGAGACCAATTTACCCATCAGACACTACCGATGTGGGACTTCTAACACGGTCATTCTTATTTTACTTTTTAGTAGCATTTTCTCCCTTCCAATCCAACTCAACTACCAAATCTAGTATTTTACTATTGCAAGACTCTCAAATCCTCTCCGAATTAAGAAAAAGAATTATAACTTCAGATTTCCTCAAGAACATTTATGTATGATCTATATATGCATATTAAGCGATTCGATAGTAGTTTAGGTAGCTGATTACTAACTTGTCCTATGAAAAAGACCTACATACATGGTAAATTTGCTAAAATGTCATGAACCAAAATTAACTGACATATAAAGATGTATACAAAGCTGTGAATACCACCACTTACCAGTAATAACAAATACATGATCACGTCCACCAGAGCGTTTCCAAGCCTCAGTTTGCTTCAAAAAATCCACAACCATTCTTTGTCTCTCATAATCCTCATTCCCATCTTTCTTCCTAAACACACCCTTATTCACAATCAACTGCATCTCAGCACTCAATGTTGCAAAAAAAGGAACAAAAATCACATCAGCTTCCTCAACACTAAACACCCTTTTAGCAAAAGATCCAATTTTTAACTTCACATCTGTCATTAAATCACCCAAGATCCAATACTCAGCACTATACTGTTTGATTATTGGATTTTCTGGATAAGGAAGGAACTTTCCAGAACTATTGGGAACATGGGTTTTTCTTATTTCATTATCTACTTCACTACCAATTCTTGAATCTTGATTTAAAGACCAGTATTTGTCTAATAGGCCATAGTTGAGAGATCTTGGAAGATCTGGTATGTAAACTTTGATGGAATTGGGAGATGTTTGAAGGCTGATTTGTGGGTTTGGGGTTGTAGAGGAATGGAAGAAGAAGAGAGAGAGTGGTAGAATGCAGAGTATAGAAAGGGAGATAAAGAGAGATGGGATACTGCAAGTGTTCTTGAGTGGCATCATGTTATTTTTTGAGGATGTTTCATCTGCCAACGTTGTATGTAAACAAAATGCTTCTACAGAATCCTTTCAGTTTTATTTAATACTAGTGGAAATTTGGTTGATCTTGCTTTATGTTTCGCCTAGAACAGTAATGGAGCATTCAGTCGGAGAAGAGAAGATAGATTCAGTCAGAGGTGTGTAATATTTTAATGTCATTTTGTGCTTATATTATATGCTAGTCTCTTCGGTACATACACGTTACACGTGTATCCCAATTATAGTACACAATATCAATATTACTAAAATTAAAATTTAAGTAATTAGTAATCATATATGAGAGAATAATTAAAGTATGAGTTTTTATAAACAATAAATATGGATAGTCCTATGATAACTTATTTATCTAGGTCAGGATGATTGGATATCCTCTAAACATATAATAAAAAAAAAGTTTAATTAAATGTATATTTTTTAAAATTATGAGATACAAATATGTGAATAATCATATGTATCTCATCTAATAGTTTCACATAGTAATATTCATGTTGTATGTTCTTGTCATCTGTTTCATAACGAATGCTCTTATCGTCGATATTGGTATCTCTCTTGAAACTGCAACATAAAATTGATCATATAAACAATCATATTGTGACGGATACATCCAACATTAAGATTATTTAATTCTGTGCTTTATTTAATATATTGTGATGGCAATAGCTATTCATATTTTGGTTCGTATAATTTTGGCGCCGATAGGGATTCTTCTGAACTTAATGGTTTGTTCCTGAAGTTCTCGTTCAACGTCTCTCGGGTATTTAGGGAGGCCATGAAAACTGCTCCTAGTTGATTTCCTGTCATCACGAATGTTATGTAGGCTGCCTAACCGGTTGAACACAGAGGTCCTTGTGGCCTTCTCTCATTCGGTAGGTTTCTTTGGGACCTACACCCTTTTCATCGGTTGTCTCCCTTTGGTGTCCCTTGACTCATCGGGCTTAACAAAAGATACCATAGATATTGGTACCGCGGGAAAGAGGTCGGTATCAATGGACATTTCAGCCATACTCTTGTCGGCTAGCTTGAACCTCCCCTCTTTGATGCCCTTTTGGATCGCCTTTCTGAAGACCACACAATTAGAAGTAGAGTGACCATATGAATTATGCCACTTGCAGTACTTCTTATCTTTGAGTTCCTTGACAGGCAGAATCCTATGACCATCAAGCAGCCGAATCTGCTTATCTTTGAGCAGATGATCAAAGATCTGATTTGCCTTCGTGATGTCAAACGAGTAACTGACCCTGTAATCAAATGAACTCGTCTCCTTGCCGTTTACGGATTTCAAGGCTGGATAAGAGTAAACCTTACCCCTAACAATTTCGGCCACTATTGCATCTGCCGCGCAGTCGACTGACTCTGAGTCGGACTCATCCGCTTCAATGATGGATACTAAGTAGGAGCCTCGATTTCGGCTAACTCTTCTCCACTCCTTCGCCTGGACGTACTGCTCTATTTGGCTAGCCTTTTCGGCTAATCGGCTTAGGTCAAAGCAGGATTGTCCCACTAACTTCTCCTTTAACTGAGGGTACATGTTGTTGATTATCATGTGGGCACCCTCAGACTCAGGGAAGTGTACGGTGCATTTCCCAACCTTCTTTCTAAATCTCTCGATAAAATCGGCAGTCGATTCATCGTCCTCCTGCTTGAGATTCATTAGGTCAGTCACGGTAACCTGAGGTTAGGGCTAATAGAACCTATCATGGAAGCAACCCTTCATTTCAGCCCAGCTCTGTACGGAATAAGGAGCCAAAGAGGAGTACTATGCGAAGGTTGTTCCCGTTAGAGAGAGAGTGAATAACTGCAACTTGTGATACTCTAGCCAGCCTCGCCGCATTGGGCATTAAATCTACCGATGTGCTCGATAGTGGATTTGCCGTCGTTGCCAGAGGAGATGTCAATCTCTGGTGTTTTGAAGCCCCTCGGCAAATGTGTTATCCGATCTACCCAATCGGGGTAAGACTTCTTATAAACAGGCATGTCCAAAGGTTTCAGTTGGATGCCGAAGTACTTTCGCATGGTATTAGCAATAATTTCCGGGTTTATCAGTTGTGGCCTCCCTTGCCGATTCTCGACTGGATTCGGCTGGTAGGCATTCTGCAATGGCGGCCTCTATTTTGCACTTTGTTGGACAGGGTTTTGAAGGTTATAGGTGGTCTGCTGGCCATTACCAATAGGTGGGGTAATGCCCCATTGTTGTTGTTGGGTATGGCCACCAAAGCCTGCAACCTGACCTCCGGGAACGGCTAATAGAGTTTGAGGATAAGGTGGAACGGTGTTCCATGGCTGCTCTCCTCGGACGTCGGCCGTTCTTAGAAAGTTTATGCTTCCTGAAAGGTATGGATTGGGTACTGGCAATGACTGATGGAATGGTATTCCGCTATAAACAACGTCACCAGATAGCCGAACTAAGTCATAGCAAGGGGCCATCGGCTGCCAATTCGGTTGGCCAACATTGTTCGCCTGCATCGTAAGGCCATTCGTAGAAACGTATGGCATAACGGGCGGCAATCCAAAGTGTCCTGGAGCCTAAACTGGTCTCCGAGTTGATCTGCCCATACTACAGATTCGTTTGGTCAAGTGGCACATTTTGCCCCCCAAGGTTCGACGGCGACCATGCAGTGTGCTGGTTGCCAGGCGATTGGGCTTGTGTTCCTAGGTGCACTACCGGCTGCACCTGAGTAGGCACTAGATGATGCACATGCGGCTGAGGAACAACACCGGGAGTCACGGTTTCATGCTGAACAACACCGTTCGTCAGAGGGATAGCAGAACTAGTCGAACATTCTCCTGGGTGCATTCGATTGGTTTCCATCTCCCTTGCTTGCTGAACCTCATTATGTACCATGGACTTCACAATGTCAGCCAACTGTTTAGAAACTTGGTACATAATATCGTGGATGCCCAAGTCGATATGTTGTCTAATAAAAGACGCGGTCATTATGGTTGGACCTTCAGATTGGCTAGATTCTTCCACAACTTGGGTTGATGGAGGAAGTGGAGGGGTATCAACCGATGTAGGCATACCCGAGGAGGATGCTGGTTCGTTGTTCCTTCTGGGAGGATTTTATTTAGGATGTGGACTAGACTTGGGGTTCATTTTCTTACCGGACCTTAGGCGCATACGCCAAGAATGATTATGGCCGGGAGAATCAAACTTTGCTATTAATTCACCTATGGTCCCACTGGGCGTGCTAAATTTGTTCTCGCCCCGAATTCTATTCTCTGCCGTTTTATCGGCTGACCGTATCGAAAGACAAATTAATTCCTTAATTTAAGCGATTTGGGCTGGAAACGAAACTTTAATTTTCAGCAATGGGTTCCCCAACTACTCTAGAAAGTGTTAGGACGGTGGTATGAGTAAACTAAGAGGTAAGAAACATTAATGCAGCTGAGTACAGTAAAGTAAATGATAAATAAAGTAAAAGGATAAAGATAGATAAAAATTGAGTTGTTTGATTGATTGGTTGTGTCTGTATATACAAAGAATGATCATATTTATAGTACAAAAAAGGGAAAAAAACTGTACAACGTGGACCATGTGAGCCATCAAGTAACCCACTAAGTTCAATGGCCAACTATGGGGGAGGTGGTGCCGATTTTCTCGCCCTCTACTCCACTTGCTCGGATAATGGCCCTTTCTTTTAGCTGTTGTTGGTCGTTACCGCTTCTAGGGGTCCGAAAACCCTTTTGACTTGGTCGTTGAGGCGTATGCATCTGAGTGGGTCTCAGTCGTACCTCTAACTAACAACTCGGCTAAGAAGCCTTAGTAGTCGATGGAGTTCTTGTAGTCGATGGCTAGGAGTAAATTCAGCTCTGGAATAGTTCGGTTGTCACTGAATTCGGCTAAACACTAAAATTATTTTTGAGTGTTAACAGAAGTCCTCATCACCCATGCAACATGTTTGCATTTCATAGTAGCACGATAAGTGGTGAAGTCAGAATTTTTACTAAAGAAATTTAAAGTATAAAGAAGTAAACACATGAATAAGATAATCTCAGAATACACTATATATGTATACAAAATATTAACCTAACTACTCAGTATAATTTTCGACGAAGGCGAGTTTCAATTAATATCTCTTAGACAAGTATTGCTCCGCCACTAAGCACAAAAACCTAAATCAATATTAAGAGATACTCCTAAATTCAAACTATATTAACAACCTTACACACATTCATCAATCATAAAAGGAGAAATCCAATCAAAAGATGTCAATGTCAGATAAATGAAAAGGCGAACATCTTACAAAGTATGCTACATTACTTGCAAAAATTTCATTTGTTGGATGAAAAATCTACATTTCCAAGTGTTAAAAGTATGTGAGACTCTAAGTAAACACGAACAATGACTATCAAGAATATAAAAGTTTTAGGGAAATTCAGAACTAAATGATTATGCAGGATCCCTAACAAAATTGGAAAAAAAATGAAGAACCACACAGACGAATACGTCCTGAGTAATTTACTTCAACTTTAATCCAAATAGGAGGGGGAAAAGAAGTAAACAATAAAAAGGATAGATGGAAAATCTACATGTCTGAGACCCAACGAAAAAAATCACAATGAATCCCACTTCTAAACAGAATTGAATCAAATGAAACACAAACTCAATGCTAAAGTCTTCGTATAAGTGAATTATGGGACTCAAAGATTGAGCATATCTCTTTGTATCAATGTATCAATGAGTAACCAAACATGCTTAAGGAGTTCATGTTTTTAATATAATATAGATAGATATAGATATAGATATATTAAAGCATAATATTTCAGTACCCAAAATTTAGCTCCACATAAAAAATTGCTAGTCCTAATTAAGATCACGCGCTTTCACAATTTGATACCTTTTCCTGGACTTAAGAATTTTACTTGTTATTAATTTCGTTAATCTTTAGTGAAATTCGTCGACAATGACAAAACATGGAGCAATTTCCATTAGTTTTACATGGACCAATTTAAGGAACCGTGTTTTACAATTTCCATTAGTTTTAGAAAAAGAAAGTATCTGAAAGAATATAATCTCTTCATTATTTTCATTAATGAAAAGATTTATATATAAAATATATAATATCTAAATATGGAAAATTTTGTTCCTACTATAATACTAATATCCCAATTACACGTGTACAAGAATTCTACAAAATAAGGTAAGAAACCTAAATACACTAGAATTCTGTGGGATACACGGTTCAGTTGTTGTTACGGTTTCTATCACACCCCTGCAGTCATAGCGGGCGATTGTCATACGCTGAGAATGTCCCTAAAATCTTCAAACAGAACAAAGGGAAGACCCTTAGTAAAGATGTCAGTAATTTGGTACCTTGAAGGGACATGCAAGACACGTACTTGTCCACGAGCTACATTTTCGTGAACAAAGTGAATATCCATCTCGATAAGTTTAGTGCCTGACGTTGGACCGGATTCCAAGAGAGATAGACGGCACTAACATTATCACAATAGACCAATGTAGCTTTCTGGATAGGAAAGTGAAACTCTAATAAAAGATTACGCAGCCAACATGACTCTGACACCACATTGGCTACTCTTCGATACTCGACCTCCGCACTAGACCGCGATAACGTAGCCTGGCATTTTGCAGACCAAGAAACATACAATAACCAGACATTCAATGTCTGGTATCTGGACATCCACTACAATCAGCATCTGTATACGACATGAGAGTAGAGACGGAGGATGGATATAAATGCAATCCATAATCAAGTGTGCCATGTATGTATCGTATAATGCGTTTGAGTGCATGCATGTGCTCAATCCGCAGATCATGCATAAATAACATACCTGTTGAACTGCATAAATAATATTTGGTCTTGTGAAAGTAAGTTACTGAAGAGCCCCTACAAGACTACGATAGTGGGTGTGATCCTCATATGGTGTGCTAGAAGTAGCACTCAGCTTTGGTTTGGTATCAACCGAAGTGAAAGAGGACTTGCAAGATGACATGCCAACTCTCTCAATAATCTCAGCTGCATACTTCTTCTGGGATAAAAATAGACCACATGTATGTCGAGTTACATCTATGCCCAAAAAATAACTCAAAGGGCCCAAGTCTTTCATAGCAAATTCTGAACTAAGAAGGGACATGATAGACTTGCACAAATTATCAGAGGAGGTAGTCAAAATTATATCATCCACATATAATGTATGCTAGAGATGTACCACAATGATAGATGAACAAAGAATGATCAGCTGTGAGAAAACTCAATAGTAGACACATAATATGCAAACCTCTTATACCAAGCTCCTGGGGCCTGCTTAAGCCCATACATGGACTTCTCCAGCAAGCAGACATGGTGAGGATAATTGGGGTCCTTAAAACCCAAAGGCTGATGCATGTAGACTGTCTCCTTAAGATCACTGTGTAAGAAAGCATTTTTCACATTCAGTTGAAGAATATGTCATGCTTTCGAGAGAGTCATACTAAGCACAGTGCGAATAGTTGCGGGTTTGATCATCAGACTAAATGTCTCTCCACAATCCACACAAACCTGTTGTGTTTTACCATCCCCTACAAGACGGGCCTTAGCCTCTCAAAAGAACTGTCAGAATTTTCTTTATTAGTAAAAATCCACATAGAACGAATACTATTGATACCAGGCGGACGAGCACCAACACCCATGTCTTATTTTCAATAAGAGTATTATATTCGTCATTCATGGCCATTTTTCAATTCGGGTCATTTAGGGCAGTCATTGGTTACGTGGTAGGGGTGATTTAGTGACATTAGAATTAATATTAAAATATAATTTTGGTTTAAAAATACCCTGTTGACTATGAGTAATAGGCCCTTGACTCGAGAAAGACGGCGACAGGTTTTGGGGTAGTGGAAGGTTCATTTCGGATTGGCCAGCAGGCAGTGGGCCAGCTAGCCTAGAACCTGCAACATCAACTGGACCAATGTGTGAACTGGGTCGAGACTCGGGATTGGGTACGAGGTCTGTTGGGCCAGCAAGCAGTGGGTCTACTGGCCGATCCGGAGACCGGAAGTGTTGGGCCCACTGATGGATGATATACGGTGATGGCCCATTATTCAAAAAATTATAGGAACTAGACACGAAATTATTCAATTTAGTAAACGGAAATTGGGTTTCATAAAAAATAACATGGCGACTAATTATAATTTTATTTGAAGATAAATCAAAATATTTGTAACCACGATGATTAAACGGATAACCCAAAAATAGACAAGCGGTAGACCGGGCTTGAGGTTTGTTAATTGTAGTGGATGGAAAAAGTGGATAGCACAAACACCCAAACACCCTAAGATGAGAATACGAGGGATCTTTATTGTAAAGAATTTTAAGCGGGGATTGATTTGCTAAACCTTTGTTAGGGAGAATGTTAAGGAGGTAGGTAGTCATTTCTAACGCATGATGCCAAAAAGAAGGAGCTAATGAATCATGGCCTACCAAGGTTCGGATAATATTATTAATGTTACGAATTTTCTTTCGGCCTTCCCATTTTGTGAGGACGTATGAGGACAAGAAAATCGAAAAGATATGCCATGAGTGTCACAAAAGTCTCGAAACGGCCCATTCTCATATTCTCTCTCATTATCACATTGAATATTTTTAATTTTTCGTTCAAATTGGGTACATATGAATGCTCTAAAGTTTAAGAAGGTTGATATTTGAGACTTTTTAGACAAAGGAAAAGTCCACAAAAAATTAGAATAATCATCCAAGAATAACACATAATAACGATGGCCCAAAGAACTTAAAACAGGAGATGTCCATAAATCATTATGAATAATGTCAAACGGCATCAATATTCTCGAAGAAGAGGCTACAAAAGGTAATCTAACATGTTTCTCTAATGGACAAGAAGGATAAATCTGAGTACTACGCGTACTCTTAGTGAAGAGAAGACATAATAGACGACCCCGGATGACCCAAACGTGCATGCCACAAAGAGGGATCAAGGGCAGCAAATGTTGATGGAGTGGCTTAACTAGTGGAATTGGTGGTGGTGGTAAGTGGATAAAGCTCTCCCCGGCTATTACATCTCATTAGAGGTATCCCCGTCGTGAAATCCTTCACAGAAAAACCAAAGGGGTCAAAGTCAACAGAAACTCAATTATCAGTTGTGAATTTTCTGACAGACACCAATTTTTAAATTAAATTAAGGGCATGAATGACATTTTTTAGGACTAAAGGTAGATGTGGGGGGGGGGGGGGCGCAAATTTGTGTGACCATAACCATGAATTGGGATTGAATTGCCATTACCAACAATTATGCCACAATTATTGCGCAAATTGAAATAAGACGAAGGTTACCGTGTGCGGACGTCACATGTGAAGTGGCTCCGGTGTCCATATACCAATTTACATCCGGGGAATTTAATCCAAGTGTATGCATTGCAGCCTCAATATCCGTAGGTGTTGGACCGGGGACTGGGCTCACATTAGCGAAGGCCTGTTGAGGACGAGGCCCAAGCAGGCCAACCTGCTGCTTGGGCTGAGACTGGGAATTGGGCCGCTGGCCAGCCCAATTCACTCGATAGGATGGGCTATTGGCCCAGTTCACTGGCGCCGCTGGAAAGAGAGGGCATGTCATGTTGGGCCACTGGCCAGCAGCCCCACTGCCAGGTTGCATTGGCCAAATGCGGCAGCCAGTGGTACTGTGGCCCAGCCGGCCCACTGCTACCACGTCCGCTACCGCCGCTCTGACCACCACAACTGCTACGGCTTCCGCCGCGATTTTTGTCATTATTTTTTTGATTTTGACCCTTTTTCCCGCCACCGTTGTTACGATTTTGGCTAGAATTATTTGAAAACATGAGAGGGTCATTGGAGGTGGCCATCATCATGACGGAATTAGCTCTGGTAGCCGCCTTTTTGGCCAAGTCGGCCTCTTCTAATGTAAGCATGGAACGGGCCTGGTAGAATGGAGGAAGAGGATTACTTTGACGAATAAGCATCCCAACGCCATTATAAGCCTCGGATAGGCCTGCAGCCATCTGAAGAACAAGACGATCATTGGTGACGGACGCACCAACGTTCTTGAGTTGATCCGCCAATTCCTTCAGCCTTTTACAATAGGCTGAGACATTCGAAAAATCCTCCATGTTGACATGGGAAAATCCGTGCTCAAGAGTGATAGCACGAAAATTTTTGTTATCTTGGAGAGATAGTGGAATATGATGAAGAGTGACAACATCCCCTCGGTTACTAGCGGAAGATTCACACTCGCATGAAGAGTGACAACACGGAAATTCAAGCTCAATAATCGTCTGCAAGAGGTCTGTAGAGATAGTGGAATAAATTCACTGGAGAACGGTAGCATCAAGGGTTGTCCATAACATTGGGTCATCCTCCGAGGTAGTCACCTTCTCCGTGCCAGTGATCGAGGGGATGATGTGATGAAGCACTTGATGCAAGCGTGAATCTTAAACAATTCCGTCCACGTCGCGTATTGGACGTTTTTCATCTTAAGAACAATAGGAATGTGGTTCTTGATGTTGGAGACTGTAAGGGCAGGATGAAACGTGTTCTTTGATGTAGACATAATGAAAGAACAACATGTGAATTAGGGATTTGGAACAGAAATTTGGAAGGAAAAAAATAAGAAGAATTCTGAGAAGGAAATTTGGAACAGTGGTCGACGACCTGAGGAGTTCCGAGAAGAGGGGCTGCAGAAGTTATGTGGATAAGAAAATTATGTGCCCTAGACTTTTGATACCATGAAATAATATAATCCCTTGACTATTTTCATTAATGAAGATGTCTATATATACAATATACAATATCTAAATTTGGAATATCATATTCCTACTATAATACTATATTCTAATTACACTTGTACAAGAATTCTACAAAATAAGGTAAGAAACCTAAATACACTAGAATTCCGTGGAATACACGGTTCGGTCGTTGTTACTGTTTCTATCATTATCCCATAATTGATATTTGCTCTCTATTTTACTCTTGTGTGGTGTCAAAAAAATTGTTCAGACCCTCACGATTAGATCATACAAATCATTCGAACTTCAAGCCTTACAATAGAGTTGGAATATCAAGCAAGATCTACAATTAACAAACGAAGTACAGTATCAAACAAGGACTACAATTAGTAAAAGTAATGAGATATACATAATTAAAAGTGAAAAGGGATTTTCTACTTGTCGCCAAACTTGTTAAAGAGGAGGACATGTATTATCACCATCTTATCGTTATTGTTAACGTACCACCAAGGTTACTATTATATATATCTAGAGGGAGGCGAACAAATGTGCAGACTTTTTGACAAATGAAGGTTACAAATATGAAGAAGGTTTGATTGTTCGGGAAGCTACGTTCAAGTAAATGAATTTTTTTTCCTGATTCATTTAAGTCACATTGCGTATAATTTTTTTTTATATAATTTATTGTTTTTCCCCTGTACCAGAAAAAAGAACATAAAACAAACGAAATAATCTTTGTTTCTCGCAATACAAATAAAATAACCATATTATTTTGCTTGAACGGAAGAGAATTTGCTGTGGCATTAACAATTCATTCATATTAGACAAAAGAAAAAGTAATTTAGTTGTATTCTGGCTGATCTTGAGCCGCCATCCAAGCGCGAATAATGAAGACAGACAGATTTTTGTGCGAAAGACAGAACGGCAAAAATAATTTTTAGTCAGAAAGACTTGAATTTATTTTTTAATCACCGACTAAAGTCTCCTTGATGGTCCGTCTGTACTTCCAATGCAAGTTGGGTGGCAACATATTCTAACCTAGATTGGACTTGGAAAAACCTACACTCAAAATTTTGGCACCGAAAAACATAGTACTCCGTATATATTACTATAAATAACAAAATTATTCACCGTCTGATTAAAGTTAGCATTGAAATAATCAATTCCAACACAGAATTCAGCGTAACATAATCTAGTGGTGCATTAGAAAAATATTTGCTACATAATTAATTCAATATTTAATTGATGGTATTAAATAACATCTGCATTGAGTTATGACTTAGGCGGGATAGAAAATAAAATAAGAATATTTATTAGCAATGCAAGAATAAAGTATTTAAAATAAAAAATGACATTTTAAAGTAATTAATTCATGTATGATAATCTCTTCATTATTAATTTATGCATATTAACTTCTTCATTATTTAATTTAATATTAATCATTACATAAATAATATTTACGTGTGAAATGATTTTATAACTCGAGTGATCTTTTTCTGCTTGAAGTAAAATGTTTTCCTTCTTTTTCTCCGTTATGTATTCCTTGTCTTTCAAGTAAATAATAATTATTGCAGATAATATTTTTTGGTTATGCAAAGCCGGAAGTTTTCTTGATGGGATGAATTTTTTTATTATGAGTCCCTAAGGTAATCATATTTTATGGAGGAGTTCCTAGGGTTAAAGTTTTCTGTCTAAGAGTCTCTAGCCTACCTATAAATACGCTTGTGACTCCATCAGTCCAGTATTATGAAATTGTGATAGACATAGCCTACTATAAGGCTCTAGGGTTTTTACCATTCTCTTCAGGGTTACAAGTCGGCACTGGATCAAACGTGATTCCCCACGACATTTGAACAACTATGACTGAAGATACATTCCGATTTAATATTCTGCTGCAATGACTCTGTGTGTATGTGTTGAAATACAACATGTGTGAAATATAACATGTGACATCAGAACCTGACTTTAGCCCGTTGTTCAGTGTTGATGTGACCCAGAATAATTCAAGAACGGAAATGCAAGGAGTGATACATTTAGCTTGCGAAGTAGTACATTCCGGACTGTTAGAGTTAGTTACGTACTTTAGCTTATTACATTTCGACCCTTGTATTTTCTTTATTTTCCTTTTTACATTTCAGTCTCTTATTCAATTAGAAGGGGTTTATATGTAGCTCAATTGATATTGAGCAGAACATCGAATATGAAATACTCCCTCCGTCTCAATTTATATGATGTAGTTTGACTCGATATGGTTGTTTAAGAAATAAAGAAAAACTTTTGAAGTTTACACGAGTGAAGTTTACCATTCCTTGTTTTGCAGTTTACATAGCTTTTTATTCTACTATCTTTAACGAGAATGCTCGTATTCCCACCTGTCTGGTGACAACTTTACTGAATGGAAGGAGAAAGTCCTTCTCAGCTTAGGGTGCTCGGATTTGGATCTGGCAATCCGTGTGAAAGAACCATCTAAACCCGCAGAATCAAGTACACCAGAGGCTAAGGCTTATTATGAGCGGTACGAGCGATCCAATAGCTTGAGCTTGATGCTCATAAAGGTTCATATAAGCCAAAGCATAAGGGGTTCCATTCCTGATAGAGATAAGGTCAAAGCTTACACTAACGCAATTGAATAACAATTTGTAAGCTCTGACAAGGCGCTAGCCAACATCCTTATGAATAGGCTCTCATATATGACCTTTTATAGAAGTCGTACAGTGCGCGAACACATTATGGAGATGAGAGACATTGCTACTAAACTCAAGTCCCTTGAGGTTGATATGTCTGCATCATTTCTTTTGCATTTTATCATCAACTCTCTTCCTGTAGAATATGGTCCGTTCAAGATATCTTACAACACACATAAGGATAAATGGTCAATTAATGAACTCATGGCCCTGTGTGTTCAAGAAGATGAGAGGTTGAAGCATGGGATACATGAAAGTGTTGATTTGGTGACTCATGATAAGAGAAATGCGAAGAAGGACAAAAGTGTCCCCATGAAGAAAAAAGACATTATTGATAAATATGTTTGCCGTTTCTGCAGAAAGAAGGGACATTGGAAGAAAGATTGCCTGAAATACAAGAAATGGCTTGAGAAGAAAGGTAATTTTACATTTGTATGTTATGAATCTAATTTTACTAAAGTTTCTAATAATACATGATAGATCGATTCTGGTTCCACAACTCATATTGCCAAAACCGTGCAGGATTTTCTAACTCTAAGGAAGTCGATGGGAAATGAACAAAATGTTTATTCTGGCAATGGGATGCCATCACATGTGGAAGGCGCGGGGACTTATAGGCTCATTTTGAAAGATGGTTTTCAATTAGATTTAGAAAAAACTTTTTATGTTCCATCGTATTCTAGAAATTTAATTTCTCTTTCAAGACTATCAGTTGCTGGTTATGATTTCAATTTTCATTGTTCTTCAGTAAAACTTTTAAAAGATAATAAAGTTATTGGTTTTGGAAATTTGAATGGAAGATTATTTAAATTTGAGCTAGACACCACAATTGAATGTAATATTTTAACTCTGCATGATAAAGAAGTTGACACTAAGCGATGTATTATCAATGAGAACTCATCAAGTCTTTGACACAAGAGATTGGGACATATCTATATTGAAAGAATCAAAAGGTTGGTTAATGAATGAGTTCTAGGAGCTTTTGATTTTTCTGATTTTGGAACTTGTGTGGACTGCATAAAGGGTAATCAGACCAACAAATTCACTAAAAGTGCCAAAAGGAGTTCTCAATTGCTTGAGATCATATATACAGACATTTGTGGACCTTTTCCTACCCATTGCTTGAATGGTGAGAGATATTTTATCTCTTTTATTGATGACTATTCGAGATACATGTATCTCTATTTTCTGTTTAACAAATCAGAAGCACTTGATGCTTTTAAAGTTTACAAAACAGAAGTAGAGAAACAGACAAAAGCTCAGATCAAAATTGTAAGGTCTGATAGGGGTGGAGAATATTATGGTAGGTACACAAATAAGGGATAAGTTAAGGGTCCATTCGCTTTGAAAGTGAAGGTATAATTGCTCAATATACCACGCCAGGAACGCCACGAGAAAATAGTGTGAAAAAAAGAAGGAACCGGACATTAATGGACATAGTAAGAAGCATGATTAGTAGATCAAGTTTACATTTATCCTTATGGAGTGAAACCTTAAAAATCGTTGTGTATATTTTAAATAGGGTTCCATCCAAGGCTGTCCCAAAGACGCCTTTTGAATTATGAAAATTATGAAAACCTAGTTTGAGCCATTTACACGTTTGGGATGTCCAACTGAGGTGAGGGTTTACAACCCACATTTTAAAAAGTTAGAATCAAAGAATAATTAGTGGTTTCTTTATAGGCTATGCATCTAACTCTAAAGGATTTAGGTTCTATTGTCCTTCTCATTCTCCTAAAATTGTTGAGGCTAGAAATGCTAAATTTCTTGAGGAACATCAAGTAAGTGGGAGTGGTTCAACTCAAGTGGTGGAATTGAAAGAAACAAGGAAACCACCTATGGTACCTTTACATATTGGGAACTTGAATGTTGTTCAGACAAATTCTCATAAACTGTCCGAGGAGCAAGAAGTTTAAGAGCCGCCACTACATGAAGATCAACTTGGTTTACCTGAATTCATTGACGGAGTGTCTGAACCAGTGGGAGTAAGAAAATCCTCAAGAATTCGCAAACCAGCAATTTCTAGTGACTGTGTTGTATACCTTCAAGAGTCTAATCATGATATTGGACTAAAAGATGATCCATGCTCTTTTTTCACAAGTCATGAGTGGAGAGAACTCCACACTTTGGTATAATGTCATGAAAGAAGAGTTGGAATCTATGGCCAAGAATAAAGTCTGGAATCTCGTTGAATTACCAGAAGGAGTCTCTACTATAGGATCCAAATGGGTTTATCAAACCAAAAGATACTCATATGGTAATATTGAACGATATAAAGCCAGACTTGTAGTCAAAGATTTTACTCAAAAAGAAGGAATTGACTACCATGAAACCTTCTCTCCAGTTTCAAAGAAGGATTCATTAAGAATAATCATGGCATTAGTAGCTCATTTTAATTTAGAGCTACATCAAATGGATGTGAAAATGACTTTCTTTAATGGAGATCTTGAAGAGGAGGTATACATGCGTCATCCTGAAGGTTTTTGTGATAAGGATAAAAGTCACCTTGTTTGCAAGTTGAATAAATTCATTTATGGACAAAAACGGGTTTTCTGTCAATGGTATATTAAATTCCATAATGTTGTTTTTTCATTTGGATTTACGGAGAATATCATTGATCAGTGTATATAACTTAAGATAAGTGGAAGCAAGTATATTTTTCTAGTCCTATATGTGGATGAATATTTTGCTTGCTAATAGTGATTTGGGATTGTTACATGAGAGGAAATGGTTTTTTATTCAAAATTTTGAGATGAAGGATATGAGCGAAGCTTCCTGTGTCATTGGCATAGAGATTCACAGAGATAGGTCTCAAATATTACTTGGACTATCTCAAAGGACATACATTGAAAGAATTCTGGAAAGATTTAGAATGAAGAATTTAGCAACACCCATCATTAAAAGTGACAAATTCTCGTTGAATCAATGTCCGCAGAATGCATTGCAACAAGAGCAAATGAAAGGCATTCTATATGCTTCACTTGTTGAGAGCCTTATGTATGCTCATGTCTGCACTAGACCTGATATAACTTTTACAGTAGAAATGCTTGGCAGATATCAAAGTAACCCTGGTCTTAATCATTAGAAAGCTGGTAAAAGGGTTTTGAGATATTTGCAAGGAACCAAGGATCTTAAGCTCACATACAGATATTCTGACGCATTGGAGGTCATTGGATATTCAGACTCTGATTTGGGTAAATGCAATGACTCTGATAAATATACTTTTGGATACAATTTTCTTCTAGCTGGAGGTGATGTATCTTGGAGGAGTGTTAATCAAATCATTGTTGCAACATCCACAATGAAGGCTGTATTTATAGCATGCTATGAAGCTACATCACATGTGTTATAGTTGAAGAATTTAATTTGGGCCTTAGAGTTGTCGATTCTATTGCAAGGTCATTGGGATTTTTTTTGTGATAATTCAGTTACCGTATTCTTTTCAAAGAATAATAAAAGTGACAGTTGAAGCAAGCACATCGACATAAAGTATTTGATGGTCAGAGACTGTCAAGAACCAAGATGTGAGTTTTGGACATGTTAGTACTATTTTGATGATTGTTGAGACTAAGGGTTTACCATCTAACGTTTTCAAGGATCATGTAACCCGTATGAGTCTTAATAACTCATTTTAAGCCTTGCTTTATTCTCTAACACTTTATCTAGACATTATCGTTTCTTTATTATACATGACAGTGCACATTTTGGTTTTCATGTATTATGCTGTGATCATTGGATCAATAAAGTTGGACTCTGAATGACTTATATTAAGTTTATTCATAAAGTTGTTGGACACTTTGTTAGAATATATTATACATCGTAATACGTGGAAGGAAGTGTTTGACTAAAAGCATGACCGTCATGATTCGTGTAGTAATGTGTTCTAGTTGAAGTGATTGTTGCATAACAGTTTAGTGAGTGAATAAAGTTTATGGCCATGATTATCACTCAAACAATTATCTGATTATAATATGCGGGCCAAGTGGGAGAATGTAAGAATAACGTCTCTTTAATGAGACATTTAATGTGGCTCACATATTATGGTAATAGATTATTTACCTTGTCTTCCAAGTAAATAATAATTATTGCAGATAATCTTTTTTGGTTATGCATATCTGAAAGTTTCCTTGATGGGAGAAAACTTTTTATTAGGAGTCTCTAGGGTAATCATATTTTATGGAGGAGTCCCTAGGGTTAGGTTTTCTGCCTAAGAATCACTAGCCTATCTATAAATACGCATGTGACTCCATCAGTCAAGCATTCTTAAATTGTGATAGACATAGGCTAGAAGGCCCTAAGAATTTTACCATTCTCTTCAGGGTTACAAGTCAGCACTAGACTAAAGACAATGTTTCACGACACTTGATCAACTATGACTGAAGGTACGTTCCGATTTAATATTCCATTGCGATGATTCAGTTAAAAGGTAGAAGTGAAAGATTCTGCAGATTATGTAATATTATTAACATGTTGTACCCGTGGAAAATGTTGTAACATAATTAGAGAGCATGATGAAGTTACATTCTTACTTTGAAGTTACCCATGATTTAAAGAATGCTACTTGGAGTAATAAGCAACATGGAGAGAACAAAATCTGTAGTAGACTGGATAGAGGGTTTGGCAATTGTGAATGGATGATGAAGTGGGGGTATGTAACCTTAGACTATGATTTGCCATTTATATCTGATCATGCACCTATGATTCTTCCCATGACAACTGAAATAGCAACAGGAAGAATTTCTTTTAGGTTTTTCAATATCTGGCTTGAGCATGATCTATTCTTTCCACTAGTTGAGAGAACCCGGCAGCAGAAGTTTTTTGGCAGTAAACTGGACATCATTTGGAAAAAGTTAAAAGCATTAAAGCCACACTTGAAGGTCCTTAATAATCAGGAGTTTAAGGGGATCACTCAAAAGATTGCTGCTGCTAAAAATTCTTTATTTGAGGTTCAAGATAAGATGTTATCCAACTACACTGAGATTCTATTAAATCAGGAGAGTCAATTGCTACAAGATCTTGAGAAGTGGTCATTGCTAGAAGAGAATGCACTAAAACAGAAGTCTAGAGCTTCCTGGATTAGGCTTGGAGATTCAAACTCTAAATACTTTGCAGCCGTTGTGAAAGAAAGAAGTCATAGGAAAATGATAACTGAAATTTCATCACTGGAAGGTACTAGGCATACTGCTCCTGAGGACATTAGAGATGAATTTGTCAAGTTTTATCAAAGCGTCATGGGATCAGTAGCTAATAGCGTACCTGCCGTCAACAAGCTGATTATGACTAATGGGCCAACACTATCTCTTCAGCAATAGCTTGACTTATGCAATCCAATAACAGACAAGGAGATCTATGAGGGGCTTAAAGCTATTAGAGATGATAAGTCACCAGGTATAGATGGATACAATGCTAAGTTCTTCAAGGAGACCTGGCACATCATTAGTACAGAAATAACTGAGGTTGTCAAAGACTTTTTCAATACAGGCAAACTTCCCCAGATCATCAATTGCACAGAAATAACTATGGTTCCCAAAGTTGCTTTACCTGTTACAGTGAAAGATTTTCGATCAATTTCTTGTTGCACTGTGTTATATAAGCTGATAGCCAAGGTACTGACTGCTAGGTTACCAAAGGTTATGCCAACCATCATTAGTGAATGTCAAGCTGATTTTATTCATGGAAGAAAGATTGTTGATAACATTATCCTTGCTCAAGAATTGGTCAAAGCATACACTAGGAAGAACACCTCAGCCAGTTGCATGATTAAGATAGACCTTCAAAAGGCCTATGATTCTGTAGAATGGCCCTTCTTGAAGCAAGTCATTCTGGAACTAGGATTTTCTAGTAAATCTATGTTGTGGATAATGCAGTGTGTCCAAACTGTCAATTACACTATACTATTCAATGGGGAATCCACCAAGCCTTTCAATGCTGCTAAGGGACTCAGACAAGGTGACCCTGTTTCACCATTCTTATTTGCCATAAGTATGGAGTACCTTAGTAGAAGTCTACATAGATTGAGAACTGTGAAGAGTTCCAATATCATCCAAGATGTGCCAAGTTTGGGATTACACGCTTATGTCTTGCTGATGACCTTCTACTGTTTGCTAGAGGTGATTTGAAGTCTGTTGTTGCTTTGCATAAATGCTTCCCAACTTTTCCCAAGCTTCTGAATTACTGGCTATTATGGGAAAAAGTTCAGTCTATTTTGGTGGTGTCAGTATTGCAGTCAGGTCCCAGATATTGCAACACTTGGGATATGTAGCAGGAGAGCTCCCTTTCAAATACCTTAGTGTGCCTCTATCAACTAAGAAACTCTCTTTGCTACAATGACAACCATTAATTGAAAACATCATTGCAAGAATCTCTTTTTGTACTGCAAAGAAGCTTTCATACACTGGTAGAGTCTAGTTGATACAATCAGTATTGTTTGATATACAAGCTTATTGGGCTCAACTCTTCACCTTACCTGCTCAAGTCTTAAAAGTGATCGACTCATATTGTAGGAGTTACATGTGGTCTGGTACTAATACTATCACTGAGAAGGTCTTGTTAGCACGGGAAAGGGTGTGTATGCCTATCTCAGTGGGAGGACTGAATTTAATTAATCTAAAGCTATGGAACCAAGCTGCTATAGCCAAACATTGTTGGGATGTCGCCAATAAGCAAGACAAGCTGTGGATTAAGTGGATTCATGCTTATTATATTAAAGATAGACCATTGTATGAGGCTCCTCTTCCTCAACAAGCATCTTGGATGATTAGACAAATACTTGCTGCCAGAGATGTACTAGCACTGTGTCATGGAACCATAACTGCTACTAAGAGTATAATCAAGCAATTCTATCTCTTACTTCTCCCTGCTGAACCTAGTGTTGAATGAAAAGCTGTGATGTTTAACAATGAAGCTAGACCAAAGGCAAAATTTACTATGTGGACACACTTTCATGGAAGATTATTAACAGTGGACAGGTTGTTAAAATGGGGTATTACAGTCTCTCCAACATATGCTCTCTATCAAATGCATGATGAAACCAGAGATCACTTGTTCCTCTTTTGCTCTATGACAAAAAGAATTTGGGACAGAATACTTACATGGATACAGAGGGGTTCTATAACAGCAACTTCATGGGATCAGTATGTATTATGGGCAGTGCAGCTTTCCAAAGGGAAGTCATAGCAATAAAAAATCTTCAAGCTCATATTTGCAGAAGTGATTCATGCCATCTGGTGTGAAAAAAATCGAAGAATTTTTTAAGACAAGCACAGATCAGTTGAGAGCATCACTAGATAGATAGCTTACTTTTGTTCTGTTAGAGCCAAACCAGGGATCAGAGCCCTCATCCATGGCTTCATCTTTAAGTAGTAACTATTTTTAGCTTTATCCTAATGTTATTGAGTAGTTGAGATAATGAGAATGTTATAGATAGCTGACTGTGTTTATAGTCATGCTATGGTACTTGTAATGTTTGCATTTGGTGATTAATGAAAATTGTTAAATACCAACAAAAAAAAGAATGCTACTTAAGACCTTGAAAAAATCACCTCAAAACATGGTTTAAAGATTGCATGTTTCAAATATTTACCACTGTAAATGATTTCACATCTCTTGTCAACTAAAAAAGATTAAGTGTTCTATTTCAGACTTTTCATTATACTTCAGTGAATTATTTGCATATTTTAGTATTAAAATTCTTATGTATAAATTTAAAACAATCAAATTTATTTATCTAATCAAACTTTAAACTTTGATGTGATTATTTTTCTGTCAAATTAACTTTTCAAACTACTCTATTATTTTCTTTCAGTTCTACAAATTAATACATCTATGTTAAACTCCGTATCTGGCCAAACACTGGCATATAAAAATGAAACAGAGAGTACCTTTTAGAGAAAATAGGTAAGGAAGAAGGGAAGGGAATATCAACAGATAATTTATATAGAGAATCCTCCTTAGTGTGACATTTGATGTAACACCATTTGCACCCAAAACTAGATTCAAAGTACTGAATTCAGAATTCTATCTGATTTAACACTAAAAGCAAGCATAATGTCTCTTCTGCACCTACGTTCCAGTTATTGGACTAACGCTCCAATGCAACCTCGTCAAAGTTCCAGTCTCTAACTATATCCCTCCTCACTGCATGGCTTCTAACAAGCCGCGGGGGGCCTGTTATGCCATTACTCAGATCAGTAGGCTGAGGGGTCACTTTAGAGGTTGTGATGCCACCATTTGCAGCAAGGTGGCCAAGAGATATCTTCTTGATCAAGCAATTCGCAATTGCAGAACATCTTCCATCGTTGTCGGAACTTGAAACAGAGTAACTTCGGAAGGACTGTGATGGGCTTTCTACACTATGGCACACCAGACATGCCAAACTCATGTTTCACGTTGAGCAGCCTCAACAAAATGCCCGATCCCTTTTACTGCATAATACATTCCAAGCACATTCAAAGAAAATAAGGTCCATCAGTTAACACTGCAAAAGAAAGTATGGAGAAAAAGTGTGTGATGTGCTTTGGCTGCAAATAATTGAAATGCAAGTTTAGAAACCATAAAACAATTTATGTGCATGTCATGATTGCTGGTAGAGATCCTAAACATTTAAATGACACACGACATCTTCAACTTTTGCAAATGTAGCAAACCATGTTACAGTTTCACCAATTATAGTTTGGGTGATAGCAACAATCACATCCTACATCAAAAACAAAGAGAAATATATCTTCGGCTTTCCCACACATGCAGGCTCACAAAATATAAAAGGAAGTGTTCTCCATTTCAATTTATGTGTCTTAGTTTGACTGGACACGAAGTTTAAGTGAGGGAGACTTTTGAATCTTGTGGTCTTAAATTAAAGATGTGTAATGTACCAAAAGGCCATTGAATCTTATGGTCTTACTCATGCCATATGGGATGTTAGAATTATAGAGTTACTAAACATAGAAAGTAAAAAGAAAGTAAGACACATGAATCGAAACTGAGTACCAAATTGACTTGACATATCCTACACAATCCAAATCTCATAGAGAAATTTGGATAAATGAAACTAGGCATAGGACGGTAGAGTAACAACAACAACAACATACCCAGTATAATCCCACAAGTGGGGTCTGAGGAGGATAGAGTGTACGCAGACCTTGCCCCTAACCATGGGAGGTAGAGAGGTTGTTTCCGATAGACCCTCGGCTCAAAGAAAAGTGAAGCAAAGAAGACCAGAAAAAGAAATAAAGGAAGTAAATAAGTCATGGCAAAATACTAAATAAAGCATGAAAAAACAGTCTAAAAAAAGAACAATAACGTAACTACCACAAAATCTCATATAGAAATTTGGAGAAATGAAATTAGGCATGACTGTAGAGTAGTGTAAGAATTGTTGTGCCACCATAGCTGTATTATGACTACAGAGTTGAAGGGCTACTGGAATTGCCAGTAGAGTGCTTAATTAACTACTCAATCCTTTGACTAGTGCAAAAACAACAAACCCAGTATAATCTCACAAGCAGGGTCTGGGGAGGGTAGAGTGTATGCAGACCTTACCTCTACCTCGTGAAGGTAGAGAGGCTTGACTAGTATACCACTGTATCCTCATAAACATGTGAGTGACCATTTGTTTGAATTAGAGAACTCTGTTGAAAACTCCCAGCTCCAGGCACTAGGGCAGTAGTATAAGAGGTCAAAGAATGCTCAATGATCACGCACAGCATTTTCAATGGTTGGAAAACAGCTTAAAACTAGAGAGGTTGCTCCCCATTAAAATTAATCTAGGGATAAAATGTATTACTTATACATCATTTGCTTCCGGTATAAAAATCTGTATTACTAAAATAATCTCCATATGACTAATGCAACACTTGGTTCTGGCTAAGTAAAGTATAATACTGGAAATCAAAAGTTGTGTTGCTAATATTCGTATAACTTACACTAGTTTATATGAGATTAAATATGGAAAAAGAGTATGTGCATTAGCAATACGTGGATAACTAAAGACAAATATGCCCTTAAAGTTGGCTATCTCTATATAATAATCCAACAACAACAACATACCCAGTGTAATCCCACAAAGTGTGTCTGGGGAGGGTAGGATGTACGCTGACCTTACCTCGACCTTTTTATGGGGTAGAAAGGTTGTTTCCGATAGACCCTCGGCTCAAAAGGAAAGTAGTAGATGTATTATTATTCATTGCATAATGACTCCTATTTCATTCACTGCATAAGAATTCCTACATTATAATTTTTGCAGACCATGACCCAAACAACCCCTTAGGGTTTATAGGATGTGCCCCAGACAAGCTACCAAGTTGATGGAGAAACAAACATGAAACAAGAATGGAAGCGTCGTAGTTACCAAACAAGCCATCAGTTTTAATTCAACATTTGAGCAACTTTCTGAATGTCTTTGAGCCAAAAATTAGAAAAGACAATAACCAGGATGAAGTTATGGAATTTTCTTTAACTGGTAAAATAGAAGTTAAGGAAATTTGTTCTATGTTATTTTGATTGTTGGAAATTTGTTCTATATTATTTTGATTGTTGGAAATTTGTTGTATATATTTGTTTAAAAAAATCTCAAAAATCAATAAAATACATGGAAACCCCCCTATTCCCTTCTTCTCACAAGGTGACAGAATAAATGCATTATAGTCATTCTTTAACAGCATTCTTGCAATGATTAGTTGCCAATTCCAAAACCAACCAATCATTTTACCAGCAATTTCAGCTTGACCTTAACACAGAGTATGAAAATTTTCTGTTTCCCGTCATATTGTATGTGAACTAATATCAAGAGACAGAAAAATGTCAAGTCAAGAGATACCTATAATACAACACAGGCACACTCATAAAGCTATTGATAAAGAAATTGGAACAAAAAACGGCCACTAATGCATCCTAATAAAGAAAAGGAATAAAACTATAAGCATGTCTGAGACATTCTAGACATGTAACAGTGATACATTTACAATAGACCCTTGTGGTCAACATTAACTCTATTTTAGAATCATATCTTCATAAAATAAAGTGTTTTGTGTATTTCATTATTGACCGATCGTTAGGAGTATATGAAAACATACACTACAACAACAACATACCCAGTGAAATCCCACTAGTGGGGTCTGGGGAGCGTAGAGTGTACGCAGACCTTAACCCTATCTTGGGAGGTAGAAAAGTTGTTTCCGATAGACCCTTGGCTCAGAAATATGAAAACATACACCACGTCCCATTTTATATAAGGGTGTTTGACTGGGCACGAAGTTTAAGAAATAAAGAATGATTTTTTAAACTTGTGGTCTAAAGAAAATCATAAAAAATTGTGTGGCTAGAAATAATTTTATTAAGGATAAAAAGGTAAATTTAAAATTGAATTGTTATTAAATATAAAAATGTGTCATTCTTTTTCGGACTGACTAAAAAGGAAAGAGTGTCATATAAATTGGGACGGAGAGTGTTTCTTATTATTGCTCCTTGTCCTTGCCAAGTCATGTAATTGTCTTCCAAATTTGGTATTTAACAGTAAAAGATCATTCAATTCTTTTTTTATATAACTGCGGTGTCCGGGTCAGCTTGTTCACACCTCAACTAATTCCAGGGGTACTTGCTACTTCCCACCATCACATTTACCGGGTAACTCTGTCTACCAAAACTTGGACAAATGAAAAGAAATTACCTATCATTTGCCTCCTCCGTTGGATTTGAACCTGATACGTCAAGATTCTCAATCCACCCCTTGACCACTAGGTCACACCCTTGGGTGCTAGTACACAGTCGAAAATCATTCTATGTTTTTGTTACCAACAAAAAAAAGGTGCTATTACCAACAATAATAGGGGACCATGAAAAGTTACATGAGGTACCCTTTTCTATTATTTGGATGAATAAGAAGCTCAAAATCTATCCTGCTTCAAAACCCACTAAAAGACGAGCAAGAAATTAACAGATAACTCAAAAGGATGTTGCCATCTATACAGAAAATCGTCATATACAGATTACTTCCAACATTGCCCTCCGAAGTGAAAAACTTCCTCACGAACCACAAATACAGATGATGCTTACTTTACTATGATAGAAAAATATGCTGAGTCTATGATTTAATCGCATTGTAAAAGCTTGACAAGTTCCCCCAAATCCTACTTGTAGAATTATGTCATAATGCTTACTTTCTTTCTTGTTCAGCTTAACAGTTTCGAGTAAAAGCATCCAGGATCATCAAGATCAAGAGTTGGCATTGGATACTTGCAAAATCCAATATCCCAATGTTTTCAATATTGAAGCTCAAGTTCCATTAAATGGCGACCGATTTCAAAGCTCCAACCAACTTTGAATACAATGAATAGCTTGATAGGAAAAAATCTATAGCATTCTAATCAAACGGAAGAACATTGATACCAACCAGACGAAGATGAAACATGCAGCTCTATCTAAATCAAAAAATCAAGTCACTCAATTATTGCGGATAATTACAAGCTGGAAATCATGTCGTGCACATAATTGTGTAATACTAAGTATAGAAAGTCATAATAGCATATTATCAATAAAAAAGATCCTACTTCTAGACTATTTATATTGGAAACTACTAAGTATATACTGCTCACTATCAGGTAAGATCCTATTAAAATTGAACTTGTCACTCACGGCCCTTCTACTGTCCAACTTATATGGGGAGTGTATAACCCTTTAAAGTAGATTATCCATTATAATTCCACTCAATCATGCAAACAGTACGCTCTTAGATAAAGCTGAAAAAGACTGTACACAGGCGCATACATTATCCATCTTATGCATCGCCACAGGACATGTGATGCTTCATATATTCTCCCTTCGTATCTGATCAACAAGACAAAAGGGTGACTTCAAAGAAACACAATCCTAAACTTATTTACACCCTTGATTAAAAAAAATTACAAATAAAACCTTTAACAGTTAAATTAGCACCTGGTAAATGAAGCAAAAGTACAGTATTCACTTTAGTGAAAAGCAATTATCATCTGCAATAACAATTTCATAAACCTCCTATACATGAAAATTCTTTCCAGTTACAACATACTGCATTTTCAAGTCATCACTCAACAAACCCACATTAGCACAAGGCAAAAGCAACTAAGCCTAGAAATTAAGGCAAAGCTTTATTTGAGCATTGATTCACTAAACACCTCAGTATACAATGATAAAACTTGTAGATAAAAATCAAGACCCGAGTACCACCCCATACCGCCAAGGAAACTCAAATTCGAAACAGAAAAAAGGAAAAGGAAGTGAGATATATCAGTTAATTGTTAGCAAATCAAAATCCTCTAGGCACCACTATCAGCGAAACAGAAAACAAATCACCTTGAATCCCTTGTTATGGACACAAGATGAGATTTACTATGACCAAGAAAATAGACATAAACTACACCATAATAGTACCTCTACCATAAAGGATATTTGTCAATGCAAATACACAAACATAGGAAAACCAATGAACCCAAGAAACAAACAACCAAACAAAAAATCTTGGTAAAGAAATAAACTTACAAAAGAACCCATATAGGAAAAAATCCAGAAAACCCAATAAAAAGATATCAAGAAAAACAATGATATTTACAAAACAAATTGAATCCAAGAAAAAATTTGACAAAAATAAACACCAAAATTGAACTATTATCCCACAATGAATAATTGAAGTGAAGGGAAACAAACCTTAGTAGTTTGAGTGTTGGTATGTTGGATGAATCTTGGAGTTATCTGTTTGAGTCGTTAAACTCGGGAAAAGACAAAGTCCAGAAATAAATAAATGCTTTGGATTTATACTCTCACGAATCCCATAATTTATGTAGGAGTAAATTCCTCGAATTGTTTTGGTAAAACAACCACCTTTTTTACTTTTGACATTTTATATTTACCACAAATATTTTTAAGGATCTTAAGATTATATTTTTCTTTATTAGGAGATGATCAAGTAAAAACTTATCTAGGTTCATTCACTATTACTTTAATTAATTTTAGGAGGTATTAAGACACTTCACTAATTTTGCGAATAGTTTATATCATCAAACTATTTTTTATTAATATTTTATATTTTGTTTGATGGACCTTAGTCATCTACTTTCTACTTGGAATTAATTAATTGAGATATTGCGTTGAACATTCTTATTAAGAAGGTCTTCAATAGTAATACTAGATTCATCAACAAACGGGTGTCATCAAAGCTTATAATCAATTATTAATTAGACACAATCAACCTTTTTGATGTCCCCTTGCCTTTTGTTTCATATGTGTACAAAATAGTACTTATCTAAATATATATCTACTAGTACCGTTGTAATAGTAGTAATTATTGTTGTTTTTCTTTAGCTTTTTTTTGGGAAAAAAAGATATGATGCGACCACCATAAAAAAGAAAAAAATTCAATTTTAATTAAATAACTCGATATAGTTTAATACAAATAATTTAGTCAAATCCTATTTTCTTACTTTCTCTTATATTTTTTTCCCTCTCACCAAACAATCGCCCAAGCTTTACATGTACGATGACGACCATGACACCACCACGCTCTCCGACAAACTCCAACACCGACCCGAACCCGATGAATCCCGACCGCCGGAAAATGAAAACGAAGAAGATTGTCCATATTTTACTTGGACTTGGAAGTTTCATTTATTTATATTGCTGGACGTATCAGTGCTTTTGTTGCTTTGTAGGTCGCAACACCAACCAAGATTTGCTTGCTCATCAGGCTAATAAATGTGTATTTTTTTTTATGTTTCCTATGTAGTTACTCTATTTCCTTTGAAACAATTAGTTAAGATAATAATAGTGACGGTCAACATTAGATTTGTGAAAAAGTCTAGATATTCTTACAACCTAATGAGAAATAGCAAAAAAATTATTTTCAAAGATTATGTTGGTGTATCTCAGCAACACTCTTTGTCTTGATTTTATCGATCAGATCGGATTTTGAGTGCCTGAAATCATTTTTCCTTTTTCTTTAATTTATAGTTGCAATACTCTGATATTAAGTTTCTCCAACAAATCAGTGGACACGTGCATACACACTCACTCCTCTACATACTTCATTCTCTATAATTCCTGACAAATTAAACCACCAAATTCAATAATGAAGGATGGCAGATCTATCTCATTTTTGGAATGTTCTTTCAAAAAATTATCACTAAAATATGTATAAGATGTGTATAATAATTATATAATTCGTGAATATACGTTGATTGTCACACCCCAATCTTAGGAGGAGGAGAGTGGCCGGCACTCAGCACCCGAAGACCTGAGCGAACCAAATGTAGCATCTGGAACATGTAATACGAAATATGGGCCGACAAGGCCTTCTGATAACCATAACTAGACAAGGATATATGTCAACATGCACGCAGAAGAATCACAACACCATATATACAGATAACCAAGGTCGACAAGGTCACAAAAAGAGCATCATCACTACAAAAGGGCCCGACAAGGCCACATCATACATATTGTTGGATATAATTGTTGGAATCAAAGCAGTATGAGAAGTAAATAAATATTACAAGTGTTCGAAAGGATAAACTAACAGCCAAGATTATAATTGTCGCAAGCTTGTTGAGTCTTGAATCTTAATAACTTGAAATCAAGAAACACTAAATCTGGATTGTTACAACTGTGGCTGAGTCGAGAGATGATTCTCTGTCTTTAAGACAAGATTGCCCCGTATATATGCTTTTACATTAGCGGGAAATAGTCTCCCAAGATAAAACAACAACTAATCAACACTACAAAATAAATAGGTTGATTCTGACGAAGAAAACAAACATGAAACGACTTGCTGAAGAATGTAAAATTTAGAGAAAAAGGAAGAGTTTCTGTTCTTTTCTTTCTCTCTACTGTTTCAATATATAGTGTTTATGAGGAGGAGGGGTGTTAAAAGGTCATTTAAGAGGTGTAGTTATGGCCAAAAACGTTTTGTAATAAGTGCAAAACGTTTCAGATGATTAATGCCATAAACTGTTGGCTTTAGTTCTCGAACCCCGAGCCGGACGGGATGGGCGGGCGGCGGCGGCGCGCGTGTGGGGCTAGCCTTTAACCCAAGCACACCTAGGTCCTCCCTCATTCAAACACATGGGTTACCCCTTGGGGTCCCAAACCCTTATCCATTTTTAGGCTTATAAAAAGAACAATTCTTCATTTTTCCACTGATGTGGTAAATTTGTCTCACACCATATTTTCATGCCTTAAACACCTTACTTCGTGGACCAATATCTCTTTCATTTCTTAATGAAATTTGATGATTATTGGCCCTACGGTCATCTACTCACTTAGTAGATTATGCACGTATGAAGAGACAAAGCCTCCAACATGCGGAACCCTAGTGTTTAAGTCATTAAATATGGGTGGACACAACCCCCCACCAAAGGCAAATTTCCAACACATATACATATTGTACGCTAGCCTGCAAGCCTCTAAGAGTGCTATAATACAATAACATGTCAGGATAGGGCCTCGCCATACCCAAAATATTAGTAATATGTACAGCAATACCTAATGACTCATGTATAGCAACTCTGAGAGAGAGGGAGTGCGACAATCACAACTGAACATGCAACCTACTGAGGAGGAGCGCCACTCTGCTTATATGTATCTGCGGACATGAACACAGTGCCCCAGAAGGGACATCGGTATGAAAGATGTACTGAATATGTAGGGCATAATCAACTGTAAGTAAAGCAACAACAAATCAAGAAAATCAGAGATATGAAACTCATAAGTGTCACACTAGACCAACCTGCAGGTATGTATAATTATTCAATTGTGTATCTAACGTCATAGGCCGATGTGGGCAATATTCTATATATAATAGATCGTGTATGTAACGTCATAGGCCTCTGTGGGCAATATCATTAGTATCATATATGTATAGTCGTGTATATAACGTCATAGGCCTCTGTGGGCAATGTAAATATATAATATATACATATAAGGACCATACCAAGCCTATGAAAGACTCATCAACTAAAGTGATTGTCTAAAGTTAAGGAGTCGCCACTTGATTATTTATGGTGAATTAGGACATCTGAATTAACTAAAGTGATTGTCTAAAGTTAACTATGTTTTAAGGTCTACTAACTTAAAGATTCTAAATAAGGGTTCAATTAATCTAAAAAAAAAAGGTATTAAGCACCCTTTAAGATACATCTAGAAATGGTTAACCCGCCAGACTTTAAAATAAATTAAAAAGGCTAAGTGTGAGATAAGATATAACATAAGCATTTTCTAGAGTCCAAGTAAAGTAGCTAACTGAAGCCAAATATGAGTATGAATGTTTAAGTATATACGTAGGTGATAAAATAGTAAAATACTAAAATCAATAAGGGCAATAGTTGAGCAAAATTAAATTTAGGGAAAATATTTACACATTTCAAAAAGCAACAGTTGGCTTGATTTAAAGACTTGAAAAATTAGGTAGTAGTTCATTAGATTTCAACTTGTAGGAAAACAACTTTTGGCCTTAGTAAAATCCAAATGTAAAGATTTTCTGAAATCACTTCTTCTGAAAAACTCAGCTGATTAACTGATTTTGAATGTCCTAGTTATTTCATCTCGCTTGAAAAGCTCAGCTGATTAACTGATTCTGATGAGTATAGCAGGAGGTTTGTCATTTCATCTCGCTTCTCTTCGTTATTCTGTTCAGATGAGTTTCGAGAGAGCGAGAGGTATGAGTGATAGAGTAGATGCACGTTCAGGTCTTGCGATGACGTCGAGTCCCAAAGAGAACTCTTTGGCTCCGGTGTTCATGCAAACCAAAGAAAAAGAAAACGAGAAAAAATTAGAGGAGAGACATTTTACCTGTTAAAATTTCATAAGGTAAACCGAAAAATTAAACAAGACCACATTGTTATCTAATTTCATTAGTCTTTGAGATACACTAATGTTCATGATAACAGTGAACATGATATAACCACATACAATAAAAAGTAGTACTAGTGAATAGATTAGAGAGGCTCCTTTTAGACATATATAGGCATGATAGCTGAAGCAGTTAAGTTGGAAAGTCCATTATTAAAAGTTGAATTACGATAATACCCTTCAAAAGTTGATTGAACATTATAACCTCTTATGAATTAGTAAATTTTTGTTGCATCTAATTTGGGTTAATTGAAATTCAATTAATGAAAATATATATTACCGTGACTGATAAATTTCACACCCTATTTTAAAACAATGAGACTTTGATATGAATTATGGTTAGTGTGCTTTTTTTCTTTCTCTTAATTAATATAGATTTTTGACTCTTTCACCATTTGTCATTTTTATTTTTATGGGGTTCAATAGTTTACTCTTTAATTGTTTGTAATTTAGGTTGAGTTGTTGAGGGACTATGAGGGTGTTACAAGCAAACCAGCTTATAAGTCCTTTTTAAATTTATTGGAGTGTTTGACAAATTAAAAATTGCTTAAAATAAGTCAAAATGGAAAAGTTGGTTAACCCCAACTTATTTTTTTCTGCTTAAAAGTCATTTTAATTTGAACAATGATTTTTACTCTTTTATCCCTTATCTTTTCTTCTAATTTCAACATTACCATCATATCTAAAAAGCCCTAAATATTTTTCATGTGTTTTAAAATAAAAAAATGAAAATTATTTTTTTAGAATCTGGAAAAAATATTTTTTTTAAATCCGCTTTTGTAAGAACAGAATCTAGAAAAATGTATTTTTTATTAAAAAATCTTGAAAAAATGTTTTTTTTTTAAATTTGGATATTTTAAAAAGAAAGTGTCCTAAAAAGTCAAGATTTCTCAAAAAAATATCTGGAAAAATAAGATTTTTTAAAAATCTAGAAAATAATATGTTTTCCTGATTTTTAAAAAAAGTTCAGCTTTTCCATATTTTTTTTAAAGTTGGGATTTTCACATTTTTATTAAAATAAATCAGTTTTTCCTGATTTAAGAAAAAAATCAGTTCTTTATAGTATTAACAACTTTTAAGGGTATTTCAATCATTTTGACAAAAAAAGTGTTTAACAACACTTATGTATCAAACACATCAATAACTTATTTTCAGCTTAAGCACTTTTATTCAAGCACATAACTGCTTATTTGTAAAATAAGTTTGTCACTTGAAAATTCTAAAAGCAATTTTACATAAAAGTCACTTTTTCCAAGCTAATCCAAATGGGCTCTATATATTATTTTCTATCCAACTTGCATGATTTTGGTTCCTAAAAGAGAAATTACTTTGCTGGCCATAAATAGTACTCTTTCCGGTAAGGGACTTAGATGGAGATTGCCAATAAAATCAAGGTAATACAACTTATTATTGTACATAAATTGCACTGGTTTATTTACAAAAATCTAATTATGCTATATATGTATTGACTTGATTTATTTCATTCGTCGTTTCTCCTTTTTCCTTCCCTTTTTGGCTTGAAAATGTGAAAATTGTTGTCGGGATTTTTTTTTTTGAAAAAAAAAGGAGGAGATTATGGTAAAACAAAAAGATGAAAAACGAGATATAACGTAACTAAGAGTGTTTCAGAGTCAAATATCATATAAGCGTAAAAGCAAAGAGAAGTCACATTAAAAGAAGTTTGGATGAGAAAAAAGGAATATATCTAATTAGATTGTCAGAAAGTATACTTTTTACTTTGCAATTAATCTTTCAATTTAAAGGTTGATTTTATGAATAACTATAACAGTATTGTGGAATCTTTATAAGTAACAACAATGTGGATTCTTATAGCTCATTGATTTTCATATGTTGCGACTAAGTTGTTTTTGTCACGACCCAAATTCAATATTGTGACGTGAGGGAATCTATCGTAACCCGTAGGCGAATCACAACCATTCAACATAGTGATACGGAACTAAATGCGGAAAGTAAAGAAATGAAAGAGAAGAAATTAACAAGTCTTATAATTTAATACATAATCTAAAAGAGATTCCTCCAAAATCTGATTGTCACGAGTACAAAGCTACTAATTGAAATACAAGTCTGAAATGATATGCAAATCATTGTCTGAATTATAAAGGACAGAAAAGTAAAATAACAAGAGAGAGAGTTCCAGTGTCGGGATAGTGTTTGTGACTCACCCTAGACTTCTAAGGAAGATCTCCATGCGCCGCGTCTAAGCTCCTCTGTCGGCATCAGAATCAGTACCTGCACATAGAGTACAACAAGTGTAGAGTGAGTACGAGAAACACGTGTACCCAGCAACATCAAACTATTTTTTATTATTATAATAATATTTCAAGTGGGAAACTTTTCTAACCCCACCCACAACCCTACCCCCACCCCACCAACCCCGCTTCCCTCCCCTACCCCCAACACATTTTTTTCATATATTTTATCTTAATTTTGTAATTTTTTTTTTATAAAAAAGTGATAAATTTGATTTATATAATTATAAATATATAAAAAAAATTAATTTAATTTGTCAAAATAAATTATAACATTACACTTGAAATAATATGACATTTATATAATATGTCTAACTCATAACCAATCGACCCATTTATCACTCAACTCATATTTACCCATATAAAATATGAACAGGTTGAAACCCAACCCATTTTTGTTCAAACCAAATCCAATCAAACCCACTCATTTGCCACCCCTAATGTTGTACAACTTCCTTGTATGACTTCTTAGAGTGTGTTTGATAGGCACCAAAACACAAAAAATGCCTTCCAATTTTTTTTGATGTTTAGTTGGTCAATTTTTTTGAAAAATATTTTCTCCATAAAGCAAAGTTTGTTAGAAATGAGGAAAACAACTTTCCTAGAAAAGTAGGAAAAATAAGTTCCACATATTTTGTAGTCACTTACAATTTTTTTTGTAAGAGAGCAAGATATCTCATTTCCTCGTTCGGGAGAAATGATTTTGTAGCCCTTTACAATTTTACTTTAGTTTTATGACCCTTTTACAAGAAATCTTCATTTTTCAAACATAAGAAATCTTCATTTTTCAAACATAAGAAATCTGGAAAAAAAAACACAAAAGAGATCTGAAAATGTCATTGTCTTTTATTCAAATTGTAAGAGGATACGAGATCTCATTTCCTAATTGCACAAGTGACATTCTACACTAATTGTCTAATACCCATCCTCCAACATACTCCACCCCCACCCCCCTAACCCCATCACCCTCCCCACCACCACCCCAAACCTCTATCCCCATGCCGACTCTAATAGTGATTGACTATTTGCTTAAATTATATTCAAATATTTTTAAGACAATATTTTTTTTATTTATTCACCAAATATTAAAAACTAAATAATATACTCACTTATTTTTTAGAAAAATATCTTTAATTTTTTTTTGTGATTTTTTTCCCTTTATACCAACACACGCTTAATATATAAAATTTTCTAATGGACCCAAAAAAATCTATTATTGATTGGAGTCTCCAAGGAAATAATAGCCTTTTTGGTTAAACTTATTTTTCCCTAAAAGTGTTTATTTTTTTCAATAAGTGCTTATTTTTTAAAAAGTGAGGTATTTGATTAAGCTTTTGGAAGAAAATAAATGTTTCTTTGGAGTAGTAGAAGCTAAAAAAATAATTTTTGCTCAAAAACACTTTTTTTAAAGGTACTTTTTGAAACAATTATTCTTAAAGACACTTTAAAAGTTTGGTCAAACACTAATTGCTGCTCAAAAGTGCTTTTAAAATTAATTGGTCAAACATATAAACTCTTTTTCGCCAGAAAAAGTATTTTTGAAAATAAGTTGATTTTAAAAGCTTGGTCAAATATGTTATTGTGTGAGATTTATATCCATTGCCCTCTTTCTATTTTCCTTTTTCTGCACCATCTATATGATTTTTTTCTTGTAAAAACAACAAGACAGTCTTTTGAAGAGGGAGGGGGGAGTGAGAGAAGGTTGTGGGCAGAGGAGGATCCGTTAACTTCGGGTTTTTTTGTATATATATATGTATATGTATATGTATATGTATATATATATATGTATATATATATATGTATATGTATATATATATATGTATATATATATATATATGTATATATATATATATATATGTATATATATATATATATATATATGTATTTAACTGTGCACTCCTATGAATACTGATTTCCACTAGAATTTCTTGTTAATCATTCCTTTTTTGAACTGAATATTGTGCCTTTACCCAAAAAATAGTAAGCACAAATGATGTACCTGAGAATCTTCTTACAACCATTGGTATATTTTTCACAACATTTACCACTGAGCTATCACTCTTAGTTGCTTCAATTATGTTAACGTCTAAGTATTAGTGGATAACTCATATTTGACTTATATACTTGTATTTTTGTCACTGATTACGCCTTCAGTTATCGGTCCGACACGGATAGACTATCGTGTATTGTGTACTATGGTAATATTATATAATTATCATAATTGTAGAATTCTTATACTAGTAGAATTAGAATATTAGAAGTATAGTAGAAACACGATTTTTCTTATTTGAAGATTGTAACTTGTATATATACCTCATTCATTAATGAAAATAATCAAGAGATTATTTCTTTCATGGTATCAGAAGTCTAGGTCTAAAATACATTCTCTCAAAAACACTTCCGCTCCTCTCGATTTCTGCTCGGTTTCCGTGAACCCTTCCTCCGTTTCCTTGCACTTTTCCTCCTCTATTCCCAAATTTTCTTCCAAGTCCCTACTTCACCTATTGTTCTTTCGTTATGTCTACGTCAAAAAGCATATTTCATCTTGCCCTTATAGTTTCCAACATCAAGAACCACATCTCTATTGTTCTTGAGATGGAAAACGCCCAATACGCAACGTGGGCATTCAAAGTTCACGCAGGCTCACATCAAATCCTCCATCACATAATCCCCTCGGTAACCGGCGAGGAGAAGGTGCCTACCCCCGAGGATGATCCTACGTCATGGACAACTCTTGATGCTACCGTTCTCCAGTTCCACAATCTCTACAGACTTCTTGTAGACGATTAATGAACCCGATGCTACGGCGATGACTACTTGGAATAGGGTGTGTGAACCCGCATTCCACAATTTATTCCCGTGTTGTCACTCTTGAGCAGTAATTTTCTCATGTCAACATGGAAGATTTTCCTAACGTCTCGACCTATTGTAAAAGGCTGAAAGAATTGACGGACCAACTCCGCAACGTTGGTGCGCCCGTTACCAATAATCGTCTTGTTCTGTAAATGGTTATGGGCCTTTCTGAGGCCTATAATGGCGTTGGAACACTACTTCGTCAAAGTAATCCTATGCCACCATTTTATCAGGTCCATTCCATGCTCACGTTAGAAGAGGCTGGTTTGGCTAAAAAGATGGCTACCGGAGCACATTCCGTCGTAATGATGACCACGTCAGACAACCCTCACTCATTATCCGAAAAATCTGGCCAAAACCATAACCACGATGGCGGCAAAAAGGGTCAAAATCATAAAAAATAATGACAAAATCGCGGTGGCAATTGCGGTAGTGTGGGAGGACAGAACAGTGGCAACAACATCAGTGGGCCTCGGAGCAGTGGGCCACAAGACAACTGGCCCCAGTCTTGGGCCCCCTGGCAGTAGGGCTGGCCCAGTGGCCATTGGCCCAATAACCCTTATTATCCGTCTGCTCCTTATCCGGGAAATTTGGCTCAGTTCCAGCAAAATTCCAGGCCCAGTTTCGCGGTCCCAAATAGTGGAATGTGGTACAATAATGGGCCAGGACAACATGCAGGCCTGCTTGGGCCTCGACCCCCGCAGGCCTTCCATGCTGCGGGCCCAAATCTGATCCCCACACCTACATATATTGAAGCTGCAATGCATATACTTGGCTTAAAACCCCGGACGCGAATTGGTATATAGACACTGAAGTCACTTCTCATATGACGTCTGATCAAGGTACTCTATCATCTTGTTCAAATTTGAGCAAAAATCGTGGTATAATTGTTAGTAATGGCAACTCAATTCCAATTCACGGTTATGGACATACAAATGTCTCCCCCACATCCACCTCTAGTTTTGAACAATACTCTCCATGCCCCTAACTTAATTAAAATTCTGACGTCTGTCCGAAAATTCATCACTGATAATTGGGTTTCTGTTAATTTTGATCCCTTTGGGTTTTTTGTGAAGGATTTCAAAATTGGGATACCTCTAATGAGATGCAATAGTAGGGGAGAGTCTTATCCAATCACAACTACCACCATTTCCATGAGTTAAGCCATGCCATCTACTTTTGTCGCCCTTGCTCCTTTCTTGTGGCATGTACGTTTGGGTCATCCGGGATCGTCTATTAAAAATTAATGGCAAAGAATACGATAATGGGTTGTTTCGGGAATTTTGTGATGCTAATGGCATAGTTTTTCATTTTTCTTGTCCTCATACGTACTCACAAAATGGAAAAGCCAAACGGAAAATTCGTACCATTAATAATATTGTCTGAACTTTATTAGCCCATGCTTATATACCCCCTTCATTTTGACATCATGCACTACAAATGACTACTTACCTCCTTAACGTACTTCATACCAAAGGGTTATCATATGAATCTCCCCTTAAAATTCTCTATAATAAGAATCATTCGTATTCACATCTTAGGGTCTTTGGGTGTTTATATTATCCATTTTTTCGTCAACTACAATTAACAAACATCAAACCCATTCTACCGCTTGTGTGTTTTTTGGGTTATCCATCTAATTATCGTGGTTACAAATATTTTGATTTATTGTCTAATAAAACATAATTAGTCGTCATTTTCTTTTTTATGAAACCCAATTTTCGTTTGCTAAAGTGAGTACTCCCATGCCTAGTTCGTATAATTTTTTAGATGACGAGGTCTCACCATTTATCAGACTTTTCTCGTGACCAAAATACGTCAGCAGGCCCACTGCTTGCTGGCCCACACAGTCCCGTTACCACTATTTCGCCGATTCTGTCCAGTGGGCCAAAAACATGGCCCAGTACCGATCTCTATACTATTCCAGTGTTCCAGCCCACTCTAGTATCGGCTTCCGCCCCTGTTTCAGTTATTGAGCCAGCAAGCCCAATTCCTGCTGGCCAGTCCGTCACCGTCTCGCACATTGCACCAAATCCACCCAACTCTACCTCAAGTCAAGGGCCCATTACTCGTTGTCAAAAGGGTATTTTAAAACCAAAATATCATTTTAATCTCAACTCTAATGTCTCTAAATCCCCACTACAACATGAGCCGAATTGAAAATTAGTTATGACCGACGAATATAATGCTCTTATTGAAAATAAGACGTGGTAGTTAGTACACCGTCCATCTGATGTTAATATTATTCTGTCTATGTGGATTTTTACTCATAAAGAAAATTCTAACGGTTCTTTTGAGAGGCATTAGACTCGTCTTGTAGGTAATGGTAAAACTCAACAGGTTGGCGTGGATTGTGGTGAGACGTTTAGTCCGGTGGTCAAACTGACTATCATTCGCACTGTTATGAGTTTGGCTCTCTCAAAAGCATGATCTATTCATCGGTTGGATGTAAAGAATATTTTCTTACACGGTAATCTTAAAGAGACATTCTAAATGTATCAACTCTTGGGTTTTCGAGATTCCAATCATCCTCATCTTGCCTGTTTAATGAAGAAGTCCTTGTATGGGCTTAAGCTAGCCTCGCGGGCTTGGTATACGAGGTTTACAGATTATGTATATACAATTGGGTTTTCTCACAGCCGGTCTGATAACTCTCTGTTTATATATCATCGTGGTACTTCTCTGGCATACATTTTATTGTATGTAGATGATATTATATTGACTGCTTCTTCTGATGATTTGCGCAAGTCTATCATGTCGCTTCTCAGTTCCGAATTTGCTATGAAAGACTCGGGGGCCTTGAGTTATTTCTTGGGCATTGTTGTCACACGTCATTCAGGTGGTCTATTTTTATCTCAAAGGAAGTATGCTGCAGATATTATTGAGAGAGCTGGCATGTCATCTTGTAAGTCTACTTTCACTCCAGTTGATACCAAATCGAAGCTGAGTACTACGTCCGGTACACCATACGAGGATCCTACCCACTATCGTAGTCTTGCAGGGGCACTTCAGTATCTTACTTTCACGAGACCTGATATAGCTTATGCAGTTCAGTATGTGTGTTTATTCATGCATGACCCACGAATTGAGCACACGCATGCGCTCAAACGCATTATACGGTACATCTAGGGCACACTTGATTATGGATTGCATTTATATCTTTCTTCCGTCTATACTCTTGTGTTATATACATATGTTGATTGGGGTGGCTGTCCTGATACCAGATGCTCGACATCTGTTTATTGTATGTTTCTTGGTGATAAATTGGTCTTGTGGTCCGCGAAACACCAGGCTACATTATCGCGATCCAGCGTAGAGGCTGAGTATCGAGGCGTGGCTAATGTGGTATCTGAATCATGTTGGTTGCGTAATCTTCTATTAGAATTACACTTTCCTATTCAGAAAGCTACTTTGGTCTATTATGATAATGTTAGTGCAGTCTACCTTTCTGGCAATTCGGTCCAACATCAGCGCACTAACACATATCGAGATTGATATTCACTTTGTTCGTGAAAAGGTCGCTCGTGGACAAGTACGCGTTTTACATGTGCCTTCCACATACCAAATTGCTGACATATTTACGAAGAGTCTTCTCTCAGTTCTATTTGAAGATTTTAGCGATAGTCTCAGCGTACGACAACTGCCCGCTATGACTGCGGGGGTGTGATAGAATATCGAGTATTGTGTATTATGGTAATGTTGTATAATTACCATAATTGTAGAATTCATGTACAAGTAGAATTAGAATATTAGAAGTATAGTAGGAATATGATTTTCCTTATTTGGAGATTGTAACTTATATATATACCACATTAATTAATGAAAATAATCAAGGGATTATTTTTTTCAGACACGATCATTATCTCTCAGTTGTCATTAGTAGTTTAGCTAGCGTCTAAAAACAATGGCAGCCCGGTGCACTAAGCTCCCGCTATGCGCGTGGTCAGGCCGAACCACAAGGGTCTATTGTACGCAGCTTTACCTCACATTTCTACAAGAGGTTATTTCCACGATTTAAACCCATGACCTTCTGGTCACATGACAACAACTTTAAAAGTTTAGCTAGCGTCTATGTTAAATTAATGGTGTTTCCGCCGTCTTTAAATTCCGAATCCGCTTGTGAGAAGGAAGAAAACGTCTCAAGATCTGGGGTTTAATTTGTCTTTGTTGACAAAAAAATTAACATAAAATATAGATCGGTTAGAACTTGTGTTCATCCTCCTCCTAATTTCTTCTTTTCCATCTACTTTATATGGGCCATAGAAATATGTAGATCCATTACCTATTCATGATGATTTAGTTAAAACCCCCCAAAAAAAATTGTTGTATTTTGTTGACTTAATTAACGAAGAAAATAAAGTGGATTTAATAATTTTTGAAGGTTAGGATTGATTCTAACCATTAAGAATTATCGGAAATGATATTAAAATGTTATATATCAAAATTTAAAATCATTTAAAATTGAATATTTGGATCAATATTGAAACAAATACGTGTTGGTAAAATTTCTCAATTTGTACTAATTATGGTAATTTGACTCGTGGCAAGACAATCCTCAGAAACTTATGGCGACCCATCAAAATTTGTGAATAACTTGTACTAAAATTCGTAAAATTAGAGGCCAGCTTTTGGACCGTTTATCACTTTTTAAACACCATTAAAAATATGAAAATAGTCACTTTTTAATATATTTGATAAAAAATACACTTAACTAAAACATAATACAACTCCAGCACATGGTGTTATAGTTGAAGCTTTGACAAGTGAAACTCTAGCAGAGTATGCTAGAATTTAAAAAGTTCATGAAGTTTCAAATTCTAAGAACGATTCATGGAGTTTAAACTTATAAAAGTTCAAACTACTGAGATTTTTCATGAAATTTGAAGTAAATATCATGAGTGAAATAATTATAACACATATGAGTTTTAAAACAAATTTCATGAGTGAGGTAGGTAGGTGAAATAATAGGAAAAAAATTATTCCACTCATAGTACATCTTTTGAATTCAAGGACCATGTCTTGTTAAAACTTTATGACTATGTCTCGGAGTCCAAACAATCAGTGACGGACCCATGATTCATTGATCCTAGGTGCTCACCTTAAAATCAATAAAAAATATTATTTTGAATGAGTTTTGAATCCAACTTTTCCATGGCTTAACCTAAAGCCTACAACCATTTAACCCGAAGAAGTAGATTTTTATTGCCTTGTGGGTGCTATTTATTATTTTATATCAAAATTTTAATATTTTTTTATGTCTACATAAAATATTAGCCGCGGTTAATGAGTGCTCGAGCACCAAAAAATAGTACATGGATCCACCCTGCAAACAAGCATTGCTATAAAAAAAAACCGATAAGAGAATCTCCAGGACTATCAAACTTAAATAACTAAACTCACTTATGGAGTTTAGTAAAAATCCTAGAGTTTGAACTTATAAAAGTAAACTCAAAGTCCATGAAAAATTTTGAATTGATAGAAATTGAAAACTCTATGAATTTTTTCTAGAGTAGAAAATTTTAAAGTGTGAACCGTATCAGTGCTAACTTCATTAACATTTTTCATGTATCCCAAGTTGTGCAGGGTATATACAGAGTCAAGGTTTTTGTGTTTTAGTTTAGGGGTACTTGATCATCCAAATGATATTTCCGTATTAAAAAATGGCTTACATTTAATTAATTTTGAAACGTTGACTAAAGTTTGATTAGCAGTTCATGAAGTGGCTATTTGACTGTTTCTCCCCTAAATTCTCAGTAATTAGTGCATTTATCAAAAAATTTCTGATGACCTATTAGAATTTGTGAAGAATTTATTTTAAAGTTATGAGATAACATCATGACTTATGACAAGTCTATCCATTAAAACTTTTAGTGATCCACCAAGATTGTTTGTACTAATTCATTGTGATTCGTCATGAGATATGGCAAGATAAGTCTTATGGTGATTAGTCAAGAATTGAATTCTAACTTCTGAAGCTAAGATTATTTTCACACAATTTTTAAAATGGGATCATAAATTAAATAACGGCACGAAATGATCTTATTTGTGTGTATTTCCTTCCTTAAGAAGGAGATACCTTTAAGGGTTGTTGTCCCTTTATAACATCCAATGATTACTTTCTCACTCCGCCGTTGAAAAATAATTATTATCATGGAGTTTTAAATTTTACTTGTGAAACTTTATAATAAAATCGCGAAGTTTTACTTGTAGTTGTGAAATTCCGAAGCAATAGATATTTTTCACTTATAGAGTTTGAAAAATGGCTATTTATATATTTTCTGCTATCTTCTCTTTCACAAGAATTTACCCTCAATTACCTTAATAAATGGTCTTCAACTTTTGGCCCCATTAACAAACTTTTAAAGTCAAAAAAACAAAATATATTAATTTTAAAAATTTATCCATAAAACAGGCGGGTCAAAAGTTTAAAAATCACCCACCCAATCAGCCTCTCTTTCTATAAATTTATTGCACTGATTGTTCTTCAAATGCACCTGTCTTTAAGTTTTTTCCCTTATATCTATGGTCTTTAATTTTTGTCTCTACTACTTATTTAATGAAAATATTCAGATCTACTTTGCAAGACATAATTTCTATATCATTTTTATCTTCGGAAGCTGAACTTTTGTCTCGATGGGCATTTCTGTAGGAATTAAGTTATCCGACATAGGTTTTATAGTATTTTTTAAATTATGTTGAGTGTTGAAATTTTTTGCCTTGTCCGACATAATTTGTGTGGATGTTATGATACATATGACGAAGTTAAACGTAAACTATGCCGAGCGAAATCTAAAATTATGCCATTTTTCATTTTATGATAAGTGTTGAAAGTTTTGCCTTGTCCGACATAATTTTTTGTGGATGTATGATGCATATGCCAAAGTTAAACATAAACTATATCTTGTGGAATCTAAATCATGTCGCGCCAAAATATTAAAGGGAAAAAATTAAAAATTACAAATTTGTGGGACAAAAACTAAATACCACCCTGAAACTTTGTGCGAATGTCCCTTTCTATGTCTAACATGAACCCAACCAATCAGCCCATGTAATGATGGCCCAGCCCATCACCCATGAGTCCATGTTGAGGTCCGAATTCTTCTTCTTCTTCCCTACTCAAAAGCCCCAATATACCCATTGAAGGAAATGGACAGCACCTTCCTTCTGCTTCAACAAAGGTAAGGGTGTTACGCCTTTTAAACCCTTTGACCATCCATCCATACACTCTATTAAAGCTCTTATTTTCTTGTCTTGAATGTTAATTCATTTCAAACCTTGCAATTCTTGAATGATCTTTGCATGATTCACTGAAATGACCTCAATGTTAAGAAGAAACCAATCCTTAAAAACAATCTTAAGAAACCCAAAAGACCATTTGTTTAACCCAACCCTTAAACCCTACATAAACCCTCAAACCCCATCAACTTACTTCCCTAAGGTACTTAACCAAAAACCCTTTTCGACGAATTCCTCGAAATTCCAAGAATATGAAATGCCAACAATAACATGGGGTGTAATCCAAGGACGTAAGGAAAAGTTGGTGTCCCGTGTAATAATATGTGATTACTTGAAAAGTATAGGAATAACACCTGATGAATTAGAGGAATTAGAATTACCCTCCACTGTTGAAGTTATGTGCGAACGCGTTGAGTTCTTGCAGAAAATTGGTCTGACAGTTGATGATATTAATGAATACTCTTTAATGCTTGGTTGTAGTGTGAGGAAAAATATAATTCCTGTTTTGTCATACTTGGAGAAAATCGGGCTTCAAAGGTCTAATCTTGGTGAGTTTGTTATGAAATACCCGCAATGTTTACATGCTAGTGTCGTGGTGGAGCTTGTTCCGGTTATTAAGTTTTTACGAGGTCTTGATGTTGAGAAACAAGATATTGGGTATGTTTTGATGAAATATCCGGAGTTGTTAGGGTTTAAACTTGAGGGGACGATGAGTACTTCAGTTGCGTATTTGGTTAGTATAGGTGTTAATCCGAGGGATGTAGGGCCGATGGTAACACAATATCCGTATTTTCTTGGAATGAGAGTTGGGACGACGATTAAACCACTTGTGGATTATTTGGTTTCGTTGGGTTTGCCAAAGAAAATATTGGCGAGGATGTTGGAGAAGCGAGCATATTTACTTGGTTATGATCTTGAAGAGACGGTGAAACCAAATGTAAATTGCTTACTCAGTTTTGGACTTAGGAAGGAGACTTTCCCTTCTGTTATTGCACAATTCCCACAAATTCTTGGTTTGCCTTTGAAAGCTAAGCTGTCGTCGCAGCAGTATTTCTTTAACTTAAAGCTCAAGATTGATCCTGATGGTTTTGCTCGAGTAATCGAGAAGATGCCACAAATTGTCAGCCTACACCAGCATGTGATAATGAAACCTGTCGAGTTCCTTCTTGGACGGGGATTTTCAACGGCTGATGTGGCAAATATGATTGTAAAATGTCCTCAGTTAGTTGTGTCGCAAGTTGGCCTCATGAAAAATAGTTTTTACTTTTTCAAGAATGACATGGGCAGGCCAATGGAGGAACTTTTGGACTTTCCGGACTACTTCACGTATAGCTTGGAATCGAGAATCAAACCCAGGTACCAAAGGTTGCAAAGCAAGGAAATCAGATGTTCATTGGCTTGGTTTCTCAATTGTAGTGACCAAAGATTTGAAGAGAGATTGTATGGTGATTATATAGAGCCTGAAAGTTCTGGTCCGTCTTTTTTTATGGGTGGGAAGTTAGAGCTACCAGGAAATGAGATTGTATCAGAAGAGGAAGAGGACAGTGATGACGAAACACTATATAGACGCACTGTCTCTTTGTAGTGTACTTTGTATCATTCGTGAATTGGGTTGGGTATAAATGCTATTATCTTTCAATATTGGTTGAATTCTTTTGCTGCTTTCTGGCTTGTCTGATGCCCTTGTTGCAGCTTTTCTTCCATCCCGATCAACTTGGTTTTTGTACTACCATGTAAAACTAGATTTGCTACTTTCTCTTTTTCTCTAGTTTGACAACATTTATAGCAGTCCAATTAGCAAAATGAAGATCTTCCTTATCTTAACTTCTACCTTTTGTATTGGTGTACCTTTATACCTCAGGCTCTACTCTTACTTTCCGACTGAAGTTGCTTCTGTTAAAGGAATTATCAGATGTCATCTGCACAATCATGACCTTCCCATATGCCATTAAACAAAAAATACTTTTTTCCATGGGATCTCTTTCAGATTTAAAGTCGATGCAAAACAACAGATTCTATGGAATTTATGATCATTCCCGATATTGCAGAATCATATAGCTTCAGATGCAATACTATATCTGAGTCAAAGGGAAATCGAATATGTCATGTTTAATCAGCCTGATTACTTATCCAAAAATAAAAGAAGGAAGCAATTACCAGTTTTTTTGGCTCATGAAAATATTATACAGCTGTTATAGCACATCCTTAGTTCTAGTTCAGCCATACAATTACTTTACCTTTTTAAAATAAATCATTTAACGAGTCTGAGATAAATTATCTTACATTGACAGTTAGCAGTCATCTAGGTTTGGGATCAGCGGGGAGCTAATCCCTGTGAACCCTTCCGTAAGATTTATGTAGCGATTGTGAAAAGCCTATGATACATCAATGTGTACTCATCCCTGCTATTGATCAATAGCTTTCACCCTCTGATGATAAGCTATTTCTACTGTCCTATTTTTCAGCTTGTTCGTGCTTTATAGGAACTTGGTGATAGAATTGAACATGCAGATAACTGAAACCATCTTATCTTTCTCTAGTATATAATGCTTTATGCAGTCAAAGCTGACATGGTTCAAATGGAGGTTGATGTCCTTCTGCAGTTATGTTTCTTTTACGTTTCTGTCTGGACAGTGTGAACTGGGGGTGTTTTACAATCATGAAGTTGAAACCTTGTAGGCAGAAGTGTCTTCTTTAAGCTTTGAAGTATGCCATCTTATAGGCCTTCCTACTCTGGCATTGGTTTTTATAGATGTATAGGCTTTTTTTTTTTTTGATAAGGATCATCTCTCAGCTTTTCACCAACTATCTTCTTCTTTACTTGCAAGATCAAGTCTTGTTTGTTTGAAATGCTCGTTACATCTATATTAAGCAGAAAGCACCCACCATCCCTCTCCGTGGAAATAGTTAGTACGCATGAAGAGAGGAAGCTCTTTTTTTGTGCTTTAGCATCTTATTCTTTTCTTCCTTAACTGGTGTTCGATATGTCCAGTGTCCACTGTGGAAGTACACATTTTCAGAATTGATGTTAAGCAGGGAAGGATTTATCTTTAACTGAGACTTGATCAAAGGCGATAATCAGCATGGGTGTTTTGAGATCCAGTGAGATTGTCAAGGTACGACTAGCAGCATCTCATGGTTACAATTTTGAATCTTTTATCTTGGCCTTGTAGGTCTTTCTTCTTAATACAGGTCATTACTGTTATATATTTAGCTTTTGCATTAAAAGAAGAGATAAATTGAATAAAAAGTTGAGTGTTTACTGGTTTAGAAATTAAATGCGGGGTTTTCTCTAGTAGATGGAATTGGCTACGGTCAGTTACAATGCATGTGTATTTGATTATTTCAATTCCATCCAAATCGTAGTTTGACCATTGGTCATATGGATCTTTTAACTTACTACTAATTGTAATACCTGGACTTTAAGTTGCATTCTTCCTTGTGCTTAGCTTTACCCTCTTATTTTTTCCACAACTACTTGTGCTTATGTTACATCCCAGCCTTGGGGGTGTGGCCGGCACCCAGCGCCCGAATGCCTGAGCGTACCACTATAGTATCCGAACCCTGAAATATGAAACTCAGGCCGACAAGGCCTCCAATTACCCATAGATGACATGACGGAAAGATAACCTGCACATAGAAGAGCCCCAGCAGGATATATACATATGAACAGCTAGCCAAGGCTGACAAGGCCACAATATGAGTGTACCGATAACAAAAAGGGCCGAAAAGGTGACATACCAACATTCATTAGCCTCTAAGAGTAATAGGTACATATCAACAAGTCGTGAAAGGGCCCCACCATACCCCAAACCGCTAGTAGCATATATAAAACAGTACCTAAAGACTCCTGTACTGCGTGTGACAATATCACAACTGAGCAGATCACCCACTGAGGAGGAGCGCCACTCTGTCTATCTGGACCGCAGTGAGTACGAAAGATGTACTGAATACGTAAGACATGTAACATATGTAAACATGAGAGATATAGAGATAAGGTCTGAAACTCATAACAGCCTCTGGGGCCTTACTCTGTCATAACCAGAAACATATGTTTGCATGTCCGTAAAAATCATGCCACTTTGTGGGGCAAATCATATATATATATATATATATATATATATATATATATATATATATATATATATATATATATATATATATATATATATAAGGACTCGGTCGTACCCGGCCTCGATGAGGACTCGGTCGTACAATGCCCAAATGTGGGACTCGGTAATGTCTGATATCAAACCAACTGCAGCTGGGTGCACATCTACGTGCCGTACCCGGCTGACTATAGCGAGGCTCAGTAAGAAAATAACAACAACAACAACATACCCAGTGAAATCCCACAACATGAGTTTTGTGAGGGTAGAGTGTACACAGACCTTACCTCCACCTTGATAAGTAGAGCGACTGTTTCCGGGAGACACTCGGTAAGAAAATAAATACATATATATAAGTGCAATGCATCTCAGACTCTATCAGATACCACAAGTAGAGCCGGAGTGACCTATTGCCGTTATCCTCCGACTATCGTTATTGACTATACGTTCAAGAACCTTGATATGAACATTTGGGACTCATATAACCCGAGAGACATTATGAACAAAGAGTAGTCATGGATTATGATCGATTCATCAAAGAAGATCTTTCGCTACTTCATTTTATCGAGAGATTTCCATTTAAAGAAACAACGTATCGATTCATGCCAAGAAAGAAGGTTTGCGTTACATACCTTATCCACGAAGCTATACGTCGTGCTATAAGCTCTCGTACTCTTCACGATCCGATTATCTACAACAAACAAAGGTCGATATCAACCTCTAATCCATATTCCATAATGAAACTTCATTTATGTATCGTATCGACAATCCTAATACAAAGGGTTCTTAAATTTCTTAACAAAGACACTTATGTAGGTTGATCTCCTGATTCTCCGAAACAATCCTTCTTGGATACACAATACCAATAATCAATTTATTTATCAATATCAATGCATAATTCAAGCGAAACAGCCCACAAAGCATATTCTCATGATTTCACATGTCTATGAGTTTTGATTATGAAAATCCTTTCATAACTTATTCTGAATCATCAATTAACCATAATTATAGATAAAGGAAGGTGAATTTTACCTTGATACATCCAAATCTTCTCGAAACAACGCTTTGCTCCAAATTTCAAGGGTTTCCAAATCCGACGTAATACGAGGAAAATGATTTCTATGGTTACCGCGGGGATTATCACGTTGCTTGATTTGTCTTAGGATTGATCTTGGAATGATGTAGAATCCATGGAGAGGATTTAGGAGTAGTTTTCAATCTAATTTAGGTGAAAAATGAAGTTGAAATCACGTAACCCGAATAAATACCTGATTAAAATTTTTCCACCGCCGGAATTCGACGGTGGGATCAACAGTCCGTCAATCCTGACCTTCGATTTGCCAGGGTATTTTACGGCCCCTCATGGCAGTTTGACGGTCCGTCAACTGTCCCGTCAAATTTTCTCCGGTCCGTGATTTCGTCGAAACGTATTTCCTTTGATCCGTTTAGACTTCCCAATACTCCGGTACTTCCATAATCAAGCCGTAAACATCCATTATCCTTTCGTAATGCCGTACCTCTTCCCGGGACATCGGTATTTATCAACGACACGATGAAACACGAATTACGGGGTGTAACAACTTAGCTTTATTTTGATTTTGTAAGATCTCTCCATGCTTGGTTGCTTTACTAGATCATTGGAAAAACTATTAACATGGAAGAAGGCATACTGAGACTGAGAAAAAATTGTTCATGCTTTTCCTATTTAATGCAAATCTCAAACTTGCCTTCTTTGGTTGTTGACTTGCTTCAAGTGTCCAAAAATTAGATCAAACTGATGAAATGTCCTAAAAATGTAGCTCTAAGGGATGTGTAGAATCTTCCCGTTGTTTCTAGTATTAATACAGTAGCTATCTTGAGAAACGTCAGTATATTTTTTTAAATTACAGTTCCATATGATTCCCATATCTCATGTGCACCAGAAAACCAGATGTTACTAGTAGTGGGCTAGTGGCTATAGTTTTATTCATTCTAGTATACTAATAATTGGATGCTCTTTACTTGTGCTCTTTACCTCTTTATTCTTTCCACCATTTGCTACGTGATTCAACAGTAAACCCTGAGGGAATCCCATGAATCTTCAGTTTGTATGCAGAAATAAGAATACTTTATTGAGAAGTTCTAATTTGATCATACGTGAACTTTATATTTCTATTTCCATATTGGAAAGTGTCAGCTGCTAATTTTCTTGCCGAAAACTATTCACTTAGAAATGGATCTAGGGTTGTGAATGGAAAGGAGAGATGGACCTTTATAGATCCATAGGTGAGCAAGGCAGGGAAGGTTGCTGGCTCTTTGAGTAACCTGAAGTCAAGGAAAAAGATCTTGACCTTGTTACTTGAAATAAGAAAGGAAACTATTCTAAGCTAGCTTTGCAAGCTAAGGAGGTCGATTACTACGCTTGGACATGGGATGATTGTAATCAATAATGGAATTCTCCCGATGTAATGTAAATTTGATAGAAAAGCAGAGTCTACTCTCACTCCCTTCTCAGCTAGGCAAGAGATGTGATTGATTTAGCTTGCAGGTTCAACTTTCAGTTAAGCTTTAGCATGAAGATGCTCGAAGATAAGTTGGATAACTATATGTCAGAGGTTGGTATGTTATCTACTCTGTCAATCACTAATAGCTAACTACTCTTTCTATAAACATTCCTCATTTTTGCCACATGTAATTGTGTAAATGATAATACTATGAGGCTAAGTTCTTGATCTTTAATATTTCGGGGGTTGTTGTGAAAATGCTTGCTTGTTTCTTATAATGGTTTTTGCTCTCTCATTCTCTCTGTCTCTCTGTTTCAATTATCTACATTTGGCTTCAATCGTTTCCCTTTCACTCCATAACAAGCTTATAACCTGATCTGACAGTATAGCTACCTTTTCTTTATAGCGTCAGTGTATTTATGGACCGGGAACAGGAACATTGCAGACCTTTCTACTCTGAAGTTAATATGAATCTGATGAACAAGTTTCTTTTCTCGCACCCAAGGGTGTGGCCTCGTGGTCAATGAATGAGGTCTCAGGTTCAAATCTCAGCGTAGGCAAAAAACAAGTTTTCCTTTCTCTATGTTGTATAAATTTTTAACAGTGACTGTAAATTAGTCATATGTCAATCTATTGGGATTATTTCTCAAGTCTCTCTTTTCATCACAAAGCCCAATAACATAAGATAGGTCAAAATGGAAGAAATTAATTTATCAACCATCCATTGTTAAAAGTAATTACTCTAATGAATTCTCTGTCCACCCCCTTCATGTTTATTTTGTGAGATTATCAATTTCAACATAGAAGGAGAGTCTTGGCGTAACTGGTAAAGTTATTGCCATGTGACTATGAGATCATGAGTTCAAGCCGTGAAAACAACCTCTTGCAGAAATGCGCAGGGTGAGGCTGCATGCAATAGACCTTGTGGTAATGTAGCTTGTTTTGTATGATGTGTTTTCGACGGAATTGACTTGGGATGAACTTGTTTTGGACAGCTGACTCAGTATTAGGTATCTTTGGGTCCTGAAATCTGTAAGGCATTCCCGATTAAGATTTCCATAAACTAGTTACTTCCTAGACCAGTCTGTCTTTTGTGTACAAAAGAGAGTCTAAGGAAATACCCATACACTAGCGAATTAATTACTTCCTCAACCAGTAATTAGTTTGATGTATAGAGTTTTTTATGAAACTCTCTCCATGTGTATAGTACTATTGAAGAGAGATACATAGCAGTTTCAATCCAAAGCGTAATTTCACCTTTGTTTATATGGATCTGTAATAACTGATACAAATTATAGTACGTGGACATAAGTTGCAATTTGGCTTGTGCTTAGTTTATTTCATTTTGTAAGATTTCTCCATGCCTGATAGCTTCATTGATCATTGACAGAACTATTAAGATTGAATTGAAAAAATGATTTTGCTTTCAGCCCTAGAGGGCATTGTTCCATGGTAAGAGCGTAATACGTGAGGTGTGGGTTAAGCGTACATCACTAGTTCGAACTCGCCATGAATAAAAGAAGGCATTTAAATGAAGGGCGAGGGGCAGAGCCCAAAATGCACCAAATCTCAAATGGTGGTCTTCGGGTATTTCTCGGTTATAAAAAAGGTGATGTTGCTTTCCCAGTTAATGCACATCTTAAGCTTCTCATATTAGGTTGTTGACATGCTTCAAGTGTTCAAAAAATTAGCTCAAATATGAAATGTCCTAAAACTGTAGCTTTATTGGACGCATAGAACAGTTTATTTGCAGTAGCAATGCACTCATGATCCATATTGAGATATGTAGTATTTCCTTAAATTAAACTCATATGATTCCATCATCGTATGTGCAGTAGAAGACCTTAGGGTAACTGTTATTGGTTAAGCAAATGCTAATACTCCCTCAGTTTCACAATAAGTGGTTGTTTAAGTTTTATTTTTTTTCAAAATAAGTGGTTCTTTAAAATTTCAAGAATACTTTGGACATGTTCTTCCAAAATTGTTCTTGTTTAAATAATCAACATTCATTAAGTACATTTTCTTTTTCTAGACATTGATTATGGGTAAATTAGTAAAAGCACTCCTAATTTTGTAGAAGTTGACACTTTTTTAAGGGTGTGCACAAGTAAAAAGAATTACTTATTATGGAACGGAGGAATTGCCTAGCAGGCAAAGATTTACCTCCGTGGAAAAGATGATTCATTCGGATCGACATGAGAGTCCAACTACATTGCCATAATCTATGTTGTATCACTTATATTAAGTCTCCATGTTTTGTGCAATACTTAATTTTGCCACATATTTTTTTAGCAAATGTTAACAGATCACAGCCATTAATCATGCAGTGTCATTAAATTACTAAATAATTTTCCACAATTCAAACGTAGTGAAAATGAAGATAAGAAAAAACCAAATAAACAAGCGAAAATAAGGTGATGCTGATAGTTTGTTATCCTCGTTCACTTTATTGGGTTATTGTTTTTTATTTTACTTAATTTTTTTGATTTCTTGAGAACAGGAAAATTCTTTGGAGAAGTTGACAGGCGTATAGAGCATAACTCAATCCATGATTTAATAAAGGGTAAATGTGTAAATATATCCTCAATTTTGCAATATATCCCTCAATTTTGCGATTTAGAACAAATATTCCCCTCGTCAAAAAGTGGTGGATATATAGCTCTGCCGTTATAAAATGATGCAAATATATCTTTTCGCTGACGGAATTTTTTTAAAAATTCATTTTGCTTATTTTTGTATTAAAAAAAATATCACGAGGCTTTAAAAAAAGTCTACCAATATTTTATTAGTAGATATTTTTCAAAAGCCACTCAGAAAAAAATTATCATGTCGCTTTAGAAAAATATGTCAACTAAAAAAATGGGTAGACTTTTTTTAAAACCGACGAGACACTTTTTTTAATTAAAACAATAAGCTAAACGTTTTTTACAAAAATTCCGTCAGCAAAAAAGGTATACTTGCACCATTTGTGTAACGATAGAGGTATATTTGCACCATTTTGTAACGACATGAGCATATATCCACCACTTTAAAGAAGAGATATCTTCTCTAAATCGTACCGTTGAGAAATGTATTTACATTTTTGCCCTTTAATAAAATAAGACTAGATGTTTTGTTTATCAAAAATGAAGAAAACAAATGGAGTAACTATTCAGCTCATGCCTACTAAAAGAATCTACTCAAAATCCGTCGTCCTTTTGTTTCCTATCGAGGGGATATATTGCTCTTACTTTTGTTTTCGATTATTCAGTTGCATTGATTTCCCTATCCTATACCGTGAATACAAGAAAGACAAGCTCGCTTCTTTATTCGTGTAATCATGTTTCATTGTTGGAGAGCCAAATTTATCAATTCGCATATTTAAATCTTCGGATTTTTATTATTTCAAAATGAAACTTGATACTAAAATTTCATGAAACAACTCATCACATTTTGAACAAGTTAGTTTTTTCTTTTTGACTTTACCTCCTTCTCCAAAGTTTTCGCTTCTCTCGGCTGTCTTCGAATTTCGAGCCCTTCCTCGATTTTCGCACCGGTGTTTACCTCCTCTCTTCTCATTTTTTTTCTTCCAAATCCCTCAATCACCCTTTGGTCTTTCGTTATGTCAACGTTAAAGAACTTGTTTCATCCTGCCCTTACTGTTTCTAACATCAAGAACAACATTCCTATTGTTCTTGAGATGAAAAACGTCCAATATGCGATGTGGGCAGAGTTGTTTAAAATTCACGCTATATCGCATCAAGTCCCCCATCACATAATTCCTCCCGCTATCCCTCCTCCTGCATAGGATCCTCAGTTATGGATCACTCTTGATGCTACCGTTCTTCAGTGGATTTACTCCACTATTTCTACCGACTTTTTACAGACGATCATTGAATCGGACACTACGGCTATGGCTACCTGGAATATTTTGCGTGATGTATTGCAGGACAACCAACATTCCCGCGTTGTCACCCTTGAGAAGGAATTTTCCCAAGTCAGCATGGACGATTTTCCGAATGTTTCGGCGTATTATAAGTGGCTCAAGAATTGGCGGACCAACTCCGTAATGTTGGAGCGTCCGTTACCAATAATCGTCTTGTTTTATAAATGGTTGCAGGCCTATCTGAGGCCTATAATGGCGTGGGGACTCTCCTCCGTCAAAGTAATCCACTTCCACCTTTTTATCAAAGCCCGTTCGATGCTCACGTTAGAAGAAGCCGATTTGGTCAAAAAGGTGGCTACCGGTGCTAATCCCGTGGTCATGATGACTTCTTCTGCTAATTCTCAAGATTCTGTTGATAATTCGGGTCAAAACCGTGTTCATGGTGGAGGCAAAAAAAGGGAAAAATAATGGCAAAAATCGCGGTGGCAATTGTGGTGGTTCCGACGGTGGTGGGGACGACCAGAACAGTGGCAGTGGGCCCCGATACGGTGGTAGTGGCCTGCAGGACAACTGGTCCCAGCCATGGGCCCCGTGGCAGTGGGCCTGGGCTGGTGGCCAGTAGACCAACGACCCCTATTTTATAGCTTCTCCAGTCCCTGGACATTGGGCCGCCCATCAGTCCTTCCGGCCCAATTCGACATCATCGAGTGCATGACATAAAACTTTGTCTCCCCCTTATCCATCTCTTGTCGTGAAAAATGCCCTTCATGCCCCTAACTTGATTAAAAATTTGGTGTATGTCCGTAAATTCACCACTGATAATTGGGTTTCTGTTGATTTTGATCCTTTTAGGTTTTCTGTGAAGGATTTCAAGACGGGGATACCTCTCATGAGATGTGATAGTAGGGGAGATCTTTATCCTATCACGTCCGCATCCAGTCTCTCGAGTCAAGCCTTGCCATCTACTTTTGCAGCTCTAACTCCTTCCTTGTGGCATGCACATTTGGGTTACCCTGGGCCGTCCATTGTTTCGTCCTTACATAAAAATAATTTTATTTCTTGTAAGGGTACGCGTAGTACTCCAATTTGTCAATCATGTCCTTTAGGGAAAAAATGTTAGATTACCATTTGTACTCTCTACTTCTCGTACTTTAATGTCATTTGATATTATTCATAGCGATCTATGGACATCTCCCGTTTTAAGTTCTGTGGGCCATCGTTATTTTATTATTCTAATTTTTTATGGATCTTTCCGTTAGCGAAAAATCTCAAGCTTTTTTCACATTCTTAAATTTTTTAGCATTCATCCGTACCCAATTCGAATGGAAAATAAAAAATATTCAATGTGATAATGGCAAAGAATATGATAATGAGTTGTTTCGGGAATTTTGTGAAAATAATGACATAGTTTTTCATTTCTCTTGTCCTCATACGTCCTCACAAAATGGGAAAGCCGAACGAAAAATTCGTACCATTAATAATATTGTCCGAACGTTATTGGTCCATGCTTCCGTATCCCCTTCCTTTTGGCATCATGCTCTACAAATGACTACTTATCTTCTTAACATACTTACTACCAAAGGTTTGACATATTCATCCCCTCTTCAAATCCTATATAATAAGACGCCTTCGTATTCTCATTTTAGGGTCTTTGGGTGCTTATGTTATCCACTATTTCCGTCAACTACAAATAACAAACATCAGGCCTGTTCTACCCCTTGCGTATTTTTGGGTTATCCATCTAATCATCGTGGTTACAAATGTTTTGATTTATCCTCTAATAAAATTATCATTAGTCGTCATGTTATTTTTTATGAAACCCAATTTCCGTTTTCTAAAGTGAGTAGTCCCGTGCCTAGTTTGTATAATATTTTGGATGACGACGTTTCTCCGTATATTATCCACCATTTATCGGACTTGTCCCACACCCGATATCCGCTACCGCCCATCGCCTACCGACCTACAAAGACTGCCGCCGCTTAGTCATTCCATCACGAGTCCAAAGAATCGGGGCGCATATCTAGTCCGCCGATTACGCCGCTTCGCTTTCAGGTCCCTGCATTTATTCTGAGGTACGGCCTCACGATCACAACCTTCCGAATTTTTTCCAAAATCCACCTAATTCTCCCCCGAGTCACATACCGGTCACTCGTAATCAATGGGGTATTTTCAAACCAAAGAGACATTTTAATCTAAATTCTAATGTTCTGAAATCCCCCTACCCCGTAACCCGGTGTCTGCATTGAATGACCCGAATTGGAAACTGGTCATGAACGACGAATATGATGTTCTTATTAAAAATAAGACGTGGGAGTTAGTTCCCCGTCCTTCTGGTTTTAATATTATTCGATCTATGTGGATTTTTGCTTATAAAGATAATTCTGATGGTTCATTTGTGAGGCATAAGACTCGTTTTGTAGGTGATGGTAAGACTCAGCATGTTGACATAGATTGTGGTGAGACTTTTAGTCCAGTGGTCAAACCGGCTACCATTCGCACTATTCTCAGTTTGGCTCTGTCGAAAGCATGACCCATTCATCAGTTGGATGTGAAGAATGCTTTCTTACATGGTGATCTTAAAGAGATCGTTTACATGCATCAGCCCTTGGGATTTCGAGACTCCAGATATCCTCATCATGTCTGTTTATTGAAGAATTCCTTGTATGGACTTAAGTTGGCCCCACGGGCTTGGTATAAGAGATTTGCAGACTATGTTTCGTCTATTGGGTTCTCTCACAGCAGGTCTGATAATTCATTGTTCATATATCATCGTGGTACTTCCTTGACTTATATTATGTTATATGTGGATGATATTATCTTGACTGCCTCTTCTGATGTTTTGCGCAAGTCTATCATGACAATGCTCAGTTCTGAGTTTGCTATGAAAGACTTGGGGCCCTTGAGTTACTTCTTGGGGATTGCTGTCACTCGTCATGTAGGTAGGTTATTCTTATCACAACAGAAGTATGCCGCTGAGATCATTGAGCGAGCTGGTATATCTTCGTATAAGTCTATTTCCACTCCAGTTGATACTAAACCCAAGCTGGGTGCTGCGGCTGACACACCTTACGAGGATCCCACCCACTAGCGCAGTCTTGCTGGCGCACTTCAGTATCTTACTTTTATACTACCGGATATTACGTATGCAGTACAACATGTGTGTTGTTTATGCATGATCCTAGGGTTGAGCACATGAATGCGCTCAAACGCATTATACGATACCTCCAGGGTACACTTGACTATGACTTGCATCTCTATCCGTCGTCGACCTCTACGCTTATCTCGTATACAGATGATGATTGGAGTGGTTCTCCAGACACCAGACGCTCCACGTCTAGTTATTGTATGTTTCTAGGTAATAACTTGGTCTCATGGTCTGCAAAGCGACAATCTACATTATCACGCTCTAGTGTAGAGATCGAGTATCTATGGGTAGCCAATGTGGTATCTGAATCATGTTGGTTACGAAATCTTCTATTAGAACTTCATTGTTCCATTCAGAAAGCTACCTTGGTTTATTGTGATAATATTAGTGCAGTCTATCTTTCTGGTAATCCGGTTCAACACTAGCGCACTAAACACATTGAGATGAATATCCATTTTGTTCGCAAAAAGGTAACTCCTAGACAAGTACACATATGTCATGTCCCTTCCAGGTATCAAATTGCAGATATCTTTACCAAAGGTCTTCCCTCGATTCTATTCGATGATTTTAGGGACAGTCTCAGCGTACGAAGATAGCCCGCTATAACTGCGGGGGTGATATAAATATACCCGTGATATACACGGTGTATAGACTACCTTGTGTATACCGTGTATATCACGGATTCACAAGGAAAGTGGGAAACTAATAAACACGGTATACCAGCCGTGTATATCCATGTTTGGTAAGGTATTAGTTGTATTTAATTAGGCATTGTACACTTACCATAATTGTAGTATTCTTGTACAAATAAAATAGGATTTTGGAAGTAGAATAGGAATAGAATTTTCCATAGTATGAAAATTATAAATTGTATATATACTATTCATTAAATGAAGAAAACAAATGGAGTAACTATTTAGCTCATGCCTACTAAAAGAATCTACTCAAAATCCGTCGTCCTTATGTTCCCTATCGAGGGGATATATTGCTCTTACTTTTGTTTTCGATTATTCAGTTGCATTGATTTCCCTATCCTATACCGTGAATACAAGAAAGACAAGCTCTCTTCTTTATTCGTGTAATCATGTTTCATTGTTGGAGAGCCAAATTTATCAATTCGCATATTTAAATCTTCGGATTGTTATTATTTCAAAATGAAACTTGATACTAGAATTTCATGAAACAACTCATCACATTTTGAACAAGTTAGTTTTTTATTTTTGACTTTGTTTACTCGTAAAACGGTACAGTTGAATTTATATACGTGGTCAAGGACACGTTAGATAAGAATCCTAGATGAATTGTTCTAAAAATGAATAATAACAAGACAAGATAAAGTAAAGCTTAGCCTGAGCCTTATGACATCTATTGGGCAAAGTGAGGGTAACTTGTATGAAAGCACATAAATCAAAAGAATAACAATAACTATTTTGTAATAACTACAATCTGATCCGTTAAAATGGAATGAAGTGTCCTACTTATACATGAGCTACACGGGTACACAGCCCACAAAATATGCCATCATAAATACATGAGAATGAATGTTGTAATAATTGGACAATCAATCTCTCAATAAATGCCATTAAAATATTGTTGGAAAGTCGTATGACCGGTTTTCGTAACGGTCACCCATTATGATGAAAATGACTCTTAGCCTTCTTAATTACCAGTATCGACATTGCTTATGACGCTCCCGGTACCATGTATACCAAATCAGTAGCGTTGAAATCTAATGTGGGTCTGACTCAACATCATGCTCCACGTGTCACACCATAATTCGTACAACTGTCTTATACTAATTTTGTCCTATACATATAGTCCTCTCACTTTCTGGTCTCGACTCTTGTGCAACCGGGAAGTGGATTTGAACTATCAGCTTGCAAGTCCCTCATACTTTGACGGGAAAATTTGAAGAGCAATAATTGCAAGTCATTTTAAGCGTCACATCCACTCAATGCTTCTGAAACGGCAGCACTGTCCAATCGCAAGAACGTCATGAACCGTGATAATGATGATACAAGTCTTTTCATCTTTCAAACATTATATTATTTTATCATAAATAGGAGGCCAAATCTTTCACATAAGACAACCACATCATCTACAAGTTTCTTTCCATAACTTTGTTTACCTTCGTTCTAACCAACTTTCTCAATAATGTCTTATTCTAATTCTTTTCCTTCCCGCTGATCTGAGGATAACAACAATCCTCCCAACCGTTATCCTGGGAAAGAACCCATTTCTCCTACAATCTAGAAAGTTGATTTGCACTCTATTGCTGTCGAAATCCTGCCTTCAGGTTTTGATTTTTCAGGAGATTTTCGTGTTCAAACCAACTACGAACATGTTGAAAACTTTGAGTCCAAAATAATAGCCAAGTTTCTTCCTACTGTTATAAAGGATTGTGGTTTTTCTCCTGACATAGTTGTCAGAACGGTTGATCTTGTCGACCGTGTGCATTACCATGTTGAAGGATTTTCTATGACGTACACCTATCCATTCATCATTGGTTTTAAACTCCCCATCCCAAAAATTATTAAGGATTTTTACTGTGGTATAAGGTTAACTTAACCCAAGTTGCTTCGCAAATTTGGAGACCTATCTTCTGCATCCAAATGTTAATCAACGCTGCCGATGCTCCATTTACTATCAACCACCTCCTCCTATATTACCCTAGGGTTTTACGAGGTAGAATTATTGTCCCGCACTCCCAAGGAATTCGTAGCCTTATTAATATGGAGGATGATCACGACCGTTATTGGAAGACCCGTTACATTCTGATCAGGACTGACCAAATTCACTAGCTTTCTTCATATCCTCGCCCAAAAGAGTGAAATCTCTATCGTGAGTATTTTATTTTTTATCCCTTACATGATTATTTGAATGGTTATCCAAATAAATGATAATTCTTTTCTAACTCAAAGTTTTATAACTTTTTCAGCCGTTATTGTCGAGTCGCAACTGATCGAAGGGATTTTTGAGTGGGTAGTAAGTCTTCTCCATGCCTACCCCAACACTACCAGGACTTGGAAGAGTATCACCTCAAAATGGTGGAAGGGGAAATACCATGGTAAGCTTTCAACCCCTACACTCTCTCTTATTCATATTTTATCCCGGATTCTTCAGAACTCATTTTTCAACCTTTTCCCTCTATTATCAGGACTCCCGACTCAAAACTCCTCAGCCCAAAAAGTGTCATCTCATGTGGCTGCCTTGTGGAATATTAAGTCTGCTTCTGGCAACAAAAAATGAAAAGATCGAGACAAGGCTACCGAGTCCCCGGTGGAAATTAGTTCCTGGGTGAGAAGCCATCACCAACTCACAAAGTATTGGAAGGAGCCGCCGGCGAAAGATAAGGCGGATGTCATCCACATTGATGAAAAAAAAGGTGAATGAAGAGACCTCCAGTTCGAATAGTCCTCGTCAGGGAGATCCGGAGGCAGAAACTCGCGTTCTCCCTAAGGGCCATTCAAATAACACTCAATCCCTACATCTGAAATAGAGGCCGGGACATATACTTCTTCCCCCCGGAAATCTCCACATGCTACCCTCGAGGCTTCTATCACTCATCTTGTAGACTTGTTCCTACAGGTAGAATACCCAATCTTTTCCTTCCATTTTCCACGATCTTGTTCTTATTTACCGATCGCAATCCCTTCATTCAAGGTTAAGCCTCTACTCTCTCCACTGCGGATTTGGCTAAAGCAATCGGCCCTTCTGGTGAAGAGAAGAAACTGAAGGAAGAAATCCATAATCTCAAGGCAGAGGTTGAAGCTTTACACGCCTAACGTAGGGACTCAGGCTCCCTCCAAGCTTCACTCTAGTTGCATTTGCAGAATGCAGTTGATTCTCTGAAAGACCGAGAAAATTCTCTTCAAGTACTGACCACCTCTTACACGACCCTTTAAGCACGAATGACCCAGCTTGCTGCCGACCTAGCCGGTGCCCAGGGACAACTACATACTTTCGAGCATACCATCACTGAACTTCAAGCCAAGTGCTAAAGGTGGAAGCTCCGAAGAGACTTGGCCGTTCTGAAGAGTCGAGTGAACGCTCTCGAGGAAGAAAGCAAACCGGGTTTCAATATTGCATCAGAAATCCTGGATGCTAAAATTGATCTTGTTGATGCCGAGTTGTCCTTGGAGGCTCTTCGTGGAGACAGATGATTCAGACGTGGAGGCTGATAGATAGGTTGGAGATGGTAATGAACGCCCCCCCCCAAACTAATCTTTTTAGAACTCTTATTTTTGTTAGAACCACCCGAAACACCCCCCATGGACCATGGAGCGGGCATGTCGTAATCTTTTGCGCGTATTTTTATTTCAGTTTTTAACTTTATTATCAGGTCATTTTTGGGCCCGATTAGTATCTTTTATATTCGACATGGTTTCAGTCTGAAAGAACATGAATGAATGAATTTCCCTTTTGCAATTCTGCTTCACGTTTTTACTCTTTATTTATTTGCATAAGCAAGCATTAGTTCAGACTTTCTTACTTTACTTTATGATCCGAACCTAACTTTGAGGTCCTCTTTATCAGAATAGGTTAAGACTTGAAACTTACAGACTTTCCAATAACCTTAATTAAATTCCAATGATGTGTTTTTCTTTTCATCTTTAACCGGAGCCTCTTATGGCCTTTAGAGTTAATTCCGTACTTAACTTATCTCCGAACAACTTAAAACTCTGATACTTTTTATATCCGAAACCTTAATTTTTTGGTAAGGTTTTAATAAGAGGGGGCCCTTATTTTTAATAGTGATGTAGAAAAGGATGTCTCCTGTTCATTATGGCACGAAATTTTTGATATGTTTAATATAACAATATATGTTTTATGCTCGTGATGAAAAAGATTTATTTATCATAAACGGAGGTTTTTATTGATTTTCTTGACTTACAAATGTGAAGACAATTGCAAGAATAATCTGACTGCCATCTAGTGTGATCAGTCTGGTTATATATATATTGAATACCCGGGCAGTCCCCAGTATCTGGGAAGTCCCAGTGTCGGTGCTCCTTAGAAGCGGTAAAATTTCAAAATCTTCACTCCATTCCACTCCATTTCGGGTGTATATGGCCCCCCAGTATCTGAGACTTCATACTATGAAGATTTAGATACTAGATTGACTTCTTCGATAGCAAGATCAATAACATGTATATATCGTGGTGCTGCCTCATTAAAAACCTTATCGGAAAAACCATATTAGGACAACAATTGGTCGAAGGAAAAAAAAGCGCAACGCATGCTTTGACTTACTGCACATAGTACTTCTTCAAGTGGCTTACATTCCAATTGCTAGGAAGTATATTTCCTTATTGGTCAACTAGCTGATAAACTCCTTTTACCGATAATACCGGTAACCTATATGGTCCTTCCCAATTTGCTCCCAACTTTCTAGCGTTACGCTACCGGGTACTCTGAGTAACTTTTCGGAGCACCAAGTTTCTGAGTTTAAAGTGTCAGAGATTTGTGCGCCTGTTGTAGTAACGTTCCATTCTCTGCTTTTGGGCTACCATCCGGACGTATACTAAATCTCGACGTTTCTCAAACAAATCCAGGTGTAAGGACATTGAATATGCATTTGATTTCTCCTCAGCCCGAAGGTACCTCAAGCTGGGGGTTTCAATTTCTACCGGGATCAAAGCCTCTGCACTATAGACCATGGAAAATGAAGTTTCTCCAGTACTCGTTTTTGTCAAGGTTCGATGTGCCTATAAAATCTCCAATTGTTTGGACGACCAGTTTCCTTTTGCAGCCTCCAATTTCTTCTTCAAATTCTAGATTATAGTCTTATTTGTTGACTTTGCTTGTCCATTTGCACTGGAATGATAGGGAGTAGAGGTGACCCGCTTGATATGCAATTTATCAAGAAAAATTGTGACCTTGGCACCGATGAAATTCCTGCCATTGTCACAAGCTATCTCCTTAGGAATGTCAAATTGACAAATAATATGTTGTCAAATGAAATCCTTCACCTCTTTCTCCCGTATCTTTACGTAAGCTAAAACTTCAACCCATTTAGAAAAATAGTTAGTCATAAAAGTAATTTGAGATACCTGTCTTGGAGCCGCTGGCAAGGGTCCAACGATGTCCATTCCCCACTTCATAAACGGCCACGAGGACACTACTGGGTGCAGCTCTTCTCTCGGCCGATGCAACAGTTGTACATGACGCTGACACTTATCACATTTCCGCACTAATGCCTTCGTATCTTCCTCGATCCGAGGCCACTAGTAACCGACCCTCATGAGCTTCCTCATTAGTGATTCTGCTCTTGAATGATTTCCACAGATGCTTTTATGGACTTCCCTCATCACGTAATCTACTTCATTTATGCACCGGGTTAGGGGACCATAAAAACACCTATGGTAAAGCTTAAAGGCTACGACATAGTACCGAGCAACCTTGGTTTTCAAAGCTATGGATGCCTTTAGGTCCTTCAGAAGCTTTTCGTTCATGAGATAATCCAAGAATTCATTTCTTCAGTCCCAAGTTAAGTTTATTTCATCACATCCAACGGGATCCGGTGCCGAATGCAACAACTAAATAACCGACTCAGTTTTAGAACCCTCGGCCTCTGTGCTAGAGCCTAAATTTGCGAGTGCATCCGCATCTATGTTTTCCTTCCGGGGTAGATGTACCACCACCCATTCTTGGAAACAAGACAACAACTTCAAAGCCTTTTCAAGGTATTTTGACATACGCTCCACTTTGGCCTCAAACACTATGTGAATTTGGTTTACTACCAACAACGAGTCACATTTGACTTTACTAATTTGTGAACCTAGCCCTCTGAATAGTTCTAAACATGCAATCAAAGCCTCATACTCTGCTTCATTGTTAGTCAACGGAACACTATGTATTGCTTGCCTCAAGACTTCATCGGTGGGAGTTCGCAATACAACACCCAAATTGATCCCCTTGATGTTGGAGGCACCATTTGTAAAAAGTGTTCAGACCCCGAGGGCAGTCCCCGAGACTAGGATAGACTCCTTTTCCTCCTGCGAGGTTACTCCGGGACTAAAATTGGCCACAAAGTCTGCAAGGATTTGCGTTTTTATTGCAGTCCGGGGTCTATATTCAATATCAAATTCACTTAATTTTACCGTCCACTTAGCCTGGCGCCCAAAATATTCGGGCTTATGCAACACATTTTTTAGAGGAAATGTTGTTATTACGGTAATTGGGTGGCATTGAAAATACGGTCGAAGCCTCCGCGATGACATTACTAAGGCAAAAGCCAATCTTTCAAGCAACGGGTACCGGATCTCGGCCCCTAACATTACTCTACTCACATAATAGACAAGAAATTATGTATCTTTTTCCTCCCGAACCAGTACTGCACTTACTGCTACCTCCAAGATCGCTAAGTATATAAATAGTTGTTCTCCGTCCTTTGGCTTTGAAATGAGCGGAGGACTGGATAAGTAAGTCTTCAGGTCCCTTAAGGCCTGCTAGCACTCGGACGTCTATACAAAATCATTCTTTTTTATAAGTGAGAAGAACCTGTCACATTTTTTTGAGGACCGAGATATAAATCTGCTTAAGGTTGCCACAAGCTCGATCAGTCGTTGTACTGCTTTAACATCTTTTAATGTGTTCGGTGTGTATTCGATAGCCTATATTTTGTTAGGATTTATCTCGATCCCCCTCTGGGAAACCAAAAAACCCAAAAATTTACTGGAGTCGACCCCGAAAGCACATTTCTCGGGGTTTAGCTTCATGTTATACTTCTCAACACTTCAAAGGTTTCCTACAAATGGCTTGAATGGTCTTCTGGACGAAGACTCTTAACAAGCATATCATCAATGTATACCTGCATTGTCTTACCAATTTGTTTTTCAAACATTCGAGTTACTAAGCTTTGATATGTGGCCCCGACATTTTTAGTCCAAAAAGCATAACGTTACAATAATAAGTACCGAAAGTAGTCAAAAAGATATTATTTTTCTGATCTTTCGGGTGCATCCTTATTTGGTTGTACCCGGAATACGTATCGAGAAAATTCATTAACTCTTGCCCGGTGTTACCTTATTTTAACCGTCAAAATAGTGTACAACATATTGGTGATTCCCAATTAAATATGCAAAAAGAGTCGTCACCTAATTATTTTAAGGTGAATCAGGACACCTATTTTAATTAAGCCAATGCTAGAATTAGATTTTATTAAAGATCTACTTAACTTGTGTGATTCTAGGTAAGGGTTTTAATTATCCTAAAGGAAAGGTGTTAAACACCCTTTAAGATCTGTTAAATACAGTAAACCGGCCAAACTTAGGTGAATTAAGTAGACTTTGAAAAGTCATTAAAATATTAGTGCCAATATATTTTTTATTGAAAACTTATGTGTTGAAAATTCATGTCATTTGAAAAACAACTCAGTTTTTGGATTTAAAAGACTTAGACTATTTAAAAGAATATTTGAAACCAAAATGGGGCAAAGATTGAAAACGTCATTTTTCGAAACAAGCCAAACTTGAACCATTTTAGTAGAGTAGATAAAGACAATTATTTACCGAAAGGGTTGGACTCAAAGATAGTAGAGACGAGTTTAGAACTGGATGACAAATTTCAAAAGTTAGTTTACTATACTAAAAATATAAAAATCTGACTTTTAGGGAGCACAACACTTTAGAAATGTTTTTTACATTAAGGAAAACTGAGAAGATGAAAAATGTTAAGAAATCAAACCTTTAACATGAACAGAAGCTCAAATTCACAATTAAAAGGAATCGTTTGGACTCTTGAAAAATCTGGTTGCTGTAAAATCATTTGGATTCATAAAACGTTCTATAAAATGAGCTAGAAGAGTTTTAGAAAATATTACTTTTCCTACTCTGCTGAAATAATATTATACCAATTTCCCCCTCTAAACCAGGTGTTCTAATGTCGATAAACTAAAATATATGAAAGAAACAACCACACATAAGAATACAAATAACTAAGTAGGCATAAAAAAAATGCAACAGTCATTCTCGTCCTCTCCCTTCCGAATTATTTTAGGAGAGGGAGAACCGAATAAGAAGCGGACCTTTGAAGAGGGAGAAATGCACATTTTTTTACCTTACTTTAGGAGAGGGAGAAATGCACATTTTTTGAGTCTCAACTTTACTTTAGGTCTCCTTCTGATCATTCTGATATTTATGAGGTCTTATCTGTATTTCAAGTTTAACCTATACCGACCTTTGAAGAATCTACAGTTACTTCTACATTTCCAGTCACAGTGCCACCACTTCTGACTTATCATCGTCGACCGTGTCCAGCATCAGACCCAACATCAGGTCTAGATGATTCATGTCCTACGTCGGACCCTGCACCTACTGTGGATTTGTCTCCTTCTGATCAGCCGATTTCACTTCGGAAAGGTGAACGGTCCACTCGTAATTAATCCACATTATACCCTTTTAAGTTATCATCGTCTATCATCATCCCATTATGCATTTCTATCATCATTGTCCTCTGTCTTCATTCCTAAGTCTACAGGTGAAGCCATTTCTCATCCCGGATGACGACATGCTATGATTGACGAGATGTCTTCTTTACACATGAGTGGTACTTGAGAGCTTGTTCCTCCCCCTTCAAGTAAATCTACTATTTGTTGTCATTGGGTTTATGCAGTCAAAGTTGGTCCGGACGGCCAAGTTGACCGGCTTAAGGCACGCCTTGTTGCGAAGGCGTATACACAGATATTTGGGCTTGATTACAGTGAAACTTTCTCTTCCATGGCTAAAATAGCATATGTTCATCTTTTTCTATCCATGGTTGTTGTCCGCCATTGGCCTCTTTATTATTGGACATTAAGAATATTTTTCTCCATGGTGATCTTGAGGAGGAAGTTTATATGGAGCAACCATCCGGTTTTATTGCTCAGTTGGAGTCTAATATGGTGTGTCAATTGCGTCGGTCACTTTATGGTCTGAAACACTCTTCCTCGAACTGGTTTGGTAAATTCAGCACAGTAATTCAGGAGTTTGGTATGACTCGTAGTGAAGCAGATTATTCTGTGTTTTATCGACATTCTGCTCTATATATGAGTATTTATTTGGTGGTTTATGTTGACGATATCGTTATAACTGGCAATGATCAAGATGATATCACTAATTTAAAGAAACATCTCTTTCAGCATTTCCAGACTAAGGATCTCAGTAGATTGAAGTATTTTCTAGGTATTGAGGTTGCCCAATCCACGTCAGGTATTGTTATTTCGCAACGCAAGTATGCCTTAGACATTCTTGAGGAGATAGGAATGATAGGATGTAAACCCATTGATACTCATATGGATCTGAATGCTAAACTCTTGCCAGAACCGGGGGAGCCACTCAGTGATCCTGGAAGATATAGACAGTTGGTTGGTAAGTTGAATAATCTCACAGTGACTAGACCTGACATTTCTTTTTCTGTGAGTGTTGTAAGTCAGTTTATGGATTCTCCCTGTGATATTCATTGGGATGCAGTTATCCGCATTCTGCGATATATTAAGTCAGCCCCAAGTAAAGGACTATTTTTCAAAGATCGAGGTCATGAGCAAATCATTGGATATACATACGCTGATTATGCAGGATCACCCTCTAATAAACGTTCTACATCCGGATATTGTGTGTTAATATGAGGTAATTTGGTGTCCTGAAAGAGTAAGAACTAAAGTGTCGTTGCTCGATCTAGTGCTGAATCAGAATATCGAGCAATGACTGTAGCAACTTGTGAGCTAGTTTGGATTAAGCAATTGCTCAGAGAACTAAAATTTAGAGAAATCAGTCAAATGGAACTTGTGTGTGATAACAAAGAGGCCTTTCATATCGCATCAAATTCGGTATTTCATGAGAGGACTAAGCACATTGACATTGATTGTCACTTTGTCAGGGAAAAGATACTCTCTGGAGATATTGTTACTAAATTTATAAAGTCGAATGATCAACTTGAGGATATTTTTACCAAGTCACTCAGTCATCCTCGTATTAATTACATCTGTAACAAGCTCGATACATATGACTTGTATGCATCATCTTAAGGGGGAGTGTTAGAATAGGAATACGATTTCATATATAGTAACCTACTAGGAAAATGATTGTAATGTAGTGTCTATAAATAAGGCTCAGTGTAATCATGTAGATACAACAATTCAATAATAATATTTTCTCCCATATTTTCTCACAAGTATCACGAGGACTACTGAAGTCCTTGAATAAAAGTCTCCATTCCTCCATGATACCATCATGGTATAAAAATATATTGAGATGGTATCATGCAGTACTGTTGTAGTCCTTCAATGAAAAACTCTTCAACAATCCTCCATGATACCATCATGGTATAAAAATATACTGAGATGGTATCATGCAAGATTGATGCAGTCCTTCAAACACTCTTCAACAATCCTCTATGATACCATCATGTTATAAAAATATACTGAGATGATATATATTATATATTATATACTGACAGGGTATCTAGAGGAATGGTCCATTCTTTTAAGAAAAATATAATTTTATCCTCTATGATACATACACATACGGTATATATCAAGTTATATTTTACAAAAACAAATTACAAAAGATAAAGTCAAAATTAAATATAAATTTTATTTTATTTTCAAAACAAAAAAATTCATAAGAATATATTTTCTATTAGTTTAAATTTGAATAAATAAACTAGTAACTTTATCATTTATCTTAATTACTTGTTGTTGTGGTTTGATTATTTAAAATTTTATTTATTATTTTCTACAATTTTATATTAAAAGAAAACCAAAACCAAAAAAATAAAAAATAAAATAGAAAAAGACAAAATAAGAAAAGAAGACAAAACTAAAAATGACTTTAATATTTTATATTTTTTATATTATTTTTAATAAATGAGCTAGTGATCTTAGTATTTTTCTTATACTTTCTGTTGTAGTCTAATTATTTAGTTTTCTTATATTTTTACTAGTCTAAAAATAATTAGCTAGCATTTTTATATTTGAATAGAAATAAAAAGACAAAAAAGAAATAAAGAGAAAAGACAAAATAAGAAAATGATATAAAGAAAATAAAAACAATAAAAGCTAAAGGACAAAGTAAATTAGGCAAATTGATTAATTCAAAATAAAGAACAGAGGAATCAAAATTGATATATTGCCAAGGATAGTCGGTTGGCTAGGCGGGCAAAAGTTAGTGTCGCAGAGATATTTGGTGTAGTTAGTTTTGAAAGGGCCACACACGGTTAATTAGTTTGGTTTTAGTGCTATTTTGTGTTAGGGCTGAGAAATGGGACGGGACAGGATTAGGGAGACGGGGATTTGGGGATGGTTGAGTGGGTCGGGATCGAGATTAGGGGGACGGGATTAGGAGGGGGATAGGAAGTGGTCCCATCCCGTCCCACATTCCACTATCAGAGGTGACGGGATGGAACGGGAAGGGGGATTTGAGGAATATTTAAAAACTTTTTTCTAGACACTTAATTTTAAAAAGTATATATATTTAAATACTAAAATAATTGAACAAGATAGTAAAAAAAATATCCCAAGGCTAATTGCCTCAAATATTATTTAATAGAATTTTTTTTTCTAATACAATTTCAAAATTGCAACTTTGTTTCGTAGTTCAAAAGTTGCAACTCATATAGTAAAATTGACATTAAAAAAATTACATATGCAACCATACTTTTTCTAATTTTCTGATAATCTCTTGAGAATCTTCTGTTGGAATTGGAATTTGTTGGTCAGAATGTTCAACGTCGCTTCCTGCTCCCTCGGATAAGATTTCGTTGTAATTGTAGTCGTCTTCTTCATTGATCTCTGGTTGACCACACCTTCTATGCTCCGCTCTAATCCAATCTCTAAATAAAACTGTAATCTCCAAACTGTATCCCGCCAATGAGTGTCATGCTTTCCTATTTGAAACCTTCTAGCACAAAAAGTGCTTTCAGAAGCTGTAGATGAGGCTTGACTATTCAACACATCTCGAGCCATCTTTGATAGTGTCGGAAATGTCTTTTGATTCTCCCTCCAGTATTTCAGCAAGTCTTCACGTCAATTTTCATTAGCAATTGATTCGAACGGTACAACACCCTGCAAAACATAAACATCAAACTCATTAATTTGTGAAGCACTTGAACCACTATACATTCTATTTCAAAGGCCTTGAATACTTGAAGCAGAAACTGCATGTTTTTATAAGGTTGAAGTGAAGTAGAAGAAGATGGTACAAAAGCCAGTTGATTATTTACACTTTTCTCTTGGTAATACTACATAGTTTTGCATGTGTTTGTATGCTAGAGATAATATCTTCTTTAGTTGGTTCTATTTCAAGTATTTCTAGGCATTCATAAATCGTTTCTATAAGGGCATTAGAACCGTCTACTTTAATAATAGGATTTAATACAACACCAATACAATAAATAGTGGGAATAGAAATTCTTTTTTAATTTTACAATCATTTTTGTAATAGCTGGAGCGTAAGTTATTTTTTTCTTATATTCATTAAATAATAAAAATATTAGAGCTATATAAAATAACATAGATGAAATAGTAGGATAATAAATACCAGAAAATTCTTTAGTAGCTAGCAAAAATTTCTCTAAGAATACAATAAGTTCCCAAAATTTATCTCAATCATCATCTACAAGCATAATCGAAGGATTTTAATTATGGGCATTAAATACTAAAGTTATAGGTCTTCTATACTCGTGAGCAACAACTAATTGTTCATACAAAGAATTCCACCTAGTTGCAACTTCTTCTGGAATTTTCCTATAAGGTAATTCACAATCATGACATGTTTTTTAAACTCTTTACGTCTTTGTATTTTATTCCCTTTAAAAATAAAGTTGATAGCAAATTGTACTTTATCAAGAATAGAGCTAAAAAGTTTTAGGACATCATTTGCAACTAAGTTATAAATATGACATGCACATCTAACATGAAAAATATCGGAAAAAGATGGAGCCCATCGAGTTTTTAAAATGTTTACAACATAATCATTACAATAAGCATTATCTAATGTAATAGTCATAATTTAATCAGTAATTTCATAATATTCACTAATTTCACGAATATTTCTTGAAATGCAAATTTCAATGTGTCTTTCATCAATATATCTATATGCTAATATATATTTTTGCATAGACCAATTGTGATCTATCAAAATGACATGTAACAATTAAATAATCATTATCATTAGTACTACGGCCTATGTCAGAAGTGATACCTACTTTGCCCTTAAAATGATACAATGCATAACGTAAATATTGTTGATATTAATGCGCAAATTTAAAAACATCTCTTCTAGTAGTTGATCTAGAAAACCCGTTAAAAGCAGGATTATATGTTTCTCGAATGTAATGAATAAAACAAGGAGAGGAAGGAAATGAAAAAGGCAAACCCTCCACAACAACTAATTTTGCTAAATTTTCCGTTTCGGAGTTATAACTCCCCCCGTCATCAGGTTAATTCGACATTGTACTTGATCGGGGACACTATGTGAACCTTGTCCAGACTCAGAAGGCATTTGCACACCCGCCTTTTCAGCCAAGTATTGATTATACCTTGCTTTGTGATCCTTTTCCACATGTCTCATTAAATCTCCTATCCAACCTTGGCCTTTTCCAGTTTTATAAACTTCGCGATAAATTTTACAAATAACTAGTTAATTAGAAATGTCCCTTTTAAAAAAATCTCATGCATGTGATTTTAATTTTCGTTGTTTTTGGCCTCTTCTCATACTAGGGGGAATATGAGGAATTCCAGTTTCAGCCTGAGACTCAGTCTGAGCATGAGGTGGAGCTGCACTAGTGGGTGTGTTATCTAAATTATCTTCTAATTCATTTTCTAAATCATAGTCTGGTTCAGTAGTTGGAGATGCAAAATATACCTCATGATCTAATGATTGCACATTTGCAGTAGTATCAACATTAAAAAGTTCAGTTTCATCTATATAAGTGAAATTATCATAATTAGGATTACTATAAGATGCACCCTTATCCCTGTTATCCAAACTACCTCTACCAGAAAAACGTACACCTCATCCTATTATAATTATGCAAATAAAGAATTAAAGTTAAGAAAATTAAGTACGATAATTAAAATTAAACAATAATAATTTAAATAAAAGAAGGAACGAGTGTACCAAACGCTGACGTAACGTCGACGTGTAACCGATGTTGAAAATTAAAACTTTTCTCGATGATCCTCAAGCTAGTTTCCAATTTCACTCCCAATTGTTGAACTTTGATAGAAATTAGCAAATAAAATATAATATTTAGTGTGCAGTTTAGACTTATAGAGAGAGAGAGAGATTAGAGAGATGATAGGAAGATTTGTGAGAAAAAAATGAGGTATTTATAGTTGAGAAATAGGGTTAATGTATATTAAGAGTGTAGGGGGTTTATGGGGTTTTGCCAACAACTAGAATTGCAAATGACCATTTGTGCAACGACTATTTTCTGGAAACGGGACGGGGTCCGGGCCAGGGCGGGACGGGATCGGGACGAGGCGGGACCGGGATAGGCGGGACATGCACTTGTCCCGTCTCGATTTCAAACCCGACTAGAGTCAATCCCTATCCCCTAATTACCCGACGGGATCGGGACGGGCCAGGGCGGGATCGGGACGGGCCAGGGCGGGATCGGGTTGTCCCGACCCACTGGCCAGCCCTATTTTGTGTGTTTTTCCCTTAGTTAATATCTTCCATTTTGCCTCTTACTAATTAAACTATTTAGAGGTGAGGTAGAGGCCTAGCTAGATAGAGATAATGTAAAAGTAGAAAAAAAAAGTTAATTGAGAATTTAAAAAACAGGAGGCAACAATTCCAAAAGTTAGTTACAGTTCAATTGTAACTTATCATTGCAGTATTTCACTCCATCCATTTAAAGCAGTGGTACTCAGTCTTCTTGACTTCCTATAAAAAGGAACATACACAACACGAAAGATGAATAAAAAAACAAAAACAAAATAATACATGAAAAAAAAAACAAGTCAAAGCATGATGTCTCAAAAGGCAAAAACTCTCATCTTAAGCTTATTCTCTTATTTTGCTCTATGCAACTGTCAATGCAAATTTTCCGTTACAAATGAAACCACAAAAATCCAAGGAATGTTTGTATTTGGAAGCTCATTGGTTGATAATGGTAACAACAATTTTCTTGAAAAATGTAAGACAAAGGCAAATTACTTGCCATATGGAATAGATAATGTAAAAGGGCCAACAGGAAGATTTACAAATGGGAAGAATGTGATTGATCTTCTTGGTGATCATTTAAAACTTCCTCCAATTCCAACATATAAAGATCCTACAACTAAAGGCAACATGATTCTTCATGGTATTAATTTTGCTTCTGGTGGTTCTGGCATTCTTGATGAAACTGGTGTTGCTTCTGTGAGTACCATACAACTTTAATTTCTCTTTTTTGTTGCTTTATTCCTAGAAAACATTCTTAGTTGGATCTATACATCAAAATACATGTTTTAGGTTGTGGTTTGAGATCATGCCATAGTCATAAAGTCCTAACTAACTGTCCCTCAAAGTACTCCCTCCGTCCCAAAATACTTGTCGCGTTTTGTTTTTTAAACGTCAATTCGACTAATCTTCGAAGTTAAATTAAACTGAACTAATTTAATATTTTAGAATTAAACTTAGATACTCAAAAACTATACAAAAAATACTATAAACAACACAACTTTTTATATTAATATGGTGAAAAAGTACATCTTAAAATATTGATCAAAATTCATATAGTTTAACTTTCAAAAAGCTAATTGTGACAAGTATTTAGGAACAGGGAGTATCATCAAATATGTACTACCTATTTCTCTCTAGGTGAAATATAATCGCCAATTACATATATATCTTATCTGACCATAGATCCTTGAACAATTTTTTAGAAATGTACATTTTAATAGTATAATTTATTTCTGACCAGACTAGCTAAATGATAATCAACTAGATCCTCATGAAAGACGGGGTTAATTAATGAAAATCCGGCCCACTCAATTATTGATCATAGGAGCAGTGTGATAATATGAATGAGGCGAAGGATGACGACCGATTCAATTGCCCTCTCTACTCAATTGATTGAATATAGTTGTGTGAAGCAGAATAAGTGCTAACCTGATCTAAGGAAAGAGGGGAATTCTTCAATTTTTAATCAGAGGTCTCAATAGTCAATACGTCCAACAAATGCGGAAAAAAAAATCTGATGAAAAATACATTGTCCTTTAGTGAGTCTTATGCGGTGAAGTTTTAAATTAATCGAGCTCAACGGATTTTAAATACTGAATGATTAAACACAATATTTAAAAATAAGAAGTACATTAGGGTAGAGGATGACGGAGATGCGTACCTAACAACTTGTCTTTTATATGATTAAAAAGTATCGATCTATGATGTAGGCTTGTAATTTTGCAGAATATTACAATTTTGTCAAAATCCAAGTGTGGATCTACGAATAATTGCAACTACAATAGAAATTATAACTTTTTTGGGATAATTTTCTGTTGTATATATGAGAAATGGAATGAGATTACAAGCTAATTTCTAGCTAAGCTGAATTAAGAAAACAAGATAAATTGAGCTTCCTTGGATCGTGAATAATCTGCAGAAAGAATTAGAGGAAGAAGAGATTGAGAAGGGAAAGGTGAATACAGGTAATGCATGCATGTTCCTTCTCTCTTCTGTGCTTAAGTAACAAACTCGGCCACGTGACATTATCTTGGCCATTGCTGCTCATTAATCAATATCTAATCTCTGCCGTTCAATTCGAAAGTTAGTTAATACTGTTCCCCGTAACTCGACTTCGAACCCTGACAAGAGCAATTATTTATTCTATTAATTCAGGTCATTACAATTCCCATCCCATGAAAACATCCTTGACCTCAAGGATGAGAATCAAAATGTAGGAACTTGACCTTGAGAAATTGATAGTCTTCCCCAAGTTGCATCTTCAGGAGGCAAGTTGGACCACTGAACCAATACTTTCACCATAGCTACATTGTTCTTCTTCACCATTTGTCTTTGCAAGATTGCTACTGGTTTAACTAGGAATTGCCCATCCTCACTGGTATTAGACAATTCAGTCTGCACCACCACCTTGTTTCTCACTTTCTTCTTAAGTAAGGACACATGAAAAACAGGATGTACTTTAGAGTTGGGAGGCAAGTCCAACCTGTAAGCCACCTGTCCAATCTTAGTTAACACCTTGTATGACCCATAGTACTTAGAACTCAGCTTCAAATTTTTTCTCAAGGAAATAGAAGTTTGCTTATATGGTTGTAACTTTAGGTAAACCATGTCATTCACTTGGAATTCCCTGTCACTCCTTTTGTCTGCATAATGTTTCAATCTTTCTTGAGCTTTACTCAAATTATCAGCTAATAACTGTTGCATCTGTTGTTTGTGCATCACTGTGTCTTCAGCAGCTTGTACCTTATTTTCTACCAAGGGTCCAATTGACAACTGAGGGGGTGTGTAACCATAAAGATCTTTAAAGGGTGTACATTTCAAACTAGTATGGAAGTTTGTGTTATACCACCATTCTGTAGCAATAAGCCAGTGTTTCCAGTGATTAGGCCTGCTAGCAGTCATAAACCTAAGGTAATTTTCTAGACACCTATTAACCCTCTCAGTTTGACCATCACTCTGTGGGTGGTAGGAGGTGCTGTAATGCAGCTGGGTTCCAAGTAGTTTGAATAGTGCTTGCTAGAAATTGCTGAGAAATATTCTCTGTATCGGTTGTTATAGATTCAGGAGTACCATGGAGGCAATGTACCCTTTACCAAAACACCTTTGCTACTGTTGCAGCTGTATAAGGATGAGAGAGAGCTGTGAAGTGAGAATACTTGGTGAACCTGTCCACCACCACCAGTATGACTTCTTTTTGTCTAGATTTAGGCAAGCCTTCAATGAAATTCATGCTGATATGGTTCCATGCTTGATTAGGAATAGGAAGGGGTTGCAGCAACCCGGGGTATGCCACATTTTCATCTTTAATCCTAAGACAAACATCACAACCAGCTACAAACTCCACCACCATTTGCTTTATGCCAGGCTAGTAAAATAGTTGTGATAATCTCTTTCATGTTCCCAGTTGTCCAGAATGACCTCCTAAGGGAGTTTCATGGAATGTAGTGTTCAACTATGTCCTGAGTCCTCCATTTGTTTCAATATACACCTTTCCTTTCTTCTTAAGAATACCAGAAGAAAGGTGCCATACGCTAGGCCCTTGTAAATCTACAGCATGCTGTGTAATCAACTCCACTGCTAAAGGGTCATCATCATAACTTGTTATTACTTCTTGAATCCAAGTTGGAATAGAAATGCTAATTGCTAGGAGATGTCCTTCTGCAGATTTCACTATCTTGTCATAACCTTCATTTTGTCTGGATAGAGCATCAACCACTCTATTCTCAACACCCTTTTTGTATTGTACCTCATAGTCTAGCCCAAGCAATTTAGTTAAGCCCTTCTGTTATATAACTGAAGTTACCTTTTGTTCTAGCAAGCACTTCAAGCTGTGGTGATCAGTCCTGACCACAAAGTGTTTATATTGTAAATAATGTCTCCATTTATCAACTGCATTTAGTGAAGCCATATACTCCTTCTCATAAATTGACTTTCCCCCGTGCTTTTGTGCCAACACCTTGCTAAAATAGGCCACAGCTGCATCAATACAACACCAATGCCATTGTTACTAAAATCAGTCTCCACCATAAACTCCTTCGCATAATCAGGCAATATTAGGACAGGAGTGGATGTCATAGCAGACTTGAGAGTTGTGAAGGCCATATCAGCTTCCTCATTCCACTTAAATGATTCTTTTTTGAATAGGTCAGTGAGAGGTCTACAAATTGATCCATAATTAGCAACATATTTTCTATAGTACCCAGTCAACCCCAAAAATCCTCTAAGGGCCCTAAGTGACTCAGGTTGAGGCCAATCCACCATGGCTTGAATCTTGACAGGGTCAGTAGTAACACCCTCTGCAGTGATAATGTGACCCAAATATTTCACTTTTGACTGTCCAAAGGAGCACTTGGACTTCTTAGCATACAGTGAATATTGCCTCAGTAGTTCAAACACTAGTACTAAATGTTTCACATGTTCTTCCACTGACACACTATAGATAAGTATGTCATCAAAAAACACAAATACAAACTTTCTCAGAAAAGGCTGAAAAACCTTATTCATAAGAGCTTGGAAAGTAGCAGGGGCATTTGTTAATCCAAATGGCATGACTCTAAATTCATAATGACCCATATGAGTTCTGAAAGCAGTCTTGTGCACATCTTCTATCTTCATTCTAATTTGGTGGTAACCAGCGCTCAAATCCACCTTAGAAAACATCATAGACCCATGCAACTAATCTAACAGATCATCAACTATGGGAATTAGGTACTTATCCTTCACAATTATGTCATTCAATCCTCTATAATCTACACAGAACCTCCAGGTACCATCCTTCTTTTTGACAAGAAGAGCTGGTGATGAAAATAGTGACTGACTTTGTTGAATGATCCCATTGTTGAGCATCTCCGTGACCTGTTGTTCTAACTCATTCTTTTGATAAAAGTTATACCTGTAGGGTCTCAAACTTACTGGCATAGCACCAGGTTTGAGTGGAATAGTGTGATCCAAAGCCCTGGTGGGAAGCAAGAATTTAGGCTCAGCAAACACATCATCATATTGATCTATTACCCTTTGAACTTGAGCATTCACCTGATATTGTGTGTCAGCTACTGAGATCTCATCATAAACAAATGAGCTATCAATGCTTGCCCTTTCTTCAGAGCCTTACTCATAGTCTTGCTAGATATCATGTTCAGCTTGCCTTCCTCAGTAATACCACACAGTACCAGTTTGTTCTTCTTTCTCCCAATAGTGACACAATTTCTCTTATGGTCAAATTTGGTGGGATTGTGTTTTTTCATCCAATCATTTCCCAATACAATATCACAAGCTCCCAGGGGAATGATATGCAAGTCTTCTTGGAAACTTCTACCTTGCATTTTCCACTGGAACCCTTTGCAGTGTGAGGTGTACATTACATAATTTCCATCAACAACTGTCTCTTACAGGTTAGCAATAACTAGCTTTGTATCCAGTTGCAAAGACAGTGTTAGTGTTAATGAAACTGTGGGTACTACCAGAATCAATAAGCAAAGCCAAGTTTCTGTGTTTAGTAGAGCCATTGACCAGTATAGTATTGACTCCGTGATTACCCAATCATTGCACTCATACATACAACCTCCTATAGTTCTTGTTTCCCTTCCACCTTTATAATCACATCAGCATAAGAGGGATTTTCTATTGCAGTGGATCCTCCCACCTGAGCTTCTACTTCCCCTATCATATAATTAAGTTGTTTTTTCTTGCACTGGTGGCCTGGTATATACTTCTCACCACACCTGAAACACAGGTGATTGTTCCTCCTATACTCATACATCTCAGGACTGAGTCTGAAAGCATTGGGTCTAGTTGTAGTAGCTGATGGTAGCTTGGTAGCAGCCTGAGAACTCAACACCTTGTGAGCCTTCACACTAGCCTCAGTCTTTCTCATGGCAGCTTCAATAGTATGTTCCTACACCATAGCCTGTTCAATAGCAAATTTAAGGGTGGTAGGCTTAAACAACTTTACCCCAAACTTGATTTCTTCTTTCAAAGCCCCAATGAAGCTGGATACAAAATGTGCTTCATCTAAGTTGGATCTAATCAACATTTAAACCTTCCTATCCTCAAATTGCCCCAGAAATTCATCAACTGTGCACATCTGTTTTTCTTGATTAAACTCCTCTACTATATCATCCATCAATGTATCTCCAGATCTACTAATTAATTCTTTCTTAAACTCAACGAACCTAACTCACCCCTGCTCAGTACTAAGGAGTGATATCAAGGCTCAGCTAGTCCATTCAAATATAATGCAGTTGCTTCTATTTGTGGTTATCCTGAGTTCAATACAAATTAAAATATCTCTCACATTTATTAAGTCATACCTTAGGTTCATGTCCTTCAAAAGTGGGTAACTCCCATTTTGGAGGAGGAATTAGCACTGCTTGGTTCCTATTCAGTCGAAACTCTTGATTAGCCCTCACATCTAGAATTGGTGCAGGTAAAATCCCATCTCCTTGTCTGTTTTCCACATTAGCTCGATTAGGAGGTCTTTCAAGTGTTGTTAACCTCTCCAAAATCAACTCCAATGTTCCTTGAATTCCCCTTTAGGTCTGTTGCAGGTTTTGCTGGCCTGTAGTGAGCTCAGCCAAAGCCCCATCATGCATCCAAAACTTGAAATCGAGTACCCTCAGCCATTTGCACAACCCACAAGCTGTAGAATCGACTGCTCTGATACCAATTGTCAAGATCTAAGTATGGATCTATGAATAGAAATTGTAATAAAGTCATGTGTTCTGAAAAAATGCTTCTTACTATGATATTGAAGTTTCATTTAAGATAATTGATGTTTAATTCTGCTTAAATTGTTAGGGGGAAGTGATGAGCATGAATGAACAAATCAGAAATTTAGAGACAGTAACAGTACCTGAATTGGAAAAGCAACTTGGATGCAAAAGCAATGAATCACTGAGCAATTACCTATTTATGGTGGGAACCGGAGGAAATGACTTTTCACTAAATTATTTCTTGAATTTTCCAAACAACAATGCTACTCTTAAAGGCTTCATTTCTAAATTGATCATTCGTCTCACTCAACAGTTCCAGGTGTGTGTGTTCTTTACCACTTTTATATTCTCTTATTAATTTACAATATTTGTTTTATTTAGGTTTTAGTATAGTTTGAGACAAGAAAAATTAACTCTGGGGGACTAAAATACAAGGATCGATCAACATATACTTCAATCTGAATTTGGACTTTCCATTTAATTACTACATTATTGATAACGTAACTTGAATTCTTAAACTCCATATAACAAGTTATATAAATCATTTTTTTTTTATAGTTAAGGGTATTTTAAAAACTTTTGAAAAAGTCATAGTAGCTAGATTATTTGACTTTTGGGCTATACAAATGGGACAATATTGGGAGCACTACTAATTAGGGAATATGATGATCTGCAAGAAATTGCAAGCTATACTTTTACCTAAATTAAATTTTTTCTTTAAATTCTTACCTAAAATTTTGAAACATGCAGTGGCATATGCTTTTGCATTCTTAAATAATGATGGTCAAAAGAAACAGGAGGACATAACTTAAGTAGAAAACATTGTTGTTGGTGACCTGTATAAACTGTAAACAACTTATATAAAAATAAAGAATTTTGAAATTTTTTCCTAGGTAGTTTCGCACGTTAGCAAACTTAAATGTAGTCACTAAAATAATTGAAATAGTAAAAATAGGTGAACAAAGTAGTGTTTATTTAGTCAGAAAGTCACTTACAATTGATATTTTACTCAAAAGAGCACCTAAGCCATAACTTAATATATCCAATCACTTTTAAATGACGTACACTTGATTTTTTAAGTAAAAAAATATATTAAACTCAACCTATTTTAACCAACAATCTCAGTCAATTAAAATTTATTTTATATCGTCAGCGTATATATATAATCTTAATATTATTTCATTTTGCAGAGATTGTACAACTTGGGAGCAAGGAAATTTGTGGTAATGTCAGTATATCCTAATGGGTGCAGCCCAATGGTTCTGGCCAGAGTCCCCATTCCCCCGCTCACTGGCTGCGTAGAAACAGTAAATATAGCTCTACATATCTACAACACTAACTTAAGGAGCTTGCTCGATAACCTCACGCAAAAAATGCCTGGTTCTAAGTTTGTCTATGTTAACGTCTACAAGATCATTAAGGATATCATATTTACTCCTTCTCAATATGGTATGATCTTTCTTCTTTCTTTTTTCAATTCATAATTGAAAGAGAATATTTTCTTAATTATTTTTATTAATGAAAAATGTATATATACATGATATATAATATTTAATTATGGAAAGTAAATCTATCTTTTTCTAATATAAGACTACTACATTGTTTTAATACAAGACTACTATCATAATTACACATGTACAAAAATTCTAATAATTACAAGAGAATATATGTGTATATACACGTGATATACACGGTACATCCACGCATATTCTTTCACACCCCCGCAGTCATAGCGGGCGGTTGTCGTACGCTGAGACTGTCTCTAAAATCTTCAACCAGAACTAAGGGAAAACTCTTAGTAAAGATGTCAGCAATTTGGTACCGTGAAAGAACATGCATGACATGTACTTGTCCACGAGCTACCTTTTCGCGAACAAATTGAATATCCATCTCGATGTGTTTAGTGTGTTGATGTTGGACCGGATTCCCAGAGAGATAGACTGCACTAACATTATCGCAGTAGACCAAGGTAGCTTTTTGAATAGAAAAGTGAAGCTCTAATAGGAGATTACGCAGACAACAAGACTCAGACACCACATCTTGTTCCTTATTTACCTGGGTGCACTTGGCTACCCCTCGATACTCGGCTTCGCACTGGATCGCGATAAAGTAGCCTTGCGTTTAGCCGACCAAGAGATCAAGTTATCACCAAGAAACATACGATAACCAGATGAATGTCTGGTATCTGAACATCCACCCCAATCATCATATGTATAAGAATGAGAGTAGATACGGAGGATGGATATAAGTGCAAACCATAATCAAAAGTGCCCTGAATGTAACACACAATGCGTTTGAGAGCGTGCATGTGTTCGTCCCTCGGATCATGCATAAATAAACACACCTGCTGCACTGCATAAGTAATATCGGGCCTCGTGAATGTAAGATACTGAAGAGCCCCCGCAAGACTGCGATAGTGGGAGAGATCCTCATAAGGTGTGCTAGAATTAGCACTCAGCTTCGGTTTGGTGTCAACCGGAGTAGGAGATGACTTACAGGATGACATGCCAACCCGTTCAATAATCTTAGCTACATACTTGCTCTATGATAGAAATAGACCACATGCATGACGAGTTACGGCTATACCCAAAAATAACTCAAAGGCTCCAAGTCTTTCATATCAAATTCGGAGCTGAGAAGAGACATGATAGACTTGCGCAGTTTATCATACCATGTAAAGAATGGATTTAGGCCTAACTCAACCCCAAAATCTAGCTTGTAAGGTGAGGATTGTCCAAGTCCATATAAGGAGTCCATGTTCCCATTCCATATCCGATGTAGGACTCTTTAACACTCCCCCACCGATGTGAGACTCTTAACAATCCCCCGCACACCCAGACATTGTTAATTGGAGTTCGGATAATATAATTTGGGGGCCCAACATCGGTGAACAAATAATTGGAATATGCATGACTCTGATACCATGAAAGGGAATAAACTCTTGATTATTTTCATTAATGTAAAAGGTATATATACATGATATACAATATTTAATTATGGAAATTAAATCTACCTTTTCCTAATATAAGACTACTACCTTTTCTTAATACAAGACTACTATCATAATTACACATGTACACAAATTCTAATAATTATAAGAGAATATATGTGTATATACACGGTACATCCACACATATTCTTTCAATAATAAACAGATGAATGTCCTATATGTATTTTCTTAGCATGCACAATTATGTTATATGTTCTTCGAGTCGAGGGTCTATCGAAAACAATATATCTATCCCCTTAAGGGTAGGGGTAACCGGTAAGTTCGGCATATATCTTACACTCCTCAGACCCATTTGTGAAATTGTACTGGATATACTAGTGTTCAGTGGCGGATGTAGCATGCTAGGTGGGCGTTCAATTGAACCCCAAGCTTTGAACGCGGATAAATTTATGTGTAAAAAATTATGAAAATTGCAATAAGTAGTAGACATGAACCCATAACTTTTAAAGTATAACGGGTTCAAACTAAGAATCTTAAAAGGTTGAACTGATAGAGTTTAAATTATGAATCCGCCTATGCTATTGTTGTTGTTGCACAGTTATGTTATACTCCCTCTGGTTCATTTTAAGTGTTTTTAAGATTATGACACATCAATAAAAAGTTCAATTAGTAACATTAACTATAAGAGGTTTATTTGAATAAATTAATTACTGCCCTTTATCTCTCCTCAAGAATGGAAAATCTTTTTAAAAAAGTTGTATAGATAATTTCTTACTAGATCAATGATATATTTGGAAAAAAAGTAGCCCTATCTTGATATCTTAAATGACATTTAGTATATGGACCAAATTTAAAAGGCTAAAAATACTTGAAAGGGACTAGAGGGAGTACATTTATTTACGATAACCTCCTAAGTTTTTGAACAAAAAGGTAGAAAAGGAAGACTCAACTCATTATTTCCTAATGTTATGGAAAAAAATATAACAAGGATTTTAGATATGGAAACAAAACAGCATGTTTCTCTTTCCTTTTTTTTTTTGACAAAAAACAAAAGATTCGTTAAAAAATGTCAAACGTATATATATATATATATATAATCAAATAGTAATTAAAATTACTAAGTTTAGCATCCAATGTGCAATAATGCCAATATATATTACTAATCTACATTCTCAAAGTTGAGATTTAAAAGAGCTACTGCTGTTTTGTTTTCTTTTCTGGATCACTTTGCACGTTATTGTTTAAAGTTGCACGATAATTTTTCACGAAACAATAACCCCTCGCTCGCTTCAAACGAGAAAGTGATGATTTTTTTTCTTCCAATGGTGACAAGTCTTTAATTTTCATTTACATACAGGCTTTGATAATACTATTAATCCTTGCTGTGAAGTTACAACCATAAAGGAAGGTGGGAATGAAACTTTGTGCAAAAACGGAGGGAATGCTTGTCCAAGTAGGACCAAATTTGTCTGGTTTGATGGTTTGCATCCCACTGAAGCTGTCAATATTGTGCTTGCTAACAAGGCCTTTGCTTCTGATCTTGATAGTGATGTCTACCCCACAAATGTTAAAAAACTCATGGAAGAGTAACATAATATATATGGATTTTCATGTTCTTGTTTTCTTAGACTAGCTAGTAGTACGCACCTATAATATTAATGGTGTAGAAATGTATTTTCAGAACAATGTTTGCAAACTTGGACAATATGTAGGACCTTTTTTTTTTAGCCTAGCAAGAGATTTTAGAAATTTGGTGGCTATAATTTTAGTTAATTATATGTCCTATTTCACAAGATATATCTATGTTAAGACGTGGAGGTCGATAGGATAAGGTCCCATTTTACAAGAGAGATCTCTATGATAAGTTATAAACGATCAATATAATAAAACACATTTTTTATAGTATTATTTTCTTCTATTCAAATTATAATCAGCTCTTTATATTATTTCATCGTTTTGGGATTGATATGAGGTTTATATTAATATATTTTGTGCACACAGGAATGTTTCTATTGTTGGAAATTATAATGCAAAAAATGAAGAAAATACTGTCATGTCCAAATTAAGAGTGGCCAAGGGGTCTGTTCTGGGCGGGCCGGATCTCAAGTGGGTCGGGTAGGGGCGGACTGGGAGAAGGGGCGGGCCTGTCCGGCGCTCGGGCCGGCTCTGTCAAGTGATCGAGCAAGTCCCGTCCCAATCCCGATCCCGCTTCAGACGGCCCGGCTCGGGCGAAACGGCGGGTTTTTTTTTTAATAACATATGTATAAAAAAAACTCAATAAACAAAATAAGATAGTGTAATAAAAATATCTCAAGGCTGTTTTTGTGCCTCTTATATTATTTAATAAACATATGATTTTTTTGTAATACAAATACAATTGTCTAAAATCTAAATTACAACTTTGTGGTGTTGTCCAAAAGTTGCAAATTACATAATAAAATTACAATTAAAAAAATTACATTCTAAAAAAAAACATGTTCGAATTGCTTGATGATTTCATGTGGTTCTTCGGTTGGAATTGGTATTTGTTGGTCAAATTGATCCACGTCGCTTCCACTACCTTCGGTTAAGATTTTGTTGTAGTTTTCATCATCTTCTTCGTTGATCTCCGGTTGACCGCACCTTCTCCGCTCCGCTCGTATCCAATCTCTGAATAATACCGCACTTCCAAGTCGCTCTCCGCTAATGAGTGTCTGTGGTCTCCTATTTGATATCCGTCACAGAAAAACGCTTTCAAACGCAGCTTGACTACGCTTGAATGTTCAAAACATCTCGAGCCATCAATGAAAGTGTCGGAAAGGTCTTCTCATTCCCTCCAAGATTTCAAAGAAGTCTTCATGTCCATCTTCATTGATAACTTCTTGATACTGCATGTTAACCCTGCAAAACAAAAATATCCAACTCGCTAATTTGGTTAGTAGTAGAGGTATTTATCGACATTCTATTTCTGAGGCTTTCAATACTAGCCGCAGAAACAGCATGTCTTTTGTGAGGTTGTGTTGAAGATGAAGAAGATGGTATGGAAGCTGGTAAGTTACTAGCATTTTATTGTTGATAAAATCCATATATATTTTTGCATTGGTGTTCTACGCTAGACAATATTTCTTCTTTAGTTTGTTCAATAGGTGGTGGGTGATTTAGATTTTTGAGACTTGGAGGTGGTAGTACTTCTATACAATCGTAAATAGCTTCAATTAGTGATTTAGTACCGTCTATTTTAATAGTCGGATTTAATACAGCACCAATAATATAAATAGTGGGAATAGGAATAAAATATTTTTTTATTTTGATAAACATTTTTTTCATAGCTGACATATAAGCTGGTTTTTCCATATATTCACTAAGTAATAAAAATATTAGAGTTATATAAAATAACATAGTTGAAATAGTAGGATAATATATACCGGAAAATTCTTTTGTTGCTTGAAAAATTTCTCTAAAAATACAATAAGTTCGAAAATTTTTACCCAATCACTATCTAAAATCATATCAGCTGGCTTTTTATTATGAGAGTTAAAAAATAAAGTTATAGGTAATTTATAGTCATAAGCAACAAGTAGTTGCTCGTATAAAGAATTCCACCTAGTGGATACTTCTTGTGGAATTTTTCTAAAAGGTAGTCTACAATCATGACAAATTTTTTTATATTCTTTTCTACGTTGTACTTTATTACTTTTAAAAATAAAGTTTATAGCAAATTGTATTTTACTAAGAATGTCTTCAAAAAGTGATAGACCATCCTTTACAATTAAGTTATATATATTGCACGCACATTTTATATGAAAATGGTCTGAAAAAGATGGAGTTAAACTATTTTTTTAAATTGTAATTGCGTAATTGTTATTAGAAGCGTTATCTAATGTAATAGTCATAATTTTATCGGTAATTCCGTAATAATCGCACACTTGATAAATATTTTCTGCAATAAAAGTACCAGTGTGCCTATCATCTATATATCTATACGCTAAAATACGTTTTTGCATAGACCATTTATAATCTATCCAATGACAAGTTACAGTTAAATAATCATGGCCGTTAGTATTACGACCTATATCAGACGTGATAGATACTTTGCCATTAAAATGATATAATGAAAAACGTAAATATTGTTGATATTCATGCGCGAATTTAAATACATCTCTCTTAACAGTTGATCTAGGAAAACCGTTAAAAGCAGGATTATATATATCTCTAATGTAATGAATAAAATTGGGAGATGAAGGAAATGAAAAAGGCAAACCCTCCACAATAACTAATTTTGATATTGCTTTTCCTATCTCTATGTTTATTGTATTTAGAGCCTACAATTCCCCCCCCCCCCCCCGTCATAGGGTTAATTTGACCAGATTTGGTCCTGACAAGACGTGATGTGAACCTTGTCCCGATGGAGCGGGCGTTTGCGCACCCGGTTTTGAAGCCTGGTATTGGGCATACCTAGTTGGATGAGCACTTACTACGTGTCTAATTAAACCCCCCGTCCCACCGTGACCTTTTTTCAGTTTTAAATTTTAAAACATTTTTACAAATTTTACATATGGCTACTTGATTCTCTACGTCCCTATCAAAAAATGTCCGTGCATCTGATTTTAATGGTCGTTTTGCTGGACCTCGTCTCATACTAGGGGGAATAGGAGGTATTTCAGTTGAAGGTGCACTAGTGGGTGTGTTGTCATCAACATTAGTGGGTATATCATCTAGATCATCGTCTAAATTAAAGTCTTCTTGAGTTCCAGAAAATAGCTCCTGGTCTAAATCTAATGGTATTGTAGGAAAATGTTGAGTATCAACAAAATCATCATGTGTAGGAATAAGATGACTAGAAGAAGTACCCTTGCCTTGATTGCCCCTACTAGAAGAAGCACCCTTACCCTTACCCTTAAACATACCTTTTAATCCTTCCATTTTAATTATGATAATAAATAAATAAATAATTAAAGACAATAAAATTAAGTGACCTAAATAAAATAAACAGACAATAATAATTTAATGAAGGAACGAATGTACCAAACGCCGACGTAACGTCGACGTGTAATCGAGAGGTTGAAAATTGAAACTTTGCTCGATGAAAGATCCTCAAGCTAGTTGCCAACTTCACTTCCAATTCCCAAATGAATAAATAAAATTGAATATTTAGCAAACAATGTAGACTTGTAGAGAGATATATTGAGAAATTAGAGAGATTGTAGGAAGATTTGTGAGAAAGATGAAGAGAAAATGAGTTATTTATAGTTGAAAAATTGGGTTAAAGTGTAAATATAATAACTTATGAGTTAAAAATAAATATTAAGGGGTAGGGGGTTGGGGGAGGGGGGGCCTAAAATGGCCGTTGGCCAACGGCCATAATCTAAAATGGCCGTTGGTGCAACGGTCATTTTTGCAAAGGGGGAAAAGGGCGGGGTCGGGCTCGGGCTCGGGATGGGGTCGGGTCAAGCGGGCCTGGGGCCGGCTCGGGTCTCGCGGGCGAGACATCGTCCAGTCCCGAGTTCGAGTCCCGCCCCCGTTATTTTTATTTTTTTTTGGCGAGGTCGGGGCGGGACCGGGGCGGGCTCGGGACGGGGTCGGGTCGGGGTCGGGCTGTCCCGGCCCACTGGCCAGCCCTAGTCCAAATACATCCCTTGAGATAACGGACAACAAAGTACATCCTCTTGAAATAATGGTTATCCAAATACATCTTCTCAAAATAATGAACAGTCGAAGTTCATTATTCAAGATTCAATATTCCAGTATTGAGATGTTTCCAAGTTTAACTCAATGGTTTTATGTAGGGGTGGTCGTATATCGGTTCGGTTCGATTTTGTATCCGAAAAATATGAACCGAATAGAAATCGGTTTTTTTAAAAAAAAAACGAATACAACTTTTTTTAAAAAAAAAACGATCTATCGGTTTATTTCGCCAAACGTATCGATTTATATCGATTTTTTTCAATTCAACTATAAAGTCCAAATGATTTATGTTTTTTTAAACATCAACAGCAATTCAAAGAAATGCAAAGAAAGATATTAGTAGCAACAACAACAAATAATTTTAACAGAACATACATAGATTGGTTTTTAAACAACAACAAAGAAGAGAAGGTGAAGAAGCAAGCAAAGAAGAAGAAGAAGAAAGCAAAGAAGAACAAAGAGAGGAGGAAGCAAAGAAGCGACAAGCGGTGAGCCAACAACAAGAAGAGAAGCAAAGAAGAACCAACAAAAGAAGCGAAGAATAAAGAGCGACAAGAAGAAGAAGCAAAGAAGAAAGAAGCAAAGAAGAAGAAACAAAGAAGTAGAGTAGAGCCAAAGAACAGCGATGGCCACTACAAAAATTTATGAAGGCCATCGCTGTTGCTGGAATTCTGCGTTGAAGGCAAAACTATGGGTTGAAGTGGCCTTCGTTAGTGTTGAATGAAGGCAAAACTAAAATCCATTTTTGGGTTGAAGGCAAAACTAAAATCCATTTGAAGATTTAGTGTTGAATGAAGGCAGCAAAATGAAATCCATTTAGGGGTTAGGGCTTTTATTTATATAGGGGTATGGCTAATTACAAGAATAACCCCGGTTTTCGGTTCGGTGTATCACAAAATTATGTGAACCGAACCGATTCGATTTAAAAAAATTTGAATCGGTTTTTTTGAAATCGGGTTTGTAACAAAATTTAAACCGAACCGATTCGCCGGTTCGGTTCGGTTTTTTCGGTGCATCAGATTTTTTGCCCACCCCTAGTTTTATGGTAAATTTTAGTCTAAATATATTTGATAAATTATAATTATAGTAGTTTATTAGAATAGGGTTTCCTTGTTAGACTAGGGAAATGAGAACTTTTGCCTCTATATAAAGAGGTCATTATAATGAATGAAACCAAGAAAGAATTCTCTCAATATTTTTCTTCTCTTTAAATTTCCGTCGCCTCTCAAATTTAACATGGTATCAGAACTTCTACGATCCTGGTAAATAATCAAAGAGCTTTCATTGCCGGGAGACGACACTAGTTAAGATTTATAGTTAGAATTAATATAAAAATAATTTTTTCTATTTTGAGTTAAAGTAGGTTTCATACTGTTATAAATAAGGTTGTTGTTAGTTATTTTTATAATAAGAGAGAGCAAGACAAACATAGTGGAGATTGTACAGAGCATTAAGAGATTCATAGAGTTCATCAATAAAATATTCTCATTCATTGTTAAATTTGAGAGGTGACGAAAATTTAGAGAGAAGAAAATATTAGGAGAATTCTTTCTTGGTTTCATTCATCATAATGACCTCTTTATATAGAGGTAAAAGTTCTCATTTCCCTATTCTAACAAGGAAACTCTATTCTAATAAACTACTATAATTATAATTTACCAAATATACACAGACTAAAAATTTATCATAAAACTAATAGAGCTAAACTAGGAAACATCTCAATATCCAGCATATTAAACGTATTCATCCAAATACATCTTCTTGAAATAATGAACAATCAAGGTTCATTACTCAGATTCAATGATCTGATACATCAAATGTATCTAGCCTTGACCTCTAGTTATCATCTACCTATATAAAGAGGTTTAGGGGTCTCTTGTCAACATACTGAAAATCATCTCTCCTTCTTCTCCGGACAATCTTCTTTGTGAAAATTCCAAACTTCCAATCGCTAGTGCAAGTGTTTGGGAGTGTTGTGGAACCTTAGGGAGCGACCGGGCTAAATGATTTGCACCACTGACGCTCCGAAATCGCTTTCAAGACAGTGACTTGCCACGACGCAGTGTTGATTCAATAAGTTATTTTCTTGTTTAACTTGTTCTTGTTCAATATTGTTCTAGGTTTTTCCTACATCTATCTCCCTTTTCATGATCACATGGGCATCACAGTCATGTGTTGGTCAATCAAGTGTTCTTTTGAAAAAAAAAACATTAAGAAAATGAAATAAGTAAAACTTCCCAGTCCTAAGATGAAAATCACAATTAAAATAAGAAAGGGAAAGAGGAAGAACATTGCACTATTAATGTTGTTTACCCTAAATTAAGGTACAATTGAATTTGTATGTGGTTTAAATGATATGTGAATTAATTCGCTTAAGAAATAATACAAAATGATAAGCAACAAGTAAATAAGTTAAATGAATATGGAATGATAAAAGTAATAGAATTAGCCTTAAATTTGAGCTTGTGGATATCTCTTGATTGAATTACTCCGAGTCTCTTAGAACAGTTCAAACCCGAAGCAAAAAGTAAGAATAATGCTATAAATTGCTTTAAAAATGAATAATGAACTTGTTAAGCTGTTCTCAGATGATCCTCCAAAGCGAGGATTCCACCTTATTATATAGGTGTGAATTTACAGTTGAACAACCGAAAATCTATCCTAATTATTACACAATAAATGCTAATTAATAGCTCTTTAATATGAAGAGAGTAAGGACTGACGTAATATCTGGTCAATTTCTCCCGGGGTAACCCGCACCTGTTCATCTGGTTATATTCATGCAAATCCCTGTTATAACTTATAACTGCAAGTCTCAATTGACACCAAATCTAATTATTTGTTCCGAATGTGATGTCCGGCCTTGTCACGTGTCATGTTTAGTTTTACCGTATACAAGTATTGTTATGAAAGCTAAAATTTCGTTTGGAAGATTAAATTTATTCTAATGTAAAACCTCAAATGAGATGATATGTTTAAATTATAAATTTTATTTTTTATAAATTTAAAATTAAATCAAACCCGATCATATAAATTGAAAAAGAAATACTAACAAATAGAAATATATAAAGAGCCACATACATGCATAGAAGAGTACTTGAATGAGTCATCCTAATTAACTCTTTTGTCTATTCGAGAATCAATCAAATGGTTTACCAATTGGTGAAGTCTGAAGAAAATTGTCCGAGAAGAGCCATTGTATTTATGTTTGACTTATTTTGTTTGAACAAACCAGTCCTATCTGAAAGAATATGGTTGACTTGACTTTCTCATTTAGTGGCATTTTGATGCCGTTTAACGTTTGAACTTACAATTTGAATAAGAAAATAATCTATAAAGATTTCATATGTTTATTTATAATTATTCGTCTTCTTTTTTCTAACATAGAATATGTCATATAACTAAAATTACATTTGTATTGGATTACAAATTAAAGCTCCCTCAATCAAATATTCCTTTTAATAAAAAATATTTGGGGTCGATGAATTTATTATGTTCTCAAAGAATTCATCACGATAGCAAGACTATTTTTGTATTGATCGTCATTTTACTGCAATTTTCTTTCTTTATTCAATTGACACCGGTTATATTCCCTTAGGAGGACGTCTCCTTAGTTTGCATACTTTTGATAATCGGCTTTGGTCGCTCTTTTGAGCATTATAATATATCTTTTAGATAAAAAGATAATAATACAACTTTCGCTAAAATAAATAGTAATTTTACGCCTAGAAATAATATTAAGTACAATTTTGGTCCACAAGAATGACTTAACGAAGTTGATGCGCTAAAGTCAAATCTTAATGTGAGGCCTTTATTTTTAAATTTCATATATTTTTTTATTTGAAATCTATTTTATAAGTAATATAGGCATTTAAAATAGAATTAAGTCCTTCACCTATTGCATATTTCGATTAGAGTTTTTTTAGTTATATTATTTTTAATACAAAATAAGTCTAAACCATTAATATCCCGTAACTATTATGTTTTAAAGAACTTTTGGGGTTAAGGTAATGTTTTTCAAGATTCTTATCACCTAATTATCTCAAAATTTTACCAGTAAATAGAAAATAAAGAATCTTTCTGTACCCTTCAAATTATTCAAGTGTATTTGAAGTTTTTATTTTCCTTTTCTTAATTTAAATATATATTTTTACTTTAAAATACTTAACTTTAAAAAAAAATTAATTCATAAACGTATTTTTTGCGCGGATTTCCTTTAAAGGCACTGGTCTTTAATTTTTGCCTCTCAAATTGTTGGTCTTTAATTTTGTCTTTCTCTTAAAAAAGTGACAGAATATATCCTGAGGTCCTAGATTCGAAACCTCGCTCAGTAAAAAAAAATTTAAAAATTCGCAAGGCAGAGTCAAAGTTTGCCTTATGCGCAAACTCTACCAGGCAAACAATGCCTTGCGAATTTTTTAAAATTTTTAACTGAGTTTGAGTTCAAACTCAGAATCCAAATTTTTTTAGGTAAAACATAATTTATTTATTTTTAATTTAATAGATAAAAATTAAAGACCGCCCAAAAATAAGGGCGCGAATTGTCCTACATAAACCTCTTACTATACTTAAAAGATGAGGCCTTAAAATATTTGAAGCCTAAAGCCCTTATTTTACTTGCTTACAAGTTACAACATTGATGGTCCAATAGATATAGCATTCTTTATTTTTAATTCATTTTCAATAACTAAGAGTATTTTTGATCATTTTTTGCTTTATTTATATGAACTGCTTAACAATATTATATTCTAAAATTAAATCACACGTTATAATTTTCAATCAATTAAAGTCAAACACAAATACTTCCAGCCAAATACGAATTCCATAATCAAGATTTTCAAGTCCACCAAGTAGAAATGTAAAACCCACAAAAGTCTCAAGTCTTCTCCTCTTCTTCCCACCTTCTCTTGTCTTCTTCATCCCCCCTAACCCCAACACAACAACAATGCCACAAACCCCATAAATCACACCAAAAAACAGCTCTTTCTTCACCACCCATTTTCCCCAAAAAATGAAACCACAACTATTCATCATCATTTTCATCATTATCATCACCACCACCACCACAAAAGCTGCAGATATTCTTCCTGGTTCAACCCTTTTAGCTTCAAACCCAAACTCCAAATGGTCCTCTCCAAATAACACCTTCACTCTTTCCTTCTTACAACTTGACCCCACAAACCAAGACACATATTTTGCTGCTATTTCTTACAACAACATAATACCTATATGGAAAGCTGGTGGTCCAGTTGATTCTTTAGGTGCACTTAGGTTCCTCTCTAATGGTAACCTTCAACTCACAAATGGAACTTCTAATGATGTTGTTTGGAGTTCAAGAACTGCAAATCTTGGTGTTTCCTCAGCTTTTCTTGATGATAATGGTAATCTTGTTCTTAAAAATGGTACCTTTATGAATATTTGGTCTAGTTTTGATAACCCAACTGATACTATTGTACCTTCTCAAAGTTTCAATAGTAATCATGTTTTAAGATCTGGGGTTTATTCTTTTAGGCTTATGAATAATGGGAACTTGTCACTTTTGTGGAATGGTACTATAGAGTATTATAATTCTGGTTGGAATTCTTCTGCAAGTGTAAATTTGAGTTCACCTAGTTTGAGAATGCAACCAATTGGGATTCTTTCACTTAATGATCCTAGCCTTTCTAGTCCTTTGAATGTTGTTTATAGTAGTGATTATGCTGATGAAGGGAATATTCTAAGGTTCTTGAAATTGGATGTTGATGGGAATCTTAGGATATATAGTTCTACACAAGGTAGTGGGACACAAAATGTGAGATGGGCTGCTTTGACTGATCAATGTCAGGTTTTTGGATATTGTGGGAATTTTGGTGTTTGTAGTTATAATGAAACTGGCCCGGATTGTGGATGTCCGTCGCAGAATTTTGAGTTTAATGATCCGAATGATAGTCGAAAAGGGTGTAAGAGGAAAGTTGATCTTAGTAATTGTCCTTCCAATGCGACTATGTTGCAATTGGATAATGCTAAGTTCTTGACTTATCCTCCGGAATTGTCTGAGCAGATTTTTTCTGCTGGTATTTCTGCGTGTAGGTTTAACTGTCTTGTTAATGGTGCTTGTGTTGCTTCGACTTCTTTAGCTGATGGTACCGGGATGTGTTATATTAAACAGCCTAACTTTGTTAGTGGCTATCAGGCGCCAACCCTTCCTAGCACTTCGTTTCTTAAGATTTGTGGGCCTTCAATGCCTAATCCTACTGCCGTTTCAGAAACTGTTGAGAAGAAAAATAAAGGGAAGGTTCCTGGCTGGGTTGTTGCACTAGTGGTTGTGGCTAGTCTCTTGGGTTTGATCCTTTTAGAGGGCTGTTTATGGTGGTGGTGCTTTAGGAACAGTTCTAAACTTGCATCACTGTCATCTCAATATGCGCTTCTTGAATATGCCTCTGGTGCCCCTGTGCAGTTCACGTACAAGGAGCTTCAGCGGGCAACAAAGGGGTTTAAGGAGAAGCTTGGTGCAGGAGGATTCGGGGCTGTTTATCGGGCAGTTCTTGCTAATAGGTCTGTTGCTGCAGTTAAGCAGCTAGAAGGGATTGAGCAAGGTGAGAAGCAATTCAGAATGGAGGTTGCAACTATAAGTAGCACACACCATTTGAATTTGGTGAGGTTAATTGGTTTTTGTTCTGAAGGGCGCCATAGGCTACTGGTCTACGAGTTCATGAAAAATGGTTCTCTTGATAAGTTCCTGTTTGCAGAAGATCAGTCGTCAGGAAAGCTTTTGAACTGGGAGCAACGATATAGTATTGCTTTGGGGACAGCAAGAGGTATCACATACCTTCACGAGGAATGCCGAGATTGTATAGTTCATTGTGACATAAAGCCTGAGAACATATTGTTGGATGAGAACTACACTGCCAAAGTATCAGATTTTGGCCTTGCTAAGCTCATTAACCCGAAGGACCATAGGCATAGAACCTTGACAAGTCATGTGAGGGGTACTAGAGGATACTTGGCTCCAGAGTGGCTGGCCAATCTTCCTATAACTTCCAAATCTGATGTGTACAGTTATGGTATGGTATTACTGGAAATAGTGAGTGGAAAAAGGAATTTTGAAGTATCAGAAGAGACTAACCGGAAAAAGTGCTCCTTGTGGGCATATGAAGAATTTGAAAGGGGTAATACAGAGGCTATTTTGGACAAAAAGCTTTCCAAACAGGAGATGAATATGGAACAAGTTATACGAGCAATTCAGGTGAGCTTTTGGTGCATCCAAGAGCAACCATCTCAAAGGCCAACGATGGGGAAGGTGGTTCAGATGTTAGAAGGCGTTATGGAGATTGATCGACCACCAGCACCCAGGGCTACTGAAGGGTCCTTTGCTGGAACTAGCTTAAATGCCAGCAGCACAAGTGCTCTTTCCACTTTTGCAGCCTCGGCCCCAGCCCCCTCTTCATCATCATCGTTACAAACTGCAAAGAATGTCGATAGGCAATCATCATCACTTTTACACTCCGAAATTGAGTGACTGTAAACCATGCACTTCAGATTCCCTACAGGAACTGATGGGAATTTTAGTATCTCTAAGATCATAGTTTGACTTGTGTCTTGCAATTCATATTGTATAATACGGTAGATAGGTTTTGCATATATATTTGGGTATATATATTGATATCTCGTGACTAGTTAATATTGGGAAATACCACTTGTTTTCCATATCCTATTATTCGCCAGAATTCGACGACTCTGTCCATGTCTGTCCCATGTTTTTGATACAAGCTAGATATATAGTTCGTTTATGAGAAATTTATCACCAAGGAAAACATTCTCTCCCAAAATACTAGACAGTCTTTGGGGTGCTTCGGTTGGTGAAGTGCTGGTCTTGTAAGGGGATGGTACATTTTGATGCCAATATTGACCTCCTTTAATTCTTTAGTAGGGAGTGAAAACCTGCCCAATAATGTGAAAACTAGATTGCTTTAAGCTTCTTTGCACCAACAATTTAGGCCAAAATTAGTTTAGTTTAGCTTCTTTTCACTAGCAACTTTAGGCTACCTTTTTTAGTTGTAACAAAGACAATATAACACTGTAGTTACAAAAAGTTTTTATTTTATTTTATAACCGTGCTATTCAGATCAGCTTGCCCACTTTCATGGGTACCTGCTATCTCCCACCAATACAAGTATTGGATGAATCTATCCACCAAGATTTGGACAAATGGAAATTACCTTGTGTTTTCTTTTCCTTCGATAAACATTGAATATAAAATCTCATAATTTTCAATTCACTTCATTGACCTCTAGGTCACGATCTTTGGAGGTAGTTAGAAAGAGGTAGTTAGAAAGAGTTAAAGGAGGGGATGGTTTGGTTAGGGGTGTGTGTAGAGGTAAATGATGTGAACTAGAAACATGGCTATCTATAATATCATTTGCTTGCAGAATAGAAATGCCAATTTTTGGCTCATTAATTGACTATTGTATTCATAGCTTGATATTTTAGAGGCAGTGGGTCCCAGTCTCTACATTAAACTATCTCATAATTTGGTTGGCTTTCATTTTCAATAATTTCTTGTGCTTGCTGTTGTTTAAATGAGAACTTAAAATAGGAAATAGACGGTCATTACTGGTTCACACTAATGCAATAATCTTCCTGGAAATATAAATAGCAAAAAGGAAAAAAAAACAAGGAAAAGCAAAGCACACACAGACACATCTTGCGCAAAATTCTTTTTATCTTTTTTTTTTTTTTAAGTTTTATCTTTTCCTGTAAATGAATGAGGAAAGGATCCTGTGATGCTTTGTCAGAGATCCTTTCCCCACTTAAATGGGAATAACATGGAATTGTCTTCAGATTGCCCTTTCATAATTTATTTTTACTAAAATCAAAGCTTAATTCACATCTTAATTTTGTTTACCAATGTTTTAAAAGACGGGGCGTGAGATAAGATGTTTTACTTAGCATGGGGCGAGGCGTAAGCCCCGAGGTATGAGGCATAAGCCTCACGGATCTTTAATTTTTTTACGTAATTTATAATGCAATAAAATAATATAATAACAAAAAAGATAAAAAATACAATAATAGTTTAAAAAAATTAAATACTTGATTAAAGAAACTTATAGAAAACACAACTTCTAACATGATTTTACAAGTATAAATAATGCAGTTATATAAAAGCTATTATTGTGAGATGCAAATCAACTCTAACATCTTAACTTTCAAACAATAAAGGAATCACAATTTCTTAAAATATTACTATCATACCATGCAATTTACCTCCCTAAAAGAAAATAAGTAATAAATTTTATTAGTATTATAATTAAAACATCACTCTTTCATGAATAAAATAAAATTACTTTTAAATAGCGAAATAATAAAATATAATAATTTTGAGACATAAAGAGAAATGACAAGTGAAATGTAAAATTCGGCTATGTATTCTTAAAAGAAATGTTAAGTGATATTCACCCTCATGGTGTTGTCAAACAGTAAATATATAATACTACGACTTGTTATTTGAGCTATTCTCAATCATATTATTTCTATAGATGAAAAAAATCTATTAAACACCATTTATGCATAAAAGAATTGTGAGGTAAACAGTGTTAACTAAGGAATTTGACACATAATTTGTGTAAGAATTATTAGGCGAGTCCGAACGTTGAAGGTAAGACGTGTTTAGAACATACAATCGGGCGCTTAGGACGTAAGCCTCACAGAACTAAGCTCCACACGTGAGTCCCGAAGCATTTTATTAGTGCCCCGCCCGAGGCGAGTCTCAAAACTGCCTTTTAAAACACTTTTATGTACAAACTCTTGTGTTGCGCTCCTACTGTTGTGCGGAATGCACTGAAATCTATTAAACATGAGCTGAAACACCTCTAACACCAGGGAATTCTCTAATATCAACAGGAAAATGGCGAAGGTGAGTCAACAACTAATTCATCTGTAGGAACAAATGAGAATAGTGGGAACTAATTATCTCCTTTCAGTGTCATAGTAATGGACATTAATAGGAGATAATTGGATTCTATAGCCAACTGCTGGGAACTAATGCCCAATAACTTTCAGAAATACATCCAACAGTCATGAATGAAGGAAACAAGCTTAACAGGTCACAACAATTCATGTTTATTAAGCAAGTGACCAAGGAAGAAATCTATGAAGCAATGCAAAGTATAGATAGCCAGAAAGCCACTGAGCTGGATGGTTTCAATGGATTTTTTTCCCCTAGAAAACATGGCCCGTTATAGGTGATGATATCACATAGGCAGTGCTGAAGTTCTTTGAGACTGTTAAATATACACAATTATGTGTAATTTATGGTAAATATTTAGTATCCTAGTTTAGGTAAGGTTGTAATATAATTAGTATTGTATTACCATAATTAGTGTATTACCATAAATGTATAGAATAAGGTTTTATGAATAGAATAGGAATATGATTCTCCTATTATGTAACTTGTATATATAGTCTTTCAATTAATGAAAATAATCAAGGAGATTATTTCTTTCATGGTATCAAGAGACTAGGTCTAACAAAATTTTCTCTCCCAAAATTTTGTCCCTTCGGCCGAAACCCCCCCCCCCTCGGGTTTTTCTCTTCCAAATTTGTCTTCCGCTCTCAAAATCTCTCTTACTATTCCCAAATTTCCCCTCATTCTTCGTTCTTTCAATATGTCTAAGAACAATTATCATCCTGCCCTCATAGTTTCTAACGTCAAGAACAGTATCCCTATTGTGCTTGAGATGGAAAACGTCAAATATGCTACGTGGGCAGAATTGTTTAAAATTCACGCTATCTCCCATCAAGTTATCCATCACATCATTCCTCCCGCTACACCTCTTCCCGCGGAGGATCCTCAGTTATGGATTACTCTTGATGCTACCGTTCTCCAGTGGATCTATTCCACTATTTCGATTGACCTTCTACAGACGATTATTGAGCCGGATACCACGGGTATGGCTACCTGGAATAGATTGCGTGACATATTCCAAGATAACCAACATTCACGTGTCGTCACACTCGAGCAGGAATTCTCTCAAGAAACTCAAGGAGTTGGCGGATCAACTCCGTAATGTTGGCGCACCTGTAACAAATAATCGTCTGGTTCTACAATTGGTTGTCGGCCTTTCAGAGGCCTATAATGGTGTTGGAACTCTCCTTGGTATATGGACACCGGTGCCACTACCCACGTGACTTCCGATTCAGGTACTCTCTCATCTTATTCCAATTTGAGCAACCCTCGGGGTATAATTATTGGTAATGACAACTCTATTCTAATTCTGGGTTATGGTCAGAAAACGTTATCTCCCCCCAATCCACCCCTTATCTTGAAAAATACTTTACATGCCCTCAAATTGATTAAAAACTTAGTGTTTGTCCGAAAGTTCACCACTGATAATTTCGTTTCTGTTGAATTTGATCTGTTTGGTTTCACTGTGAGGGATTTCAAGATGGGGAGTCATCTCATGAGGTGTGATAGTAGGGGGGATCTGTATCCTATCATGCCCGGTTTCAGTCCATCGAGTCAAGCCTTGCCATCAGCCTTTGCAGCCATTTCTCCTTCCTTGTGGCATGCTCGCCTTGGTCATCCGGGATCCTCTATTTTATCAGCTTTAGATAAAAATAGTTTATTTCGTGTAAGGGTACGAGTCGTACTCAAATTTGTCATTCGTGTTCGTTAGGAAAAATTGTTAAGTTGCCATTTGTAGACTCAAATTCTCATACTTCAATGTCATTTGATATTATTCATAGTGACCTATGGACGTCTCCTGTTCTTAGTTCGGTAGGTCATCGATATTATGTTCTCTTTTTAGATGATTATTCTAAATTTTTGTGGACGTTTCCAATTGCGAATAAATCACAAGTGTTTTCAGTCTTCATAAAATTTAGAGCGTTCATTCGTACCCAATTCGAAAGAGAAATAAAAAATATTCAATGTGATAATGAGAAAGAGTATGACAATAGGGAGTTTCGGGAGTTTTGTGCTAATAATGGGATCAATTTTCATTTTTCATGTCCTCATACATCTTCACAAAATGGGAAAGCCGAACGCAAAATTCGTTCCATAAATAACATTGTCCGAATTCTCTTACTTCATGCTTCCATACCCCCATATTTTTGGCATCATGCTCTGCAAATGGCCACATATCTCCTTAACATAATTCCTTTCAAAGGTCTGACATATTCTTCCCCCCTCCAAATCTTATATAATAAGAACCCATCGTATTCTCATCTTCGGGTCTTTGGGTGCTTGTGTTATCAGTTATTCCCATCCACCACAATTAACAAACTTCAGGCTCAGTCAACTCCGTGTGTGTTTTTGGATTATCCGTCTAATCATCGTGGTTACAAATGCTTTGATTTATCCTCCAAGAAAATCATAATTAATCGCCATGTCATTTTTGATGAAACCCAATTTCCTTTTACGAAAGTTCATACTCCTGAGCCTAGTTCGTATAATTTTTTGGATGACCAAATATCTCCGTATATTATTCGGCATTTTTCGGACATCTCCCGCACCCAAAACTCTCCAGCGGGCCCACTGGCACGTCTCGGTCAGCACTGCCCAGTCACCTAACTGGGTCAGTCCAGCCCACCACTGGAACTGGTCCAGTCCCAGTCACCATTCTCGGCCCAGCTTCTGCGTCCAGTTTTATACCTACAACTACTACATAAATAAAATGACACACCTTGACTGGAGTTCCACACCAAAGACCATTTCTTCATTCTTCACGCGTATTCTCATTGAACTCTATTTAGATTAATTCTCCCACATGGTTCATGAATCACCTAACTCTAAGCCTTTGCTCATTTTCACCTTTATGGCTGAATCTACAAAAAAAATTTGTCTTGTCACGGTACTCCTTTTTCTTTCAATCTCAAGGGTATTTCACAATGTTACTGCAACAGCAGTAGTTGAAGATGATATTAGGTGCTTACATGGACTGAAGGACTCGTTAACGGATCGTAATGGAAATTTGAATTCTTGGAACTTCTTAAACTACTCGATGGGGTTTATCTGCAAGTTTGCTGGTGTCGATTGCTGGAATGACCGCGAAAACCGGGTGATCAGCCTCGCTCTTCCAGGCATGGATCTCTGTGGAGAGCTCCCAGATGCCTTAAAATATTGTTCTTCTTTGCAAACGCTTGATCTCTCTGGAAACAGATTCATCGGTCCCATTCCTTTGGAAATTTGTAACTGGATGCCTTTTTTAGTAACACTAGACTTGTCCAACAACAGTTTCTCCGGCTCTATACCTGCTGAACTTGGAAACTGCACCTACTTGAACAAGTTAATGCTCAATAACAACAAACTCTCTGGAAATATTCCACCAGAAATCTCTAGTTTAACAAGGCTCAAGGTGCTCTCCTTGGCTAACAATAATCTCTCTGGTATCATACCCCTATTTTCAGGATTGTCTAACTTTGAATTTGGAGGAAACAGATATCTTTGCGGTGGGCCATTAGCCAAATGTGGTTGAAAATGGGAAAAATTAGCTGGTTTTGTTGAAAATGGGCCATTACTTTTTTTGGTTTTGTTGCTGCCTTTCTGTTTCTATCCTTCCATATTTGTGTTGTATTGTTGAAGTATTCGCGAATATTCTGAGAATATTCTCCGTATATTTTGTAATTATGATAGATGTATATTTAAGGTAACTTAAGATTCTAATTGTATTAGGAATCAACCTTTGTAAGGTAAGTTAGGATTCGTACCATATTAGGAATCAACCTTGTACAGCTATATATATTGTGAATAATGAAAGGAATTCCCAAGGGAAATTATTCTATCTTTCATGGTATCAAGAGCCTAAAACTTAAAACTCTACTCTTCTCCCTTCTCTTCATCAATTTCGGCCAAACCAGAAATCTGGTTTCTGCCTCCCTCTCGGCCAACTAGAAAAATCCCCTTCCCTTGGTCGGCGGCAATCATGTCTTCCCCCACAAATTCCAGTTCATCCACTGGCACACTTGACCACACATCTCCACGTTCAGTATCTTCTTTTCATCCGGCATTCGCCGTTAACAACATCAAGAATTTTATCCCTATAATTCTTGATCAAGAAGACTGTCAATATTCTATGTGGATGAAACTATTCTACATTCATGCATGTGCATATAACGTGCTCGATCACATTGACGAATTTGTTCCTCGTCCCACCGATGTTACAGACTCAATCTGGCGTCGTCTTGACACCATCGTCAAACAATGGATCTACGGCACCATCTCCAAAGATCTGTTATGCACTATCATGAAAACAGGTGCTACGGCACGTGAACTTTGGGTCCGGCTAGAAGAAATCTTTCAGGACAATAAAAATACCCGGACTGTGTATTTGGAAGAGCAATTCAACAATACCCGCCTCAAGAATTTTAACAACATGTCCGAATATTGTAAGCAACTGAAACTCATAACTGATCAACTATCAAATGTCGGGACTTCTATTTCAGAAACCAAGATGGTGCTTCAACTTGTTGCGAGTTTACCGAAAGGTGAATATGACACACTCGCAACAATGATTCAACAAGCCGACCCTCTCCCATGTTTCAACAAGGCACGTTCACAACTATTGTTGGAAGAAACTAGACGTGCTAAACAAGAGAAACATAATCAAAAGGCGTTAGCCATTGATGGGATGGCAACACCTGCGGCCAGCAGCAACCAGCAGTTCCAGTAGCAGCAGCAGGAGCAGAGCGGCGGAGGTCGTGGCGGCAGAGGTCGCAACAACAAAGGCAAGGGTCGCGGAAAGGGCCAACGCAACTGGATCGACAGCCAACCATCGACAACAAAGAAGAAGTGGTCCAACCGTAGCGAAGCGGGCCCAACCAGCAGAATCGGGCCTCGCCGCATGCCCTGCATTCGACCGCAGGGCCCGCCTCAGCAGCCTTTGGTTGATCGGGCCTCTTAGGCCCTCGCCTCACCACCAGCAGCCCAGAAATGCAACAGTCCACTGACAGGCTCAAAGAAGAAGAAGAATCGCAAAGCAAAGACATTGCGCCCAAAGAAGAAGAAGCCGCCAGCTGCCCCGACTGATTTGGGCCAGGCATACACCACCGTGAACCTTCAACAGCCCGACGACAATTGGTACATGGACACCGGAGCCAAATCTCACCTCACCCGGTCGTCAGATAACATATATCAACTACGTTGGTTAAAGTGTCCTAAATTTATTACTGTCGGCAATGATCATCGCATTCCAATTGAAGGTTACGGTAACACACACACCAAACATCCACACCCACCTTTCTCCCTAAACCACGTCCTATACACACCTAACATCATTAAAAATCTTAATCTCTGTTAAAAAATTCACTAGCAATAATTCTGTGTCTGTCGAATTTGACCCCTTTTGGCTTTTCTGTGAAGGAACTCAATACGGAGAAAATTCTTACACGCTGCAATAGTGTGGGAGATCTCTACCCATTCACTCAATCTTCCGCTGACAGACCACAAGCACATATATCCCTTGCGGCGATCTCTCCCTCCACTTGACACAACAGACTCGGACATCCCGGAGACCAGTTTTTTCCTTTCTTAGGACTTCTAAGCGTATTCAATGTAATAATGGGAAAATTGCTCAACACTGTTTTTCTTGTCCACTAGGCAAACATACTCGTCTTCCATTTATGTCATCAAACAGTGTTACTTTTTCTCACTTTGATATTGTTCATGCTGATTTGTGGACATCTCCGATTGTTAGCTCTTTGAGTCATAAATTATATCTAGTATTCTTGGATGATTTTTCACATTTTGTCTGGATTTACCCACTGAAATTCAAATCTGAAGTTTTTGCAAAATTCCTCGAGTTTCAAAAATTCATTAAGACACAATTTGAAAAATCTATTAAATCATTCCAATGTGATAATGGACGTGAATTTAATAACTCGGCATTTCACAATTTCTGTTCTAAACAAGGCATGGTTTTCCGTTTTTCTTGTCCCTATACTTCTTCCCAAAATGGAAAGGCTTAAAGAATTATACGTACCATCAATAACATGGTCCGTACACTTCTGTTTCATGTCTGCCTATCACCGCCTTTTTGGGTCTATGCTGTCAAAATGGTAGAATCCCTTCTAAATATTTTACCAACTAGCACACTCCAAAACAAGACCCCTACCGAAATCCTATACCGTAGGCAACCATCATATGATCACCTACGTATTTTTGGATGCTTATGCTACCCCAACATAGCCTCCACTACACCTCACAAACTTGCCCCTCGCACTCTGCCATGTGTCTTCCTTGGTCTGTCTCCTAATCATCGGGGCTACTTGTGTTATGACATTGTCACTCGCAAAATCATCGTCTCCCGTCACGTCACCTTTAACGAGACAACCTTTCCTTTTTCCAATCTCCGGAAATTTCAGACCACCGATTACTTCTTTCTCGATGAACCAAGTTTGTCTCCGGTCATCCAAAATCTATACACTATCGCCGCTTCCAAAGCGGTGTCGTCTGACCCTCCAAAGAAGAATGCTCCCATCCACCCAGCCTCCTCGCTTCTGGTCCCCACACCACCCATGCTGCACCCTGTCGAGTATCCTGCACCCCCCACATTTCCTCCACCCAAAGAAGCCCAAAGAACTGGTCAAGTCTCATCGCCTCTGCGGAACATCACTGCCGCCCATCACCCAAAGAACTCCCCGCAGCCTCACCGCTTCCCGCCTAGCAACCGGTCCGACCTCCCACTACTGCCCTCTCACCGCATGAAGACTCGTGCACAACACGGGATCTTCAAACCCAAGGTTCACTTCAATCTCTCCACACAAACCTTATCACCCATTCCAAAAAATCCAAAACTAGCTAAACTAGACCCCAATTGGAATGCGGCCATGTGCGATGAGTTTAACGCTTTAACCAAGCAGAACACTTGGGATTTGGTACCTAGACCAGCTGGTGTGAATATTATTCGGTGTATGTGGCTATTTCGTCACAAGTTCAGAGACAGTGGTGACTTAGAGAGGTATAAGGCAAGACTAGTTGCAAATGGCACTAATCAGCAGGAGGGTATTGATTGTGGTGAGACATTCAGTCCAGTTGTTAAACCAGCCACTATTCGGACTGTTCTCAGTATTGCTATGGGCATGCATTGGCCGATTCATCAGCTTGATGTCAAGAATGCGTTTCTTCATGGGGATTTGAAAGAGACTGTGTACATGCATCAACCTCCTGGTTTTGTTCATCCGGCAGCTCCGCAGTTTGTGTGTCATCTCAGGAAGTCATTGTATGGATTGAAACAGACACCCCGCGCTTGGTATGATCGGTTCGTTAGGTATCTTCTACAAATTGGTTTTGTATGTAGCAGGTGTGATACCTCTCTCTTCACTTTTCACCGAGGTAGTAGCACTGCATATTTGCTATTATATGCGATGACATTGTTCTTACTGCCTCATCTGACGGGTTGACGAATTAAATCATTGCTCTACTCAAAACTGAATTTGTTATGACTGACTTGGGCAAGCTAAGTTATTTTTTGGGTATATCGGTGACCAGATCTGCAGCCACTATGTTCATGTGTCAGCGTAAGTATGCAGAAGAGATAGTGTACAGGGCCAAAATGGTAAATTGTAAAATTATGCCAACTCCGGTGGACTCAAAATCCAAGCTTAGTGTCAATGACGGTGCGCCAGTTTCTAATCCCACTCTATTTCGGAGTCTAGCAGGTGTTCTTCAGTATCTTACATTCACTATGTCTGATATTGCATATGTCGTTCAGCAGGTGTGTCTGTTCATGTACGACCCCCGATAGTCCCATTTTGTCGCCCTAAAATGTATTATCAGATATGTTAAGGGCACACTAGACTTTGGTTTACATCTATACCCCTCTGCCCCAACCAAGTTGCCAGCCTACACGGATGCAGATTGGGCAGGATGCCCCGACACACGTCGATCCACCTCAGGGTACTGTGTATTTCCTGGGGATAATTTTATCTCATGGTCCGCCAAGCGGCAGGCCACGCTATCCCGTTCGAGTGCTGAAGCAGAATATCGCAGAGTTGGTAATGTCGTCGCTGAGATCTGTTGGCTCCGAAATCTTCTTTTAGAGCTCCAGTGTCCATTACGCAAGGCGTCTATAGTCTATTATGACAAAATATCTGCTATCTATATGTCTCATAATCCAGTCCAACATTAGCGGACCAAGCATATTGAGATGGATATCCACTTTGTGCGAGAGAAGGTTGCCCGTGGTCAGGTCAAAATTTTACACGTGCCTTCCTCTTATCAGTATGCAGACATTTTCACAAAGGGACTACCGCGACAACTCTTCACCGACTTCCGATCCAGCCTTAGCATTCGGCCTCCTCCCGCTCCGTCTGAGGGGGGGGGGGGTATTAGCGAATATTCTCAGAATATTCTCCGTATATTTTGTAATTATGATAGATGTATATTTAAGAAACTTAGGATTCTAATTGTATTAGGAATCAACCTTTGTAAGGTAAGTTAGGATTCGTACCATATTAGGAATCAACCTTGTATAGCTATATATATTGTGAATAATGAAAGGAATCCCCAAGGAAAATTATTCTATCTTTCAGAAGGAATATTTCGATAGACTATATTGCTTGTTTTCGTTTAATAACATCTTTTTGTTTGGTTGACGGTATTTACTCTTAACACCCATCCTATCTCTCTTCTATTTATGTCATTTCTCCTTTTTTATGGAAAGACTCTTTATTTTTCATAAATAGCTTGAAAGGATTTCAGCCATCTTTCTTTTTTTTAAAATAATCATGTTGTCGAGACTGATTAACTCTATTCACCAAAGTTTAGCTTTTGCCTCCGCTGAAAATTTGATCTTGAGACCTCAATGGTTCTCAAGACACTTGATTGACCACCAAAACACACTCTTGGGTGCACGGGTATTTCCGCCATCTCTAGTATTCATTCTTCCGCCTTACTCTAATAACTCCAATTCTAAACCTTTGACCTTTGACCTTTGACCTTTGATCTTGACAGCGAGTTCATGTAACCTTGAATATTTTTCCAAAGTGTTGAACAATTCAGTTAGTACAGTTGTAAAAAATATTTATATATTGCTCTTATGAAATTGGCCAGAGAAATGTGATCTGGAAATTAACAAATCCCACTAAGCCACTTGCTATAACAAACACTACAAAAAGTAAAGTAGCCACGAATCGAAACTCCAAAGAGGTGTAAGAAATGAGAAATGAGTGATGAAGCAACATCTCTGGTGGATCTTCCATCTCCAATCTTGTTGGACATTTTCTCAAGATTACCCCCCCCCCCCCACCAATCTCTTATATGTCAAAAGCGTTTGCAAAAAATTTCAAGAATTAACCTTAGACTCCGAATTTTCAAATTTATTACGCTCAACATCTCAAACCAGTATCATCATCAAAGAATTAAGCTCTAATGGGAATTCTTGGACTGACACCTTAAAGTTTGTTAACACTCAAAAGTGTTTAGCCGAATCAAGTGACAACCGAAGGTGGAAAAGGATTCTAAGTCAGTAACTGAGCGAAATCATAGCCGAATCCGTTAGTCCTTACCCTCAGCTAGAAAAGCATCATCGGCTATTACTGCCGTCTGGCCGAGTCATATTTCTGAGGAACGGCTGAGACCCACACATACTCGGATGCCTCGAAGACCAAGTCAAATGACCTTCTAGAAAAGGTAGCAACCAACAACAACTAGAAGTGAGTGTCGTCGATCGTGCTAGAGGTCTAGGCAAAAAAATTGAACCACCTCCTCATAGTTGGCTAGTGGATTTAGTGGGTAGTTAAGTGGCTAACATAGGGGGTCACATTTATTTTTCTTGTACTATAAATATAGGAATCATTTGTACAGAATAAAAACAACACAATCAATCAAAAAACTGATTTTTTACTTACTTATCTTCATTCTATCTTTATTGCATTTATTGCACTTTAGCGGTATTTATGTTTCTTACCACTTAGTTCACTCCATCACCATCCTAACACTTTCTGGAGTAGTTGGAGAACCCATTGCTGGAAGTTAGAGTTCCGCTTTCGGCCCAAATCGCTTAGTTAAGGAATCAATTTGTCATCCGATTTCGTCAGTCGATAAAACGGCACACTTCGGAAGGAAACAAATTTGGCACGCCCAGTGGGAACATAGGTGATCTCAAAGCGAAGTTTGATTCTCCAAGTCAGGATCACATTTGACGTATGCGCTTAAGGTCTGATAAGAAAATGAACCCAGCGTCCAATCCACATCCTACACAGAATCCTCCCAGAAGGAATAACGAGCCACCATCTTCTTCGGGTATGCCTACATTGTGTGGATCTATCTTTCTTTAGCCTGTTTGGATCTCTGTTTCCAATCATTCCATATTGTATTGTATGGTTGAAGCAATATTTTGATGGACTATATTGTTTGGTTTCGTTTAATAACATCTTTTTGTATGGTCCATGAAATTTACGGTACAATAACTGATAACTAAAATATTCATAGCTACTGTAAAATTGTAGTATGACGCGATTCTTAAATTCTAAAATCTACTAACCAAATAGTGAATTAGCTCCATCTTCAATGGTTCTTCACGAAATTTGAAAATGACTGCAATTCCATGCCTTGAAGTTAACAAACGCAACACCAGTTTCTTTCTGTGTTCATTCCACAAGTTATTGTAAACAATGCGAAGGAACGGAAAATGTTAAAAGTTCGAATTATCATTGATAAAGACTTCTTCACGAACAGAACAATGTTATCGACTGAATACTATCACAAATTACCGCTATACTACAGCTACGTGCCCAGCAAACCCAGAAATCTACAATCTAGGCCGAAAAAATGAGTCATAGAGAGGGACGAGAATAATCAACAGCTATCAGACATCTGACCTAGAGAATAAAAATCGAAAAAACTCTAGATGTAACTGACAAAGGGGAGATATGAGTGGAAGATCCAAAATCTGGCATGACTAAGTTTGTTCGGACGGAAAATGAATATCCCTAAAAAGTGCCTCCAACCAATCATCTAAATTCTTCTTTCACCCTACTTGAAATGATCCTGCCTGATTATTGCAACAAATTCTGAATGCAAACCATCCTCTTTCTGCTTCCATATTTCTCCGTTGGCATGTACCAACCATGATATTTGAGGGGAAAGTTGCGCGTACAGATCTGCAAGTAATATATGATACTTAAACTAATCAAAGACATGCCAAAAACAACAAATTTCTGGTGGTAAGAACTGCAGCATAGAAGAATATATATATTCAGAATGTCTAGACTACGATAAGTCGTCTTCTTCTATTAATGCTCCACCCACGGAAAGTGATACAATCTCCAGATCATCTCATAAATAGGATAACAAGGTCTTCTTTCCGTTGAAAGAGAGGCTAGTATACAAGAGCGTCTACTGAGGGAGACAAGTTTGTCCACACCTATTACTACTCGGGGGATAAAACTTTTAACACAATAACCAGTATGCATAACCTTTTGCATTGTTGCAATGACAAGAATAAAAAGGCACATGGATTTTCTTTACACATCAACGCACTATCACGCTCTAAACTGTGTAAATACCTGTACTAGGAGGAGGATCTGGATCTCTTGTACTATGAAGAACCATTGTACCAGAGAGCACAGTTAAAAATCCACAAAGCACTGACACTATGCTGCTAGCACTCTGACCAGACCAATCCTGAAACGTCAGGAGAAAGACAAGACATCAGAAATGAAAATGAGGGAAGTTCTACATGCATCTCAAACATGAACCTTTGGAATACCTTAAACATTATGGCACTCGCTAAAATTGTAAGTGATGTGAACATGGCATAATATATTGGAGAAACCACAGCTGTGTTAAATGTGTCCAATGCCTGCAAGAGCCAAATTCAGGCATTTGTCCAATTTACATTACAAGTCTAAGCCAAGATCCAACAACATGTAAATACTAACTCAAGCATTTGAACAACTTCCAATGAGTGTCAGTTCATAAGTTTTTCAACCACAACAGTACTCTCAGGCTTCAAACATCACTATATACCACAAGGAAAAGTAGAAAATCTACCTTATTTAAGTAATTTAGTTGAGTAATTATACATGTAACAGAAACCATCACAAACACCCAAGTTTGAAAATGTGCAGCTTGGCTTGAACCCTCCAATGTAAGCTTTATAGCTATACCGATAGCTTTGATGCTCATAACCTGCAATAGAGCAACAAACAAGTTTAAAATGAGTGCTACATGCAATTTTTACCAATTATATTTCTGAGAAACTTAGAAGGATCAGTTCCTATATTTTCTTGATTTTTCATGAGGAATAATTTTATCTTGTTTCATTGGAAACACAAAAACTCTCTCCAAGACAGTTCTGCAAAGAGCAACTACAATAGTAGCTCAATTAATACAAAAAAATTAATGTAGGTAAATTGCAATGATGCGGATTGGACCTGTTCTTGTTATGGGTCATGCCTTTTCTTTCCATTTTATATAGGCCATCTGATTTAGCACCAGAAAGGAGAAGGGAGAAGAATTGAAGGAAGTAGGAGGATGAGAGAAGAATAAGACAAATCAATTCATAAATTGTTATCATCCAAGTGTTATTCAAAACTTTCAAACAGAATGCATGATAGTGAATTTTGAACAAGTTAAAGCTCTTAAAACTAAAAGATATGATTATCTCTAACTAATAGATAGAACTTCATCCTTAACTAAATGATTAGGTAATCATTACTTTGTTTTTAACTAAATAAGATTTTAATTAAACATAAAACGTGATAATATTGCAATCTTTTATTGAGTTACATCATCGTCCTCCGGTTTAAGAAAACTAGAATCCAAAATGAATGACCAGTTGGTCCCACTCCGAAAAACCCGGATCTATGAAATGGAACTCATTCCTGATGGAAGCATGAAGGAAAGACACTTCTATTGAATGAGATTTTGCTGCAAAAGCCCAACTCGTGGATAGATTTCCAACTTGTGGTGGTGTAGACTCTAATGGTGTCTTGAATTTACGTAATTAAATGTTTCCAAATTTCATGAGAGATCATTCTTTAATGCCAAGATTGATGTAGCACCAAAAGGGAGAAATATAAAAGGGAAAAGAACAGAGGGAAATAGGAAAAATGAGATAGAAGCATCAGAGAAATACATGAGAGTACTATTCATAAGATAGTGAATTCGGATGATAAAAAACTCTTAAAACTAACTCGACCTCGAACTAACAAGATGTGACTAGATAAAAACTTATCTCAACTAGCAACTAAGACTTTAAATTTATCCAAAAGACAAACTAATAAAATGAAGTAATAGAAGTGCAATCTTTTATTGAGTTACATCACTTACAAGTTATGGATACAACAGAAACCCTTGCTACCATGTATTTTATAACAGATGAAAGTATAGTCGTTCTTTTTTTTTGGTAATAACTGTGAAATATTACCATACACAAAAATTTAATACACCTAAAGAGCACCTAATGCCTTTAGCTACAAGGTTAACTCATTCAGGTCAGCCCTACGAACTAAAGAACAGTTGTGGACAGATGTTTCTTCCCTTCCTTCCGTCTCTTTCTTAAATCTAGAGTAGAAGTACAGAATCTTTAGGGATGTAGAACAATACAAAGAGACACTAACCGTCAAAGACCCAATGATAGAGCAAACACCAATATAGACCATAATATTTGTTTGACCATAGCGAGGCTCACAATACAAGACTAGTGCCAATGTTATTGCAACTGCTGATGCAGTGTACAAAAGAAAAGCTGTAAAACAAAGAATAAAACATCAAAATAAAAAAATAAACAATGTATCAGCAAGGGAAATAAGAATGATATTCAAGGAAATACAACACAGCAGATCAGCATACCTGGTTGCGTAGCTAATGCCCAAATTTCATCCACTGAATTAAGATCATCTTCACCAGGTGCATGAAGAACAATGACAACAGAACCTACTATACATAAAACACATCCTAATACTCCCAGTTTCTTCAATTTTTCCTTCAGCAAGAAATGTGCAAGAACAGCACTGCAGCAAAGCGCCAAATTATATGGAAGAAAACCGAATAAGCAATTGCCCAGAAAATAATACGGTTGAGTAACAAATTTACCTAACAATTATACTTAAAGCTCCAAGCGGTGTCACAAGAACTGCTGGCGCATAAATGTAAGCCACAAAATTTGCAAATTCTCCAACAATCACTGCAGGAATTATGGTGGATGTTGCGCTCAATATTAGAATAACAAATTCAGGAACCTATTCTGAAAAATAAGAAACAATTCAAGACTTACTAGTTACCATCCCAATCCACCAAAGAGGCTCCCGTAGATAACCATATCCGCCCGAGCCTTCAGCAAGAAACAAACATCTCATTCTCAAATAGACAGAGCAACAGAATTCATATAATCAGCTTTTAGACTAACTTATTTAATGTTAGATACAGAAAAGCATCTTCTATATATAAAATTTACAAATGATGTGCATGATGTATCTACTTTTAACGTGGAAACTAGCTGATAAATTACAATTCCAAGGAAATTCAGCTTGTTACAGTGCAGAATGATTTATAACACCCATCATGTTGATCATTTTCAGCTATTAAAGTCAAGATTCATATCTTATGTCTTTAGCACATTTTTTGCTCTGTAATATACATAATTAGTACTACCTAATACAGCAGTCTGTGTTTTATTTGGAGCTGACAGATCAAATAATTCGGAATTCCCAACAACCATTTAGTGAACCAGAAGCATGGGTGCATATGTTTAAATTGCTGAACCATTCTACAAGCAGTAACTATCAAAATATCACAGGTATTCAATTCGTGCTGACATGTCATATTGCCGACCCCACGTTGTTTGGGACTGAGGCATAGTTCTTGTTGACAGGTCATATACTTCGGATTCCGAAGAACAACCATTTAATGGACCATAAGCATAATGGGTAAATGCACACTCATCAAGGAGTCACATTGCTGACCCCATTCCACAAGAACAATCCAAGTATCAAAGGTACTAAGTTTAAACAGGTGCTGCTGGAGTCCCTCTGATAACTGCCACATACTCATAGGCAGCTGACTGCTCAACGTTCTGTTTAATATGAATTCTATTTCAAATACTTCTCCAAGATTATTTAAGGACTATTTGCTTGCATGACATAGGCAAAGTGTCAATTCCAATGTAAGTAACTTGGTATTCACTTTTGCCAGAAATGTACACCCAAGAATTTTCTTTAGGAGAGAAGTGCAAATTCCATTCCTTGAGTTTCAGAACAAGTTTTCCTTTTTCCCACATAGGTGACTGCTTTGAAAGATCCAGCACCTTTTATAAGCAGTCGTCATGTAATAGTAATACTCACTGTGACTCTACATTTGCAGGAAGCATTACCCCATTGATCTTATTTTACAGTGGGACACCTACGGCATGGTGTACCAACAGAGCATAATATAGTCTTAAACTGTACTTAAGCAGAAAGCAATGAAGTAAGAATGTGCAGGTGTAAACTGTGGGTTTCACGACAAAACCAAAATTGGGACATCAGACAAGCAGGTACCACCATACCAGTATTAAAAAACCAACAAATCAGTTGCCACTTGATATTTCAAAGTAAGAAGTAAACAACAATACGGTCATCAAGTATAATCTCCCATTCCATCAGTCTAGAAACAGCATCTATATACCATCAACTTTGATTACTATGCCTCTTGGTTGATGGTGATGCAGTAAAATGGTTAGAAATATCAATCATCAATCGACCAACTTTGACTCAATCCTATCATAGTTGGTGCCAGCTAAATGAGTCCTCTATATCCATTCTACATATCTGGGCACATTTCAATTTCAATACTAATTTCATATTAGGAAAACTCAGGGGTTTTCTAAAGTTAGAGATTCTCCAGATCTCACACTTCTCTGTACACCAACATATAAGTTTTTAATTTAATCCCTACTTAAGTAGCATCATCTACATAAATCATTTACTTCAAGTGCGTTATGTTCTTACATAATTTGCATTAGTTGAGAGATTGTAGGGGTTTTGTGACAACTGTTAGGATCGAAATTACCAGGTGTCTAGCGGAAGCTAATAAAGCAAACATTGGACGAAGATAAATAAGACAATAAAGAGAAATATACCAGAGACATAATAATTTAACATAGTTGGTCAATTGACCTACATATGAGCAATTCACTAAGACAAAAGAGTATAAAAATATACAGAGAATAACCTCACAAAATTCACTCTTAAAAAAGTTTACTTCTTCCCTAGACAAGACTCTCTTAAGGACTACACTGTGGATGCTCTAAACTGAGAAAAAGGAAATTTAGAACTTTTCTTCCAAAAAAAGAATTAGCCAAATATGGAAGATTTATATTTTCCTTTTAGGAAAAGTGAAAATCACTAATCAATTATCCTAAATGTTTTATCCTTCCTTCAAGAAAAAGGAAAATTCAAATATGATAGGAAAATTAGGGCAAGCACCTAACAACAATTCCCTCTGTATGATTTTAATGAAGGTCAGCCTTCCTAACCTCAGTAAGAAGTAATGTGCGCGCGCGTACACACACATATAAAGAACTGAACCTATCTAACAACTTTAGCAAAATATCTCCTCAAGCACTTAGTTGCTCATCTTTTCCACCAATCAGCCATCTATCTGCATCTCGGGAGACACTTAGGGTGTTTTCGGTATGGAGGAAAACAAACATTTTCTAGAAAATGTTTTCCAATTTTCCCGTGTTCGGTTGGTCATAATTTTTGGGAAACATTTTCTCTAGCAAAACAAGTTCATTAAAAATGAGGAAAATGACTTCTGATAGGAAAAACAAATTCCACAAGTGGCATTCTACATTTTTTGTGTCCTCCCCACCCTCCAACACACCTTATCTGCACCCCACCCCTGTAACCCTAATCCACACCACTCCCCACCCCTTATCCCCCACCCCCACTTCCCATAGTACTCCATGCGTTCACTTTTACTTGTCCACTATTGACTTTGCACTCCCCCTAAAAAATAATAAATGAAGTGTATAATTTATCATGATACTCATATTAATTGGTGCATAATGTTAGTGGACTTGAAAATTGATTTAAAATGAGTAATTAATACTATGGCTAAAACAAGAAAAAAGAAATTGTCTTCTCTTGATATGCTAAAAGTAACAAGTAAAAGTGAAAATCTATTTTTAGTATAGTGGACAAGTAAAAGTGAACGGAGATAGTATTTGTCCAGATTATATATAAATGCTTTTAGGATTAATATTTCTTGTAGTTTGATTTCTGCTGCTATGTGTCCTTTAGTATACTTTGTTTAGCTTATTTACATGCGCTAGTTACGGCTTACTTTTTCGGAATGCGCTATCATGGATTATTTGCCTCTGATACCAGCATTTTCGTACTGTTTTAAAAATTCTGATCAGGTCTGACTATTTCTCTTGCTTTGCTTGTGCTCTGTCTTGAGCCGAGGGTCTCTCAAAAACAACCGCTCTACCTACCAAGGCAGAGATAAGGTCTACGTACACTCTACCCTCCCCAAACCCCACGTTGTGTGGGATTTTTCACTGGATATGTTGTTGTTGTTGTTGTTGTTGCTTACGTACCAAACACAAGAAATTAAGTAAGAAACACACTTTATTTTCCTGAAAAACATTCTCCTTGGTACCGAACACACCCTTTATCTAAACAAATTACCTCCCTTCCTTGGCAGCTACTAAGGCAGTAAATACCACACATGAAAACAACTAACTGAATCGGGACACAATTAAAGTTCCATGAATCCACCACTAGAAGCATAAATGAACAAAAAACAATAAACTGTTGACAATTAGACCTAAAAGAAATACTTTGCAATCAAGAAAATGGAATACTCACTGGCCCTAGTACCCGAGGCACCTGCCTTCTGAAGACCCTTCTTCTTGATGATGAAACTGGACCCAATAAAAGCACTAGACACCACAGCCAATCCAAAACCAGTCAAATTAGCACTGTACATGATCCCCCAAATATTATATCTACAGCTTTTGGGAATTTAATTCTCATCTGAATTTCCAAGAACAGAAATTTCAAGATTTCCCTGAATAAGGGTTTCTTGAAAAAATTAGTAAAACCCCTTGTAGGTTTACTCAATACCCAAAATGGTAAAGCTAAGGAAATGGGTATGCGAGAAAATTGGTGAAAATGGTATGAGAAGGAGAGCTAATAACAGTGGAAGATCGTTATGGTTAGTTAAGGAGAAAGGAGACAATATTATACGTTGGTTTTTTACTCTTGTCATCAAAGATGGAGAATTGCGGTTCCAAGAAGCATAATCTTGGCATGCTTGATTCGTTGCTTTAGGTTGATTTGGCCTATTGTACTATCTCTTTGCCAATTGGACATAACGCGCATTAAATCTATATACATTAGAGTCCAAAACTTAAATGATCAAAAAAGTGAGGAAGGCAACCAAAATAATTTTAAAAAAAATTTACTTAAAAGAAATTAATGTTTACGGCATCATAAAATTTGATTTTAAAATTTTAAAAAAATATTTAATCTAAATATTTTATTATAAATTTTTAATTATGTTATTAAATATATTATAATTCTAAGCATAATTAATGTTGTATAATCTCGAATTTCAAAAAAATTGTGTTTTTCGAAAAAATATTTGCCCAATAAGGGAGGGGGAGGAGGGCAGTCTGTGACTCCCACTGCCAGCAACCCCTTTTTAAAATTTTTTTATTTTTTAATTGTTTGTTAATTATTTGATTAGAAAAATATAGTAATATCCTAATTTTTAATTATTTGTTAATTAGTTTTAATTGTTTGTTAATTGTTTAATTATGAAGAAAAAATATAGTAATCTCCTAATAATATTTTTTTGTTAATTATCTAATTGTTAGTTTATTTATTTGTAAAATTATTTATTACGTGTTAATTATTAATCTGCTAATTAGTTATCTAATTTTATGTGTTAATTTTTAACTAGTTACTTAATATAATTTCCCGTTAAATGAATTAGTTCATCATTACTCTTTACTTTAGTTCTGTTTATGGTATCTGATTCTTGGATAAAGCCAATGTTTGAAAATCAACTCATACTCTCTCTGTTTTATCTAATTTGATTGAACATGGAGTTTAACTTTTGGCACGTATCAAAAATACTATTAGAACTTGTTATAAACATATCGTGACATTTGTGTGGTTACGACTAGCATGTCATTAAGGAAAATAGCTTTAGATATAGAAAGGTGTCATTAAAAGACTAATATATATATATATATATATATATTGTATAGAACTAGAAACCGTCTTTTTTCTTCTTGTATGATCCTTCCATTTCATGGTTTATGCTGTGAAAAATTAGGGAGTAGTTACTGTTGGAATATGTAAAGCAACAACGGGAATAGTAAATAACTATTACAGTGATCGAAAGGATAAGCAACAAAGATGACAACAACAAGTTGTCAATATCTTGATCTTGTAATCGAAAATACAAGAACATGAACTGCTACACTTGTGGCTTGTAGATCCGCTGAGAATACGAACGGTTAGAGTCCTTCATCAGTTAAGTTAACACCTGAAACACTTAGGAACCAATTAGATAAACCACAACACTACTGGCTGAGTCGAGAGATGGCTATTTGTCTTTAAGACAAGATTGCCCCTGTATATAGGCTTTACGGAAGTGTGGACAATAGCCTCCCAAGATGAAACATCAAACTATCAAGTGTGCAAAGCCTACACAAATTATCTCAGCGAAGAACACGAATAATGAAGATTGTTGAGAGAAGGATTGATATCAGGAAAATCTAATCTCTTTGTGGTGTTGTGAACTTGTTTTCTGTTCATATGTTCATATATGTTCTTCTTCATCTATAGAATTGAGCCAAAAGCCTCAATTTATAAGTGTGCAAGATGGTCCATTCAAGTGCCCATGTAATGGTCATTTAAATGTCATGTAATGGCCCTTTAAACCACCAACTAATGCAGCCAAACAATGGCTAAGTTATGGAGAAAAAACTACCAAGTTAATGCTCCAAAACCTCTCCATAATCAGTCAAACTTTTGGACTTTCGTCGAGCACTCACTGCCAATGAAGCGCCGCGGCTCTGCCACATTAGCGTCGTGGCGCTAATTCAACACAGACCTCACTGTCACTCCGGCGCCGCGGCGCTGCAAGAGGGCGCCACGACCCAGTCCGGGAGGCGTCGCGACGCTTCTCGACTCCGCGACCCTTTTCCGACCCGTACCATCTTACACTTCGCACAATTTTTCCTTCGTTTACCAATGTGGAACACTTGTCATTTAGCAAATAACCGTCCATTATTATATGTCTCAAACATTTCACTTACGTACCAATATCTCTTTCATTTACGAAACTTACGATACTTGACACTAAGATTGCACGTGTGTGGAAACGATATTTTCGACATGCGGGCCCAATTGTTCGAGTCATAAATAATGGGATAAACTTAATTCCACATTAGTAAATTTCCAACATTCCCCTCTTGAAAAAGATTTTGGTGCACACACAAGGTGCCTACTTTTAGCAATCTTTCAGCGATTAGGAGAGGTAGCTTCCGATTTGAACCTTCCCTAGTTGAATATCATCGGACTTACTTACTGCGCGGTGAACGTGATGTCTTGAATCATCAGTGTTTAATGTAAGCCAAGACAACGGTACCAACACAATACCTCTCATTTATTTGTTTCTTCTTGTGTCATGTCCGTTGTGGTCGTGGACACGCTTGGATTCTTAAATGCGTTCATTTTAGCCGGCTTGTCCTCGCACTTAAATAGGTGATATCCTACAAGGTATACTGTTATACCCTACTTTACAAGTGTTAGGAATCATTAAAAGTTTCCCCAATCTTAACCTCAACCTCAACCGTTTGAGGATCGTTAAAGGTTTGGAAGCTTAACATTTACCCACCATGCATGTATCACTTTAATGTCTATCGCGGGAACGGCTTTGGATTCATGTTTCTTAACAGAAATCATAATCTGAAGTGCTCTTGCTTCCATCGAAGCGCTCAACTGAACCTTTTGCAGCTTAGTTTTCCTATTGAACCAAATTCTTAGGATCTCCAGTCAGTATAGTTGGGTTACCACCGCAAAGGTTAGTATTGTTTGGGTTTTTAAGCCCATTCCCCTAGACATGCATAACTCTTGATCTTCGGGTAGTCCCTTAGTTAAAGGGTCTATTATATCCTTTGATTAGTAATCAAGGAAGTGACACTCGGGATGATCAACTGCCGTATGATCTTATGTCTCCGACAGATATGTCCAGACGCCATCATCCGTGCCCTTCCTGAAGCCAATCGGCTAGCCACAGTGTATAACTGCTGAAGGCACGGGTTTCTCCCAATAAGGGACGTCCTCTAAGGAGTCGTGAAGTTACTCAACTTCTTTCATTCTTTGTTTAAAGTGATAAACTCCGATTCCATCATGAATCGGACGATGCAAGTTGCTTAGAGGATTTTCCACAGACCCACCATACACATTTACTTGTGGCTTTGGTGTTCTTCATATATGATGTCTAGTTTGCATCACTGTGTTCTCCCAGAACCGCTGGACATCCAGAATACCATAATCCGTAGATAAGCGAATATTTCAGATATCGTCATATCCGACTTAACGCCTTCTATCGATCATTTCCAGAAATCACGAGTGAACCTTAGTTCAACTGATATTCTTTTGTAGGCCGATACCAGGTCGGTTGTAGTGTGTACAATACATTGAACTACATGTGACCTGCACATATCGCTCTTTATTTATGGGTGCACCAAGATTCCAATCAGTTCTATGATTCATATCCATTGGTGGCTTCAACGAGACTGTCAATTATCTCACAACTGAGTTTGGAGTTAGACCAGTCCGTTAGATGTCTTAGAAATCCAATTCCTAAGATGTCATATGTGATACCCATATCTTTTGTTTTAATATAACTTCCACTCTCTGACTGTTGGTTTTCCAACTGTTGGCTTTCTAACTTCAGAGTCAATGTTTCTGCTGTCAGATTCATTATTTATGTTTTATCTTAAATTTCCAAGACCAAAATGTAAACATTTCAGGGACCAAAATGAAAGTTCAGGAAGAAGCCCAACAATCCAACAAACCAACTCTGATCCTCCCCTTCCAACTCTCCGGTTAGAAAGGTTGTTTCAACATTCATGTCACGCAAGACTGCAATGGCCCTGGATGTTGAGCTATTCCATAGGGGAGCACATGTACAACTAGCCAAGGCCTTATACTCGTCAGTAGATCCATCTACTTTGTACTCACTTTTGAGTATCCACTTTCACAACCCAAAGGTTCTTTTCCAGGAGGAAGGTTAACCATTACACAAGTATGGTTCTATATGATGGAATCTATTTCTCTTTCTATAACTTCTTTCCAAAGAAGCGCTTCTGGAGATGACAACTATTTGTTAATTGTCCGTGGTTCGTTCTCAACCATACAAGATAGAAGGCCTGGAACAAGTCTTTGTCCCCTCTTTGCTCTGTCTCGGTTCAATATCTAGAATCCCTGAGTTCTGTAGATCTGGAATATTAAGTTCCGGATAATCAGCAACTTCCGAGTCCTGTAGCTCTGGAACGTCTGGATCCTGACAGTCAGGCACTCACGGGTTCTTGTTAACCTTGAGCAATTACTTCTTTTCCCTTCTCAAGGAAATTTAAATTCAAAGAATTCAGCATTATTTGACACCAAGAGGCGATAAGCACTACTGTTATTTGCAGATCCAGTGGATATGCAATTTACAGTCTTAGATCCAACTAGACCTATTTCGGTATTCGAACCTCTACTAAGCCACTCCACATCACAACATTTGTAGATGAGATCATTTTCATGTTTCACACGGAGAGTTATCATTATCCTTATGCGTAGTTCTGTTGAGAATCGCATTAGCGATAAGGATCGTCTTGCCCCACATATTTTGGGCATACGGCTTTGCGCTTGGCTAACATCGTTAGACTGAGGTGAGTAATGAGCAGTCGTTTAATGAACGATGATTCACATTCTCCCCCTCTATTACTACGAATTCCTCAATATGTAGGCTTAGTTGATTTTCAACTTCTGCTTTGTAGCGCTTATCCGCTTTAACATCTTCATTTTTGCTTTTCAACAAACAAAAGATACAATACGTTATACCATCATCAATAAAGGTCACAAAGTACTAGTCTCCCCCCTCTATTTTGTATAAACTTTAAATCACCCATGTAGGTGTGACTAAGTTCTAGAGGAGCGGTGTTTCTTTTGTTATTCCTTTGACAGAATGGAAAGGTGATTTTGCCTCTTCGCCTACCTCATATTGATTTTGAGGGTTTATGTCGACAGAAGGCAACAATCTCAACTTCGTTAGCTTTTGAATGGCTTTCTATTTAACGTGTCTTAATCTATGATGGCATAGATGCACGGATTACAAATATATCATTCATTTAGCTACAGACATACTCTACTATTCTTAGTTATTACAGACCTGTTGGACTAGTCTAAAATCAGCTTGACCAACAGCGTCCCTTAAACCAAGTTGGGACATGTATCGCCTCATTTTAGAGTGATCACATTCCCTAGGAGTTGCACTATATGTGATTCTTAAATTAGAGCAGTATTTTATTAGGCACGGTGACATTGCGTGATTATATGCATGAGACTACTGTTATGGAAACATCGGTTCTTGATTGCATACAGTAACTAACATACCAAAGTGAGAGGCTCTTATTTTAACTAAGGGTGGCCAGTGAGACAGGATGAGACTGAACGGGACGGATTTAGGCTGGGATATGGGGACGGGACGGGATTTAGGTCGGAATATGGGGACAGAAAGAGGTCATGTCCCGTCCCACATCCTGCCGGTAGAGGGGACGGGATTTGGGGGGACTTAAAAAAAATCTAGAATCTTAATTTTAAAAAAATATATATTTAAACACTTAAATAATTGAACAAGATAGTGAAAAAACATCCCGAGGCTAATTTCCTCCTATATTATTTAATAGAAATATGATTTTTTTGTAATACAATTTCAAAATTGCAACTATGTTTCATAATTCAAAAGTTGCAAATCACATAGTAAAATTGACATTAAAAATATTACATATTCAACCATAATTTTTCTAATTTTCTGACAATCTCTTGAGGATCTTATGTTGGAATTGGAAGTTGTTGATCAAATTGTTCAACGTCGCTTCCTGCTCCCTCAGATACAATTTCGTTGTAGTTGTAGTCGTCTTCTTCATTGATCTCTGGTTGATCGCGCCTTCTACGCTCCGCTCTAATCCAATTCTAAATAAAACTGCAATCTCAAAATTGTCTCCCGCCAATGAGTGTCTGTGCTCTTCTATTTGAAACTTTTCAGCAGAAAAAGCGCTTTCAGAAGCTGTTGAAACCTTGTTATTAAAAAATTACATATTCTTTAGTTGGTTCGATAGTTTGCTCTTCAGTTGATTTTGTTGGAAGTATTTCTAGACATTCATAAATTGTTTCAATAAGTGCATTACAACCGTCTATTTTAATAGTAAAATTTAATACAACACCAATAAAATATAATATTTAGTGTGCGATTTAGAAATTATAACCGTCTACTTTCAATTCACTCCCAATTTTTTAACTTTGATAGAAATTAGGAAATAAAATATAATATTTAGTGTGCAATTTAGACTTGTAGAGAGATATATATTAGAGAGATGGTAGGAAGATTTGTGGGGAAAAAACGAAGAGGAGAATGAGGTATTTATAGTTGAGAAATAGGGTTAATGTGTAAATATACTAACTTAGGGGTTAAAAATAAATATTAAGGGGGTTGCGGTTTATGGGGTGTGGGGGGGCCAAAATGGTCGTTACTAGCTTTTACCAACGGCTAAAATTGAAAGTGGTCATTTGTGCAACGGTTAGTTTTTGCAAAGGGGATGGGACGGGGCGGGATGGGTCATGGGAGGGACGAGCTCTAGTCCCGTCCCGAGTTCGAACCCCGCTACCAACATTTTTTATCCCGTATTTTATAAGGGGGGTCGGGGCAGGTACAGGGATGAGGTTGTCCCGACCCACTAGAGCGCCTTAATTTTAACTAACATAAACTGGTGAAAAACAGATAATATTTTCTTGTATGATGCCACATAATCTTCCTAATGATTGTATGTTTTTGTCAGTTACTTGATCACATCATACTTCATGTACATACCTATCCAACATATTCATCCATGTTTAATGGTTACAGAAATCATGAAAGTATATATATGTCCTAGAGACAATCATTATTAGGGACAAATGTACTTGAACACATTCACATTATTAATAAGATTAATATTTAGGACATTTGCAATTATTAAATTATTATTTGATTGTTTGCAATTATTCATATATGTGCATCCCTTGAGCTTACGTTGTCATTAATCGAGTGCATCTCAAAATAGCCTCGACTAATGATCATCGAGAATGGGATATCGATGATATGTTATAAGTCGACATGTGGTCTGCATCACATTCTTGGAGAATGTAGTATGTCTCACCTGCTACGAGTAATGGTTACTAGTGATGGACACATGAATACTTTTGGAAAGTATTGGTATACCCTGCTGATAAACTGTTTGTTATACATGTCTAGAGTGTTATCAGCATGTGAGAGATAAAGGTCCTCTGACTTGAGGTCAATACGCACTTTGTTTACAGAGTAATGTATTTTGACCCTGTCCTAAACTTAAACTCCTTATAGGATAAGATACGGCTTGTGTTGGGTGCATTATGATGAAACTAAGGTGGTAGTTGGGCCAAGAATAATATTCATTCCTCGATTGGATATTCAAGAGAGCACTCAACTTCTCAGTGATATTAGGTCGACCAAGTCATTGGCCAATGCAAGAGACATATTCAGAATATGGTCTAGTTGTCGACTAATATAGATGAGATAAAGTGATCAAGCCATTTGGATAGACACATGGCAAATTCTAAGCTTGATCGAGTGTGTCGCGAATGAAAGGAATTATCATCTCACATAAAGGTTATGTTTGTTGGATTCATGTAAACGTACTTCACATATTGAGTTCGTTGTACGGCGCAGTCTAGGAGTTCCGTATGGACCTTAATTGGATTAGTGTCAATATATGAAGGCATGTAGGGTCACACTATGTCGATTGTCTCTTCCATCTAAATGTGTATTGAGAAAGTATTAAATATTCGATTTGGAATCGAGATATTTAAATTGATAATAACTATGAGATAATTTCTATTCAATGGAAATTATTTAATTGAATTTTGGATTTAATTAAATGTGATGAATATATAATGACGAAATGAGGAACGTCAGGCACCGCGGCGCTGACCCGGTAGTGAGCCTAGTCAGACTAGCTCACTGCACCTCAATTTTTGGGCCAGGCTTAGAGCACAACCCTAATCCGGTTTTGACCTAAAATTAACTATATATACAACACTAAACCTCATTGATATTATAAGAATCAATATACTACACAATTCTAGACTTAGAGTTTAGAATAAAACTTTCTCGAACCTCTGCCAAGATTTCCTAGCTTTCTAGACAGAGGAATACACTGTAGCAATGTGCTTGCAGTCGAAGTGAGCAAACACATGTTCGCCCTTTAGTAAAGATTCCAGATTGAATAACCTGTAAGTGTTCTTATTTAAGTTTTACTTTACATATTTTTTTATTGTCATATAACCATACCAGAAAGCATTGTTGGGGTAGGTAAATAAAACTTTAAACCTCCGTTGTGCCTTTGATTATATGTTTTTGAATCCAACAAATTCCTACAAATCATGCGACGACCTGTTAAATATACTCAATATACATAAGATATACACGTTATACACGTGTATATCCTATGTATATTGGGATGCTCTCGGTTAGGATGATGTCCTCGATTTTGGTCTCCTTATTGTACATGGTTTTGTATAATTATAGTGTACCTTAATTAGTCTTGTACTCTTACCATTATATAGTTAGTCTCTAAATAGAATAAGGATTTGAGAGTAGAATAGGAATAGGATTCTCCTATTATGGAAATACGTAAATTGTATATATAGTCTTTCAATTAATGAAAATAATCAAGGAATTTAATCCAAGTGTATGCATCGCTGCCTTGATATCTGTGGGGGTCGGAAATCGGGCTGGGCCCGCAACAGCAAAGGCTTGTTGAAGCTGAGGCTGAGGCCCAAGCAAGCCGACTTCTTGCCACCCGATTCGTGGCTTGAGGCCGCGTGAGTGCGAGGAGTAATTGGGCATGGCCCAATTGGCTAGAAAATCGAACTCGTGGCGCGCCATCGCCATCGCCCAAACCCCACGGCCATTATGCATCGCCTGGTCGCGACGCTGGTGCTACGCTTAAGCCGGCCGCCCATCGCCACCACGCCCTCGCCATCGCCGTCATCGCCATATCCTCTGTCATCACTGTTGCGGCCGTCACCGCGGTTCTTGCCATCATTTTTTCAATTTTGTCCCTTTTTGTCACCACCGTTGTTACGATTTTGTCTAGAATTGTCTGACAATTAGTGAGGGTCATCAAACGTGGCCACCATCATGGCGGAATTGGCTCTGGTTGCCGTCTTTTTAGCCAAACCGGCTTCTTCTAATGTGAGCATGAAACATGTTTGGTAGAATGGCGGGAGAGGATTACTTTGACGAAGAAGTGTCCCAACATCATTATAAGCCTCGGAAAGGCCTGAAACCATCTGAAGAACAAGACGATCATTCGTGACGGGCGCGCCAACGTTCTTGAGTTGATCCACCAACTCCTTGAGCCTCTTACAATATGCAGAGACATTTGGAAAATCCTCCATGTTGATGTGGGAGAATTCCTGCTCAAGGGTCATGGCACGAGAATTTTTGTTATCCTGGAATATATCACGCAACCTATTCCAAGTGTCCATTGTCGTGGCGTCGGGTTCAATAATAGTCTGCAAGAGGTTTGTAGAGATAATGGAATAAATCCACTGGAGTACCGTAGCATCAAGAGTTTCCCACAACTCTATTTTATCATCGGTGGTAGGCACCTTCTCCTTGCATGTTTCCGAGGGGATGATGTGACGGAGGACTCGATGAGACCGTGCGTGAACTTTAAATAATTTTTCCCACTTCGCGTAGTGGACGATTTCCATCTCAAGAACGATGGGGATGTTATTCTTGATGTTGGAGACAGCAAGGGCAGGATGAAACGTGTTCTTTGTGGTAGATATGATGAAAGTTAAGAGGAGAATTAGGAATTCGGAAAAGAAAAAAATTTGAAGGGAGGAGGCTAGTCTCGGCCGATGAGAGTAAGGCGGCGGAAGCTGTAAATTTTTGGAGAAGGAAAAGTTCTGTTGATACAATGAAAGAGAATAATCCCTTGATTATTTTCATAAATGTCAAAGGTATATATACAATATTTAATTATTGAAATTAAATCTATCTTTTCCTAATACAAGACTAATACATTTTTCTAATGCAAGACAACTACCATAATTACACATGTACAAGAATTCTACAAATATGGTTAGAGGGAAAACCGTGTATAAATGGAAAATATATACACGGTATTCATAGTAGGGGAAATAGTGTATATTGTGTCCAATATACACAGTATATTCTATCAATTACAACTATTGTTTTTGAGTCAAGTATACGTGTATCTCAATTATTTCATCAGATATTTTCTACTTTAATTATAGATAATTGTATAGAGATGACTCTACCTACTACAGCTAGGCAACATAGATTTTGTCATTCTTTTTTCTTACGATTACCATATCAAGTCAAGTTACGTGTATCTCAATTATTTCATCGAATATTTGTTATTCTAAAGCCTTATTTGTTTCAATTAAGATTAAGACGTCTGAATCTGAATGCACATCTGAATATTAAGATGTTGTCTCTAGATCTGAATACTGAATTATTAAGACTGTTTGTTTTCAATATCAGAATGTGCATAAGAAATTAATCACTATCTATAAATTATTATAAAAATCTCATTTCAGCAAAATAAATTTATGTTTTGATAGAAAATAATATTTGATTAAAAATTTCTATCTCCTCTTTTGTTTTCTATAAATATAAATTTGAACTATCTCAATCTTACAAGATTTTTCTAGTAAAAAAAATTGTTAAAATAAGATAAAAAGGAGGAAACTTTTAAATGTTTGACACAATTTCTAGGTGTTCTCTTTTAATTTTTAAAGTTTGGTATTATGAATTTAGTCCCAAATTTGATTAGAGAGTTATGTAGTATTCAATTGTTTATCAATTTGTTGTTATTGTCTCGAGACACGTTACATTATAGAGTCATTGCGGTCTTTCAAAGATTGAGAAATGAAGGTAAAAAATTTATTGAAAAGATGGATTCACCCGTGTTTATAATTCTGGTGCAAAATAGATCATGAACTGGGTAAAGATACATAGAATTTTTAATAGATTTTTTGACAAATTCAAAAAAACTTCAAGAAATATTTTTGTTGTTAGAATTAATCAATTAATATTTGCGACAACAAGAGTTCTTGATAATATTTGGTTGAGAAAAGATAGCTAGAGGCATGAAAATTTTGCTGAGAAGAGAAGTCGTGACAGATTTTGTAAAAAAAAAGAATTAATTTAAATGAGTTTGAATAGTGTTAACATTGTATTACAGATCTGATTGAGTCTGAATAGTGTTAACATTGTATTACAGATCTGATTGAATCAGATCTGATTCATTCAGATCCATTCAGACCCATTACGAGGCTTCACAAGAAGAGAAAAAAAAATGAACTTATTAGGCTGAATTTGAATTATTAAATTTCAGGCCTTCGAAACAAATATACTTAATGGCTGAATCTGAATGATTAAGATTCAAACATCTATTAAATGAAAATAAATGAGGCCTAACTCTAGAACAACCGTATAGATATGGAGTCATTCTTATCTACTAAAGCTAGGAAAGGAAAACTGCGTCATTTTGTTTTTCTTACGACTATCTTGTTGAGTCATTTTATGCACATTTTAATTATTTTATTAGATATTTGCTACTTTAAGTAGTCGTTTGGACATGAATTTGAAATTATGATTTGAAATCATTGATTTGGTAGAGATTGATTTGAAGTTGAGATTGTGTTTGGATATGCAATTTGAATTTCAAAGGTTCTACTTTTTTTGTTATAAACATGAATACTCCCACAATTTGTGAAAACTATCATAACTTTCCCAACTCGTGAATAATCTTACCAAATAAGTAAATCATAGTTCATAAACAAGGTATACGAACATCCTAAGGCGCCGCATTAATAAATCGCATTTCTCCATGTTCCTTTTATAAATAAATATTGTGATTACATGTTATAACCATTTTGTTTTAAGTTGAACATTTTAAAAATAATCCAATTTTTATTAACTTAAAATGGTTGTAGTGCTGTTTTAAAACACAAATGTCCAATTATCACCTTAGAGGGCTTGCTTTTGGAGGTGGAAGTAGACGATATCACAAAAATTATGAGGATTATCAGTGATACAAGAAAAGTTGACTTACTTTGAAATATAAAAAAGTATAGCTCGTGAAAAGATTGTGGTACTGTTTTGTTTTTAAAAAAAGAAAAAAATTAATAACTAGATTTTTCTTTTGTGGGGATGACCTCATTTCCTTTGTGTTTCTTTTTTAAGGAAATAATATAGGTCAGCATTGTGGGTCCATCAAAGGAAAAAAATAAAAGGAGAAAAAACACACTTATTGAGAATAGATATGTCATTTAACCAAGAGTTAATTCGTTTAAATTGGTTTCTTTTTCTCTTTTGAACGAGTCTATTTTCTTTTAATAAGTGAAAAACTCTCGGTCTTCTTCCTAAATTCTCCGTGTAAATGATTCGTGAAAAGTATAAATATAAGAATACTTTCTGTAACTGTGGTAAATAATATGAAACTTTTATTTATAGTTCGTCCCATCGTGTGTGTACTATGATTGTATTAATAACTAGTGAAACAAATACGAAAAAGCCCTGAAAATTGTGTTCCTGAACTTTATTTTTTGAGAGGACTTCATGAATAATGAAAGATAAAAAGGTAAAAGCGCTTCTAATGCCTTTTTAAATGGAATATTTTAACAAATAGCCTAATATTTGTTACCTGTAAAAGGATACTAATACTGTTTAAAAGGCTAAATGTTCGAAAACACAACAAATAGTTTATCCTTTTTTGAACTGTTCATGGCTGTAAAAATTACTGTCAATGCAGTGACTTAGGTTCAAATTAAATTTATAAGGGAATGAGATTCAAAAATAGTAACCGAATAAATGCGACCATCAAATCCATGGAAAAGTAAATTAAATTATTACAATAAGAATTCAACTTTAGTCATCTTTTTGGTACAATTAATGGATGCTTTAAAAAGAAAACCCTACAAATCATTGACTTTTGCTATGCACAAGAACAAATGAATTGCACAATCATATATTATATCCGTCCCAATTTAAGTATCTTAGTTTGATTTGACACAAAGTTTAAGCTTGTGATCTTAAATTAAAGATATGTGAGTCTTTTAAATCTTGTGGTGTTAAATTTGTCTTGGGATTGGAAACTTACTAAATATAGAAAGAGACACTCTTTTTGGAACAGATTAAAAAAAAGTAAGATACTTAAATTGAGACGAAAGAAACACTTATATTATTAGGAGAGATTTCTATGAAATTTTTAATTTTTAATTTTTAATTTTTAATTCGCCTCTAATTTATATATATAAAAAAAGGAATACTTAGTACCTACAAATTCTTTGTCTATTATCAACGTGGAACGGAGATTTATCAAATTACAACCCAACCCTCTAGGTGTCGAGGGTACCAAAGAGCCAGCAAAAAAACATGCCACACTTAAACCAAATCTGTAAATGATAATACTTGTTTTTTATAGAAACTTAAATCACTTAATCGTAGTTTAATATATATGTGCTTTTACTTCTGACCTAAGCACAAAATATAGATTAATATTTTTTCGGGCCAATTTCTGTTGGAAATTTGCCTTTGGCGGGAGTTGCGACCGACCAACTTTAACGGCTTAAACACTAGTGTTACGTATGTTGGAGAATTCGGTTCTTCACACATGCATGATCTACTAAGTACGTAGATAACCGTAGGGCCAAGAATCGTCAAATTTCATTGAGAAATGAAAGAGATATTGGTCCACAAAGTGAGGTGTTTGAAGCATGAAAAGTGTGGTGTTGTGTTCAATTCTCCCTCATCGGTAGAGGAAGAAAGAATTGTTGTGTATATAAGACTCGAAATTGGTTTGGGGTTTGGGACCCCAAGGGGTATCCCATGTGTTTAAAGGAGGGAGGACCTAGATGTGCTTCGGTTCGAGGAAAGACCACACACGGGCCGCCGCCGCCCGCCCGTTCGGTCCGGTTCCGAGTTCACGGGATGTGGGCTGTGGGCCTTCTGATATTATCTTTTTGGGCCAGAGAACTTTGCCAGATGTACAGTTTGGACCAGAATTTTTTCAGATGTACAGTTTGGTCCCTGAAGTTTTCAGAAAGTCAGAATTTCAACGGTCAAAGCAGAAACGCCCAAGCACTCAATTCAGCCATTTATTTTGGCTGAATTACTCCTCCTATAATGGCCAAATCCGTTGGTCTTTCACCATTTATTTTGGTGGCTTTACTACCTCCATAATGGCCATTATTTGGCCAATAATGGCTATTATGGGGGCAGTTAAACAGTCATCCCTCGCCTATATAAACACCCCCTTACACCATTGTTGAGGACTAAAAAAAATAACAGTTTATACAACTCACGAAAATACACAACCAAAACAGTTTTCTTCCTACAACTTCCAAGCATCATTTCGTTACTTAATATTCTTCACGGTAACATTTGAGTTTCCTTTGCTCAAGTGTTTCATTGTTGTTTTATCTTGGGAGACAAATTGTCCAGGACGTATAAAGGATACATACGGGGCAATATTGTCTTAAGGACAGAGTGCCACACTCGACTCAGCAAAACCAGTTTCCATTTTTCCGTCTTCAACAAAATTGTAATTTCAGTTTTGTGGTTCTATTGTAATTTTCACATTTCTAGATGAATTATTGAATCTTTGTTTATCCTTTCGAATACTTGTAATAGTTATATACTTCACGTACTGCTTTATAAAGTACAATAGAGTAAAATCTCTCAACAACTTAAGACAATGTTTGTATAGTATTACTATTAGTGTTCGAAAGATGTCGGTCAAAAGTTGTGTGACCAAATCTGGATATGGCAATGGTTTTCTGATAGAAGAGAGTGATGATGATGAACGTGTGCATGGTGTCACCGCTACCAAGACTGGTTGTAACAAGCGCTCACGAGAGCCTGAGGATGTCAACTGAGACAAGAGGAGAAGACTGAAGATGTACTTCTATCTTGCAGCAGAAGGCCTGTATCTATCCCAGATAAAAGATCCGAATAATGGTGAGAAGGAAATGGACACACAGTCTGATGAAGTGACTGAAGTGAGCCAGAATCCGAAATTAGGATAAGTATTTTTCCTACTTGTCAAGAATAAAGATTAAATGATAAGTATTTTTCTTACTTGTCAAGAATAAAGATTAAATGATGTCTGATTAAAAACGGATTAAAGTAAGGAGGAATATGAAAATAATTTATATTCCTTACGCTTTAACAAATCAGAAGTTTAATCTCATCTTCTTTTCCGTTTAAAGATTGGATTTTGTAAACGACTTAAAAAAAGATCTGTTCTTTTAAGTGTAATTATTAAAGTGTGTAAAGTATGTTCGCACATATGAGGGAGAGAGATCCACTGACTGTGCGAAAACTGTTACCACACTTAAGTAAGCGCCAAGAATTATCTGGGCACCAATCATAACGGAAGAAGTCTAAAAGTTAATAACGTTGAGCCTGTCATATTATTTGGCAGAAGATCCTTCATAGGATGATATTGGACACTCAGTCATGTAAAGCCTCCGGGCGACTGGAGTGGGCCAAAATTCCTTTGATATGATGATATTGGACACTCAGTCATATAAAGCCTCCGGGCGACTGGAGGGGGGCCAGAATTCATTTCATAGGAAAAAGTAATGGACACCTAGTAAGGTGGGCCAGAGTTTCCAGGTCCTAAATGATCTGAAGGCCTAAAGAAAGGCAGAAAAGAAATTGGACACTCAGTCTGCCAAAGCAACTGGAGTGGGCCAGAGTATCTAGATCATATATGATCCGGTTGCGCCCTAACCACGGGCAAGAGGTTGTTCATGTGAAGCAACGCCACCTCTAAAATCAAAGGGGCTGGAGAGGTTGTCCTCAATAGGACTTCAGGGAATGGGATCACTCTAAGATGAGGTGATACATGTTCCTAACTTGGTTTAAGGGACGCTGTTGGTCAAGCTGGTTTGAGACTACTCCAACAGGTCTGTAATAACTAAGAATGGTACAGTATGTTTGTAGCCGAATGAATGTTATATTTGTAATTCGTGCATCTATGCCATCATAGATTAAGACACGTTAAATAGCAAGTCATTTAAAAGCTAGCGAAGTTGAGATTGTTGCCTTCTTTCGACATAAACCCTCAAAATGAATGTGAGGTAGGCGAAGAGGCAAAATCATATTTCCAAATTCCGTCAAGGGAATAGCGAAAGAAGCACCGCTCCTCTAGAACTTAGTCATACCTACTTGGGTGATTTGAAGTTTATACAAAATAGAGGGGGGAGACAAGTACGTTGTGATCTTCACTGATGATGGTACAACGTATGAAATCCTTTATTTGTTGAACATCAAAGATGAAGTTGTTGAAGAGGACAAGCGCTACAAAGCAGCCTATGGATTGCGAAATTCATAGCGATAGAGGGGGAGAATGTGAAGCATCGTTCATTAAACGACTGTTCATTACTCACCTCAGTCCAACGGTGTTAGCCAAGCGCAAACCCGTACGCCCAATTTATGTGGGGCAAGGCGATCCTTACCGCTAATGCGATTCTCAACAGAACTCCGCATAAGGATAAGGATAACCCTCCGTGTGAGACATGGAAATGATCTCACATACAAATGTTGTGATGTGAGGTGGTTTCGTACCTAAAGTTGTAGATTGCATATCCACTAGATCTGCAAATAACAATAGTGCTTATCGCCTTTTGGCGTCAAAGAATGTTGAATTCATTGTTGACACCCAATTGTCGACACTGGGGCATTGTTGTTTGAATGTGCACCATCTTTTTTCAACTTCTTCCCCCCGGGGATTCTATTTCTTACCATGCAGTCCCGATGATCGGGACAAAATTGGCTACTCAGTCAACTTCTTTGGCCGAAAACTCTTTCATCGTCTCCGTCCAAAGAGGGGCATCTGTTGACACCCAATTTTGTCCCATCTTTTATGATTTTATTCGTAATTTTTAATATTTTGACACTTTTAAAAATAATTTTAAAATATAGACATATATGTGTATATCCTCTTATTATTATTATTATTCCCATTTTATATCATTTGCATTTTTATCATAATCATTAGTTTTATTCAAAAATTCTATGTTATTTTATTCTCGAAAAATTGCATCGCATTTCCTTTTTTTTATTATTTAAGCATTAAACATTTCACAAATATTATATTTTTATTATTATCACATCGTTATGTTATTTTAAATAATTCACATCTTTTACAAAAAAAAAATTTAATATTAAACCCCTTTTATATTTTTAAACCCATAACCCATTTTTTATTTTCCTAACCCAAAACAATTTCTAACACATTTCATTTTCCCAACCCAATACAAATTTTACCCACACCAAAACAAGCCCAAAACCAAATTCCCCTTTTTAAACAACCACAACCCATTCCCCTTAATCTCCAAAACCCAAACAAATTGACCTGACCAAATTTATTCTCTCCCAACCTGACCCACCACTCCCCAACCGAACCTGCCCAAACCCAAATTAAAAACCCCCATCATCCAAACATAAAACAAAAATCCCAAAAAAACCAAAAACCCATACCCTCACCCGTCGGCCCGCAACCCGCAAGCCCAAAATTCTCCATTTTCCCCTTATATCCAAAACCCAAACATCCCCAAACCAAAACCTAAAACAAAAATTAAAACCCTATATCTCTCCTTCACCAAAGCCACGACCCCATTACTCCCATACCGGCGACCCCACGTCGCCGGTCACCTCGCCCCTGCCATCACCAACCCCCTGACACCACCAACCCCCCTCTGTTACGCCGACACCCGAAAATCCGCGACCCATGCCCCTCAAATCCGCGATTTTGGCTCCTTTATTTTTGAATTTCAAACTCATTTTTGAGGGGGAATCCACCTATAAATACCCCATTGTTGTTCTTCATTTTGGAAAAAAAGGGAGATTGGACAGATTTTTGAGAGGATTTTCAAAGGAATTTTCGGAGGATTTTTGGAAAAAACGATTCAATATATAAATCTTTGTTGTGTTCTTGATTTCAAACATTTGCCTTCCTTGTTATTCAAGAATCAAGTCCGAAAAGGTTTGTTCTCCACTTTTGATTCTCTGATTTCGACATATGATTCGGTCGGTCGACTCGTCATCAGATCCTTGACGGGTTTGGGTATTATTTTCAGAGTTCTTGCATCTTTATATTCCTGTATGTTGGTTATCTGAATTTGGTGTTAAAATCTGATTTTGGTTTGGACCACTGATTCGGGTCGGGTCGACCCGGTTTGGGTTAACATTTTCAGAATTCTTGCATTTCATATTTTCTGTATGTTGGTTATCTGAATTTGGTTAAAATCTGATTCGGGTTGAGTTTCCGATTCGGTCAACATCGACCGGTCGATCGACCGATTTGGGTAACATTTTCAGAATTCTTGCATTTCATATTTTCTGTATGTTGAGTATCTGGAATTGATGGAATTATTTGATGTCGGGTTGAATCTCCAATTCGGTCAGATTCTTGACGGTCAGATCGACCCGGTTTGAATTTCTAAATTTCTTGCATTATTCTTTGTTGTTGTTATTGGCTATCTGAATTTGGTGTTGAAATCGATTCGAGTTTGGATCATCGATCCGGTCAGATCCATCGATCCGGTCAGTCATCGACTGGTCGGTCGACCCGATTGGATATTTTCGCAATTCTTGCATTTCGTATTCTTGTTCTTGGTTATCCGAAAATTGGTCTTTGAAATCGATTTCGGGTTTGAATCATCGACCGCCTGGGCGACCCGATTTGAATATTTCGCATTTCGTAACTCGGGTCGGATATTTTAAATCGCTCACCGCTCGTTTCTTTGGCAATCGCTTTTATCGCTTTATTAATATCGCATTAAGGCCAACGAAATTGAATTCGAGGTCGCGCTTTTCTTTCGCTTTCGCTTCTCGCTTTTTTTTTTAGTTTAATCTGTTTTAGACATCCGTGCAACGGATATATTATTGTTTTTATTAAGTTTATCGTTTTAAATTTCTTGCGACGGATATCATTGTTTCTTGCTTTGAACAAATACCGCTTTGCTCGGTCTTTGTTTTTCGCTTTTGATTCATTGCTCGGTTTCATATTATCGCTTTTTCAATTTCTTGTTTTAAATATCTTTGCCACGGATATCACTGCTTTTATCGCTTTTAAAATAAACATCGCATCTTTCTTTTTCGAAATTGCCTCTGTTCTTTTTTTTTCTCGCCATCGCTATCAAGCATCGCTATCAAGCATCGCTTTGATTTAATTTTGCTGATTTGAACACGATACTACACTGGCCGATGAAAAATATCCGTCGATTTTGAGGCCTCCACAATTTCAAAGACGGAAATATAACTTCTGGGCAATGATGAAGACTTAAACCTTTTTTCAAGATCAACATGTTTAGTAGGCGAGGTGACTAAAATAACCAACAAGTTATATATTCGCAGTCACGACGTGATTATAGTGATCTTTTCTATTTCACCCGAGAGACCAACACGTTTAGTAGGCGAGGCAATCAAAATAAACTACATTAGTCATATGTTTGCAGCCACGACGTGATTGGAATGTTCTTTTCAAAATTTAAGTCTGAGCCCTCCGCGATCAAAACATTCACTGTTTTGAATACGGATATGAAGTTATTTGTATTTAACTGTTTCTAACCGTTTGTTCTTGGACTTACGAGGATTAAAGTAAATAAAGGCAATTATTCCTCGGAGTTTATTTATTTTATTTCTTTCTTTAAATTCAGCTTTTATCCCGCTTTGTATTGTAATATTATTTATCGCACTTATGTAACTATTGAAATGCTTAGAATAGGCAAACTTAGGATTAATTCATAGGGTAGTTTAAGATTTGAAACCCGTCGCTAGCTTATTTATTTGTAGGCTCGGTTAAATTCAAACTTAGAAATCCTTCGCTAGTTACTTATTTTAGGCTCGTCACGCGTATTCAAGATTTTCAAAACAACTTTTGTCATCTTTTATTTGCTTTATTAATCATACCGAATAAGTTTATCTTTTGTCAATTTACAATTCATTGATTCCCAAAATTTTACTTCTTTGGCATTATAAATAAATTGTTTTACTATCAATTGTCAAAAACATATTTTTCCAACTCTACATGTATTTCTCTTTAGATATCATATAAATGCATATTTTGAAAAAATCTCTACATTTATCTATCTTTTAAAATGCATCTTTTTTTTATTAATTATTTGCAGACGTCTTTTAACTTCATGCTTCAAACATGCATTTTTTCTAGTAATAATTAACCTGAGTTTGACCGGATAACCGCAAGTTAGCGGATCTTAAAGGATGCCTAACCCCTTCCCTTTAGGATAATAAAGAATCCTTACCTAGAATCTCGCTAGTTTCGCAGACCTTAAAATTGAAGTTTACATTGCAGCACTTAGTTTAATATTTAGGTGTCCTAATTCACCGTAAAAATAATTAGGTGGCGACTCCTCAACCCTTTTTACCCAGGAATCACCGGACACGTCCGCGCTCCGCTTTGACCCGAGCGAGGTCGAAAAACGGGCGCGTACATTCATTGAAGATAACTTTCTTTGAAATAGGAAAAAGGAGCAATTGCTCAAGGTTAACAAGAACCCGCGAGGGCCTGACTGTCCGGAACTAGACGCTCCGTATCTACAGGACTCGAAAGTTGCTGGCTATCCGGAACTTAATATTCCAGATCTGCAGAACTCATGGATTCTAGATGTTGAACCAAGACGGAGCAAAGAGGGGACAAAGACTTGTTCCAGTCCTTCTAGCTTGTATGGTTAAGAACGAACCACGGACAATTAACAAATAATTGTTATCTCCAAAAGCGCTGCTTTGGAAAGAAGTTAAAGAGAGAAATATATTCCATCATATAGAACCATACTTGCGTAATGGTTGATCTTCCTCCGGGAAAAGAACCTTTGGGTTGTGAAAAAGGATACTCAAAAGTGAGTACAAAGTAAATGGATCTACTGACGAGTTCAAAGCCTCGGCTACTTGTACATGTGCTCCCCTGGGAGTAGCTTAACATCATGGGCCATTGCAGTCTTGCGTGGCATGAATGTTGAAACAGCCTTCCCAACCGGAGAGTTGGAAGAAGAGAATCAGAGTTGGTTTTCTGTACTGTTGGGCTTCTTCCTGAACTTTCATCTTGGTCCCTGAAATGTTTATATTTTGGTCCTGAAAGTTTCAGATAAAACAGAAACAATGAATCTGACCACAGAAATATTGACCCTGAAGTTAGAAAGCCAACAGTTGGAGAATCAACAGTCTGAAAGTAAAAGTCATATTGAAACAAAGTCTCAATATGAAAGATATGGGTATCAAAGATGACATCTTAGGAATTGGATTTCTAAGACATCTAACGGACTGGTCGATAGTTGACAGTCTCGTTGAAGCCACCAATGGATATGAATCATAGAACTGATTGGAATCATGGTGCACCCATAGACAAGGAGCGATATGCACAGGTCATGTGTAGTTCAATGTATTGTACACACTACAACCGACCTGGTATCGTCCTACAAACAGATCAGTTGAACTAAGTTTCACTGATGATCTTAATACATGATCAATAGAAGGCGTTAAGTCGGATATGACGATATCTGAATTATTCGCTTATCTTCGGATTATAGTATTCGGATGTCCAAATGTTACGGGAGAACACAAAGGATACAAACCGGACATCGATCTGAGAACACCAAAGCCACAAGTAAATGTGTATGGTGGGTCTTGGAAAATCCTCTAAGCAAACTTGCATCGACCGATTCATGATGGTATCGGAGTTTATCGCTTTATACAAAGCATGAAAGAAGTTGAGTAACTTCACGACTCATTAGAGGACGTCCCATATCGGGAGAAACCCGTGTCTTCAGCTTATATATCGTGGGCTAGCCTGGCCGGCTTCAGGAAGGACACGGATGACTGCCTGGACATATCTGTCGAGATCCGCCGGAGACATAAGACCGTAGAGGCGATTGATCATCACGGGTGTCACTTCCTTATTTACTAACTAAGGGCGACCCGAGATCAAGTGTTCTCGCCTGTCTAGGGAATGAGCTTAAAACCCAAAATATACGGACCAATACAAAGGTAACTCCAACCTTACTAACCTGAGATCCCGGTAATTTGGTTCAATGGGAAAACTAAGTCAGAAGGTTCGATTGATCGCTTCAGTGGAAGCATGAGCACTTCGGATAGTGATTTTTGAAACGAAACACCAAATCCAAAGCCGTTCCCGCGATAGACGTTAAGTGCTATCTGCAGTGTGGGTAAAAGTTAAGTTTTCAAAACCTGTAATGCTCCTCAATAGTTGAGGTTAGGTTTTCGGGAAACTTTTAATGGTTCATAACACTTGTGAAGTGGGGTATAGCAGGATACCTTGTAGGAGACCACCTATTTAAGTGCGAGGACGGGCCGCCTCAAAATGAACGCACTTAAGAATCCAAGACGTTGTCCATGGCCAAAACGGACAAAACATTACGAAGAAGAGGGTAAGGGAATTTGTTGTGTTGGTACCATTGACTTGGCTTACACTAAACACTGACGGTTCAAGACATCACGTTCACCGCGCAGTAAGTAAGTCCGATGGTATTCAACTATGGAAGGTTCAAAGCTGAAGCTACCTCTCCTTATGCAACATCGGTCCGCTGAAATATTGCTGGAAATGGAAAAGGCACCATGTGAGTGCGCCAAAATCTCTTTCAAGAGGGGATTGTTGGAAATTTGCCTTTGGCGGGAGTTGCGACCGACCAACTTTAACGGCTTAAACACTAGTGTTACGTATGTTGGAGAATTCGGTTCTTTACACATACATGATCTACTAAGTACGTAGATAACCGTAGGGCCAAGAATCGTCAAATTTCATTGAGAAATGAAAGAGATATTGGTCCACGAAGTGAGGTGTTTGAAGCATGGAAAGTGTGGTGTTGTGTTCAATTCTCCCTCGTCGGTAGAGGAAGAAAGAATTGTTGTGTATATAAGACTCGAAATTGGTTTGGGGTTTGGGACCCCAAGGGGTATCCCATGTGTTTAAAGGATGGAGGACCTAGATGTGCTTCGGTTCGAGGAAAGACCACACGCGCGCCGCCGCCCGCCCGCCCGTCCGGTCCGGTTCCGGTTCAGAGTTCCGAGTTCCGGGCTCACGGGTTCACGGGTTCACGGGTTCACGGTTCACGGGTCACGGGTCACGGGTCACGGGTCACGGGTCACGGGTCACGGGTTGTGGGCTGTGGGCTGTGGGCCTTCTGATATTATCTTTTTGGGCCAGAGAACTTTGCCAGAAGTACAGTTTGATCCCAGAAGTTTCAGATGTACAGTTTGGCTGAATTACTCCTCCTATAATGGCCAAATCAGTTGGTCTTTCACCATTTATTTTGGTGGCTTTACTACCTCCATAATGGGCCATTATTTGGCCAATAATGGTTGTTATGGGGGCAGTTAAACAGCCCCCCCTCACCTATATAAACACCCCCTTACACCATTGTTGAGGACTAAAAAAAATAACAGTTTATACAACTCACGAAAATACACAACCAAAACAGTTTTCTTCCTACAACTTCCAAGCATCATTTCGTTACTCAATATTCTTCACGGTAGCATTTGAGTTTCCTTTGCTCAAGTATTCCATTGCTGTTGTATCTTGGGAAATAAATTGTCCAGGACGTATAAATGATACATACGGGGCAATATTGTCTTAAGGACAGAGTGCCACACTCGACTCAGCAAAACCAGTTTCCATTTTTCCGTCTTCAACAAAATTGTAATTTCAGTTTTGTGGTTCTATTGTAATTTTCACATTTCTAGATGAATTATTGAATCTTTGTTTATCATTTCGAATACTTGTAATAGTTATATACTTCACGTACTGCTTTATAAAATACAATAGAGTAAAATCTCCCAACAATTTCTCCCACGTGTCTTATTCGCTTACTATCAAAGAATGTGATAGAATGATACATATGTGAGAATTATGTACGGATTATAACGAAGGGAGTATTTAATGAAAATATTATTACTATGTGAGAATTGCTTACATAAGATTTTTTTATGTCTTTACTTACTCTTATTCATGTATTTGTAATATAACCATATTCTTATTTTCAGATTCAATCCTAAATAAATTAATACGAAGATATGGCATATGCATGCGGGTATAAGCAATACTGAATTTAAAGAAACTAACTAGCTATTGTACTAAGTTATGCTGTCATTACTTTTTCTTTACAACCAACCAAGCATTGTATCAAAATTTAATTCTAAACTTTTTCTTGTAATAGCGCTAAAGCTTACCTACATCGGGTGTTTAGATTAAGTCAATAAACTCATGACATAGTATTTGTAAATAGAATTTTAGCACTTAACAATAATTAGTTATTATGCCTTCTCACCTCATTAAATCGCCATAACATGTGTTTATAAATAGACGTTTACACTCAACTATAATTAATTAACATGCATTAATTATCACTTTGTCAAATCATTTAACTTTAATAAATTTTGTGGAGATTCAAACCATCACCAACAAAGTGAAAGTCTATATAGTCAATCGAGCTACTAAATCACTACTATACCTGATAGGAGTAAGTGTTTATAGTGCGATTTACCAACCAAACCCTAAATTTATGACAGCAAAATAATAGTACTGCTCAGAGTACTGGAAGAGTGAAAGTTGTTCGTCTTTCCAGGTGTACGTCTGAATAAGCTCTATGCATGCAGACAAAGCATTAACTTTGTTCCCCCATTCTTTTTTTCTTACTTTGCACTTGCAGCACTAAATTCTCTTTTCATTGCTTTGTTCAGTTTTAGTACTTCCACTTACTAGCTTTAGTGAGTTATCAGTATTGCCAAAGTTGAGCAATAATATGCAAAGGGGAGAAACTCCAATAAAAGAAGAAATTCCATTCTTCACCAATCACAATGGAGTTTCTTTGAATATATATACACTAAACACCACAGCAAGATTACATGCTTCTACTTTACAAATGAACCGAATGTCCTTTTTTTGTGTTACATGTACAAAATTATGGTTTGTGGCCAATGCTACCGTGTTAACTAGACTTGGGTACATACGTATAAGTGTATATGTATCCAGTGCGAGTACGTTCTTTTTTTTTATTTGTGATTCTTATTATACTTTGAAGAATTCGCCACCCTTCAATGTGGGATGTCAAAAGTGTAATATCAATGTCATTATTGAGTGCAGTGGTACTAAACAAAACAGAAAGGCATTCTAACTTATATGCACAGTTGCATAAACTACACCTCACAGCCAAATTATTCTTTATTTAACATGTAAATGGCTAAAAAGTAAAAGCTAACTTCTGACAACATAACCAATACACAGCTTATCTGTATATATGTCTTTCAGAACTTACCTTTTATCAATAGTGATGGTATATAATACATAATATCCATCTGTAATTAGGTGGTCCTGCAACCAACACTCTGGTCTATTTCTATTTCAATGCCTTCCCAAATCCACAAGAAACTCAAAGTTGATGCAAAAGGCTTCATAAAATGAAGAATACATACACATAAGATTAGAGCTGTCCATTTCAGTTTTTTCATCAATTTGTCAGAAGGTTAGCAGACAAGCTTAAAATGTGCTGCTAAAATAAACCATCACATTGCACTCAATGTGTATGTGTTTGTGTGCGCGTGTATACAATGGTCAGAAAAGAGGATACAATTATCATGAGCATCTACCATAATCTTCCAAGCTAAGAGAGACCTAAATTATTGTTAGATTCATTCCTAAGCTTGCCTTGTTGCAACAAGATTACCATTGCTGGAAATGAGGACACTTCCCATACTTCATGGGTGCAAGTAACTTTAGATACCAAGCATGATTTTCCAAGACGTGCAAGAAATATCAACAGATTCGCTCATGATCAAGTTACAACCTAAACTTTATGACCATATTATGTTGGAATAAGCTGAATGAGAGAAGAAGCGGCTACATTCCTAGCCCACAAACTTTAAGTGAAAAACTAACAACAACATACCCAGTGTAATCTCACAAGTGGGGGTCTAGGGAGGGTAGAATGTACGCCTACCTTGGGAGGTAGAGAGGTTGTTTCCGATAGACCTTCGGCACAAGAGAAAGCATGTCAAAAGAAGGTAAGAAAAGGAATAACTGGAGTGAAGAAATCATGGCAAGATACTATAGAAAGCAAGACTAAGTGAAAAACTAACGTGCCATAAAATAAGTATCATCTTATTCTAAACCAAATCAAGAGGGAATGCAAAAGGTCATGCAACCAAATCTGACATTGATTTACTTAACTGATAAGAATGAGATTAAGCAGGAAAGTTGCAAAGCAAACACACCATTTCCTAACACAGCAATCACAACATATCCGCATCTAAACTAAAAGTCCGTCCATAATTTCCGATATTTTACTTGACAGGAAATAACTAAATGTAACAAAGGACAAAAAACGATCGACAAACAGAGGGCAAGTAAAAATGTAATAAAGGTTAAATATAATTTCTTCAATCACCAATAACATAACCTTGTGCTATGTTAACAATCCGAGTTCGAAGAAATTGATAAAAGTTTAGGGTGCTTTTTACGTTCAAACAGTAGTATACTTTTGCAACCAAGTTATCTGAACAAGAGATCAACGCATGAAGATCAAACTAGAATCATTTGATGATAGGACAAATCACCAAAGCAAAGAGATGTATCCTCTAGGAAATCTTTCACTCAGAACAAAGAATAAAACATTTCCTTGAGGCTTGAACAGAGCAGAAGCATGTGTTAAGACTTCACCAAAACTCAATCATCACCTGTTCCAACAAATACTGCACTATGTTCACTTGTCTGTTTGGTTCTTGGTATGGACAATTACTAAGCAAAAACGAAGTCAATCCTCAATATTTCCTTCTTTGGAGTTGCCGACCATGTGTATGTAGCAATGGTGTAAACCTTTTGTGTGGATAGGAGGTCGTGCCTAGGAGCAGTTTGACAGTTCATAAAAGAAGTCACAACGTATAAAACAACTTTCCGGAAAAGAGGGATAGCTGAGCTAGTTGTAACCCCATTAAGAATAGTTCGAAAGAGCATTCCTTAAAGAGGGAATGAACGAGAGACGAAAGCCACTCCCATCAGCCAAAAATATAAACATGTTTAACCCCAAAACACCATGTGCCAATCATATTTGCTAGTAGCTTTTATCAATGTTATCAACCAGAAAAATACAAGGCAGCAAGCTACTACAATATCAAAAGTTAAAGAGGATAAGATGATCAAGATTAAAGAACCAAAGTTAAAAAGATAATGAAGTTATGGTTCATTTCAATCTTAGGTGAATGGTTCATTTCACTCTTATGCAAAATATTATCAATAAAATGCTTCATTATACTCAGATGTAAATGCATAATATCATCCCTCGCTAATGACAAAGCTTTCAAATGAATTGGAGTCATGCAATCGACTTGAAGACTATATCAAAGCTAAAGTTCACAAACCAAATAGCTCATCATAGCAATGGAATTTGCATAGGAGTTTAACATAAAATAGTCCTTCTAGTAATGAGTTTGTAGCATAGTGCAAGAGAATAATTCCAATCACATCAATTAAAAAGGCAGTCCCTAAACATGATAAAAGAAAATCACCACCAATAAGCTTAAGAAACTTGTAAAAGGACTTCTGATAGACTGGAGGAACTCATGCAAGAGAATTATAAAACCAAAGAGGGAAAGAGGGTCATTAGGCACGAAAGTCAAAAACCAAACTGAGAGGATGAACTTCCTCATAGCAGCAGACAATGAATGAAGGATCCGGCCAATTTTACATTAATGGAGTTAAGACCACATTTATTTTTAAAGACGAAGAAGACAACAGTTGTTTTTCTTTTTTGGGTGATAGGTAAGAACGTAACAGTTGTCAAGACCACATTGATAGGATTCCCACATACATTTCTTCTTAACTCCAGACATGCTCTATATTTCCCCAATTTCTAAAAGGTCAATAACCATTTTCCTCAACTCTGTTGGTAACATACAGACAGGATGACAAACAGTATTTTTTAACATGAGAACGAATTGTGCATACGTGTCATTCAATCCACCATTGTTTTATCTCCATTAAACATTAATAGATGTTTCTATCCCTGTCATTAACTCATTCTTCCTCACCAAACACCCTTTCAACGAAGGACTAAACTATTTTATTAACTTTAGCACTCCAATTTCTTCAGGATTTCTAGAAATTTTATCTAAATGACTGGCTAAACCAGAATACTGATGATACCTTTCAGCTGACTCGCTTAAAGTTAAATGCTTCACCATTCTACAATGAAAATACTATAGTTCAGAAGGATTTCAAAGTAATTGAGACAGAGAAAACAGACACGAGCAGAACCAATATTTTCTTTAAGGGGTAGAAAAGTTATTTCTGATTTTTATTGACGCAAAGAGAATTAACAAAAGCAGCAAAAGTAACTAACAAGTTAAAAAGGACCTGATGGGCATTTGTACTGCATTTAGAGAAAAGGTCAGTGCTTATCAATTCTAGGGAGAATTAGATGTTAAGATTATACTAGAATTTGCCTTATATCATATGTTCACGATAGAATACTAAACTGCACATCTTGTGTCAATATCATTTCCAGAGTAACACCTCTGTACTATAAACCTTATTATTGTTTTATCTTTCCAGAAGAAAGTAAAAGACAGAAAAAATGTGTTTGTTCCTACTCTATGCTTTGATGATATGAGCAGAATCTTGATAGGTTAAAATGTAATATCTGTGAGATTGAGACTTGAAACATCCATAACACAGAAGCAGATTGAGTACATTCACAAAAGAGAGATATCTTTAAAGGGAAAAAGACCACCAAACTCATTAAAGAGATGAAAAAGTGTCTAATGTGTTAAGACATCAATAACATGCAATACGTCAAGACTTAAACTATTTAGTGTTTTAACCATTATAAGAAATCCGAGACTTAATCGGAGGATGACTTACAATCTTGAGAAACCAGAACAAAGATACAGGACACTCATGTAAGCAGACGCAGAGCAGGAAACATCATAAATTACAGACTAAAAACCAAATAATAAACATGATAATAAAGTCTATACACAACATTCAATTAAGAATCACACATGAAAATCTGTTTAAATTACCAAAATTATATGATGCAAGATTCTGCAATATGTTGTTACAGCCTTATAGCAGCATATGTGAGTGACAACTGACAAACCTAAAACAATCAAAAACAAGCCTGTTGCACTGCTTTCGCAGAGCGAATAGCTTTCATGGTGTGGAGGTCCTCCTCTGTTCAGATGTTCCCCGGTTTCTACGAGGATCTAATTTGTTACTTGATCTTCGATGAGCATATTGATTATCATTAGTCTCCGGCCTCCTAGAAGATCGAGAGGTTCTTTCTTTGTCTCTATTAGAACTTCTTCCTGCCCAAGTCTTCGATGAATTTATTGGAAGCTTTCTGTCCTCATATCTTGTTTGAGCATCTTGCTCACCGTTATTTTCTGCTCTCCAAGACGATCTCCTTGATGTTCTTTCCATATCTCTGTTGGAACTTCTTCTGTCCACGAATCTTGTTCGAGCATCTTGCTCGCCATTTTTTTCTACTCTCCAAGACGATCTCCTTGGTGTTCTTTCCATATCTCTGTTGGAACTTCTTCTGTCCTCATATCTTGTTCGAACATCTTGCTCACTATTATTTTCTGCTCTCCAAGACGATCTCCTTGATGTTCTTTCCATATCTCTGTTGGAACTTCTTCTGTCCTCATATCTTGTTCGCGCATCTTGCTCACTGTTATTTTCTGCTCTCCAAGACGATCTTCTTGGTGTTCTTTCCACATCTCTGTTTCGATTTCTTCCTGAGGACGTCCTCGGAGAGGTTGCTGAAGTGTTCCTATCATCATTTCTTGTCCTCGAGTTTAATCTTCGGTTAGGCTTCCTATCATCAACCCCTGTCCTCAAGTTTAATCTTTGGCTATGCTTCACATCTCTAGCCTCATTGTCCGTCTCGTCATCATTGTAGTCATTATGCACATCATCAGAGTCCTCATCATCTTCATCCTCATCCTCATCTTCTTCTTCCATGTCATCATCAGTTTCCTTCACATCACCTTCATTCAGATCATGACTACTTTTTTGCTGCGCATCTTTCAATTTTTTATCCTCCGTCACCTTGTTCATGAGATGAACATACTTATACCTCAGTTCCATCAACGAGTTCTTCTGAATCAACATTCCCCTTTTATAGCCCTCCTTCAATACCACAGTATGTGTTCCATTCTTACTCGACACATAGAATATCCCTGGATGCAACAATAATGCCCTCTTAAACCTAGAACGAAGTCCCAAATACTCTCCTATCAAAAGCAGATTATCTTTCTCCGCCTTCTTCCCAACACAAAGACTAAGAATTTCATGCAAAATTATCACAGCCCACTTATCAGCCTCATCACTCTTTGCAGGAAGATTCTTTGCATTCTCATACGGCGAAATATAAGGCAACTTTTGCCATTCATCAACCCATTTCTTGTACTTCTTATCCACCTCAAACCCGTTTGAATACTTCAAAGCAAACTTAACTAACAAATCCTCATTCTTTTCACATTTCATTACTTGTTTTTGCATAAAGGAAACAGCAAGTTCATGGTTCCAACAAACTAGCTCCAACATTAACTCATTACTATTCACTTGAAAATAATCCGGATATTCGGGTACTAATTCTTTCACATAATTATCACACAAACCCAAATCCCATTTAAGCATATCAACAACATGTAATGGAATCTTATTAACCTTACCTATCATCAAAAGCTTTAAAAGCCTATCAGCAACATCTTCTTTATAACTCACACTTTGATAAAACAACTCTTCATCGTCATCAAGACTGAGAATTTCCGGGGTTAACTTAATATGGGGGTGTATATTAATGCTAGCTGGGAAAAATTCTTGGAAAATTGAAGGGTATTTCCGGATAAACTCAATGGGTCGAGACGGGATTTGTAGTGAATCTTTGGATTGTGTAATGATGTTTAAAGGAATGGTTTTTGAAGGCTCAGATTTGATAAGGTTCTTGATGTTGAGTAATGTTTTGAGATTCTTTTCTCTTTCGACAACGTGGTCGAGTCCACGGTCTCGGACATGTTTGATGGAAAGGGCATCTTCGACTAATGTTCGCCATTGTTGAAGTTGGTGGTGGGTTCGACGGAGTAGGAGGAAATGCATTTAGGTTAAGTTGGGTGGCTTTTGGGAGGTGTGGTTTGCAAGGGTTTAAGGAGGGGTTTTGAGGTCACAAGTATAGCAAAGGTAATTGCAAACATCATCCTTGGGTTATTATGCCAAGAAATGCAACTTGAGCATCCAATTTTGGGTATGGTACCTCAATTTTTAATTTACTGTACAAAAGTTACTAATTACTAGTAATTTTTAATAAAAAGGTCAATTTATAGCATATGACCACATATTTTAGTGGCAGTTCAATCGTGGGAAATTTCTATACCACTGAAAATGGGAGAGTATAAAAAGTATTTCGTTTTGATGTAGTCGAGTAACATTTCAAAATTTAAGAAGATGGTGAATACCTTTATAACCAAATTAACTTCTAATAAAATCATCTAAGATTTAACTTTATTAAGTATGTGCCTTTAGAAAAACACATGGAACTTTAAAATCCTCAATCAAATAATTGACGAAGTGCTTTGAAGTAGTAATACTTTGTGAAGGGGAAAGTTCCGAAGGCGAAATCCCTCATCTGTACCAGAAGCTCCTTGTTCATGTGGGATGTAAATCGAGGGATATGCGCGAGTGTCAGCCCTGCAATGGAGATGACCAACGGGACACGAACCTAGCAACAACTCTTGCAATATTTCAGCAAAGACTGTCACCACACGGATTCGAACCTGCGACGTCGGACTGGTTGTACCCCAATCACCTTGCTACTTACCAACTCGTTTGTGCCCTGGGGGCGCTTTGAAGTAGTAATACTCAAAGGCCTAATCTTCGAGGATAGGGTGGGAGATCTTTTTGCTTTTTTACTTTCACGAACTTTCTGTAAGTATGATACTCACCACCCACTTGAGGAATTCTCTCTACATAGTGAATTGTTACAACAGAGTTCATCTGATTTTATCAGTACTCTGGTAAGAATAAAGCAATGTTTACAGCTTGAAACAAAAACAGGACCAAAGAAAACGTGAGAGCATGACAACTGAGTAGATCTTTGATTTTTGTCGCTACATAGAGGCCTTATCTACAAATAATTTAGAAATAGTTGCAATAATAAAGCTATTCTATTTAACCAGGAAAATAATGAACATTGGGATATGTCTCAATTACTGTAATACAAAACATTGACCGTAGCTTTGATGTTCTATTATAACTTTATTTACTCGTAAAATAATATAATTAAATTTGTATACGTGGTTTATGAACACGCAGATTGAGATGACCAGATTGACAAAATAAGGAGAACTTATAGCAATATGAACTATGAATGATAATTAATTAAATGAAAGAACAAAGATAGCCCGAGTCCTGGCGCTGTAATGTGCCAAAGCCACCGGATAAAGCTCCTGGTAGTTGAATAAAGAATGCAACAATGAACAAGAAACTTCAAGAAATTGCTAAGTGCTAGTATTATGCTTGATAGAAGGTATACAGGGCTTGACCGTCTATACCATGGACTGAAAATTAATGGTATAAATTATCATATTTGTAAAATTTTTGTACAAGTATAATTATGATATTATTATTATTATATTAGGACTAGATATTAGTCTTGTATTAGAAAAAGGTAGATTTATTTTCCATATTTAGATATTATATATCACGTATATATATACTTTTGACATTAATGAAAATAATCAAGGGATTATTTCTTTTATGGTATCAACAGTCTAGGACAAATTTTTCCTCTCCAAAATCCCTCATTCCGCTGCCCTACTTGCCATTGGCCGTCGGCCAACCTCCTCATCCCTTCAACTTTTGTTTTTTTTTCTCTTCCAAATCCCTATTTCTCCTCTTGTTCTTTCATCATGTCTACCACAAAGAACACGTTTTGTCCTGCCCTTACAATCTCCAACATCAAGAACAACATCCCTATCGTTCTTGAGATGGAAAACGTCTAATACGCGACGTGGGCAGTATTATTTAAAGTTCATGCACGCTCTTATCGAGTCCTTCATCACATCATCCCCTCAAAAACATGCAAGGAGAAGGAGCCTACCACCGATGATGAAATAGAGTTATGGGCAAGTCTTGATGCTACGGTACTCCAGTGGCTTTATTCCGCTATCTCTACAGATCTTTTGCAGACAATTCTTGAACCCGACGACACGACGATGGAAACTTGGAATAGGGTGCGTGATATTCCAAGATAACAAAAATTCTCATGAGGTCACTCTTGAGCAGGAATTTTCCCATGTCAACATGGAAGATTTTTCAAATGTCTCAGCCTATTGTAAAAGGCTGAAGGTATTGTCGGATCAACTCAAGAACGTTGGTGCCCCCGTCACCAATGATCGTCTTGTTCTTCAGATGGTTGCAGGCCTATCTGAGGACTATAATGGCTTTGGGACGCTTCTTCGTCAAAGTAATCCACTCTCATTGTTCTACCATGACCGTTCCATGCTCACATTAGAAGAGGTCGGCTTGGCAAAAAAGATGGCTACTGGAGCAAATTTCGTCATGATGATGGCCCTGTCAGATGACCCTTACTCATTCATGAATAATTCTAGCCAAAATCGTAACAATGATGGTGGAAAAAAGGGTCAAAATCAGAAAAATTGAGGCAAAAACTGCGGTGGCAATGGTAGTGGCGGTGGTTAGAGTAGTGGCGACAGTGGGCCAGCTGATCCACAACACCACTGGCCACAGCCTTGGGCCAACTAGTCGTGGGGCTGGGCCGGTGGCCGGTGGCCAGTGGCCCAATTCCCCCTTCTTGGCGTATCCAGCGAACCGGGCCAATTTCGAGGTGGTCGGGCCCGATTCCCAAATGTCGGGCCAAGCGACTCTTTGGGCCTTAGCGGCGGCGCTCTTGAGCCTCGGCCTCGATAGGCCTTGACTGCTGCCAGACTAGCGGCAATTCCGACGCCCACAGATATCGAGGCAACAATGCATACACTTAGATTAAATTCCCTGGATGCAAATTGGTATATAGACACTGATACCACTTCTCATATGACATCCACACTAGGTAATCTCTTGTCTTATTTCAATTTGAGCAACAATCGTAGTATAACTGTTGGTAATGGTCATTTAATTCCAATTCGTGGTTATGGTCACACAAATTTGTCTCCCCCGCATCCACCTCTAGTCTTAAAAAATGTTCTTCGTGTCCCTCACTTAATTAAAATTTTGGTGTATGTCCGAAATTCACAACTGATAATTGAGTTTCTATTAATTTTGACCCTTTTTGGATTTTCTGTGAAGGATTTCAAGACGGGGATACCTCTAATGAGATGTAATAGTAGGGGAGATCTTTATCCAATCACCACCACCACCATTTCCACGAGTCAAGCCACACCTTCAACGTTTGCCGTTTTTGCTCCTTCTTTGTGGCATGCACGTTTGAGTCATCCGGGATCGTCTATTATTTCTTCTCATCAAAATAATAATTTTATTGATTGTAAGAGTACGCGTAGTACTCCTATTTGTTCTTCTTGTCTATTAGAGAAACATGTTAGGTTGCCTTTTGTAGCCTCTACTTCTAGTACGTTGATGTCTTTTGACATTATTCATAGTGATTTATGGACATCTCTCATTTTAAGTTCTTTGGGCCATAATTATTATGTTTTATTATTGGATGATTATTCTAATTTTTTGTGGACCTTTCCTTTATCTAAAAAGTCTCAAGTTTTTTTAACCTTCTTAAAATTTAGAGCATTTATTTGTACCTAATTTGAATGGAAAATTAAAAATATTCAATGTGATAATAGAAGAGAATATGATAATGGGCCGTTTCGAGAATTTTCTGACACTAATGGCATATCTTTTCGGTTTTCTTGTCCTCATACGTCCTCACAAAATGGGAAGGCCGAAAGAAAAATTCGTACCATAATAATATTGTACGAACCTTGCTAGAACATACTTCATTACCTCATTCTTTTTGGCATCATGCATTACAAATGACTACCTACCTCCTTAACATTCTCCCTAACAAAGGTTTAGCATATCAATCCCACTTCAAAATCTTTATAATAAAGATCCCTCGTATGCTCATCTTAGGATGTTTGGATTTTTATGCTATCCGTTTTTCCCGTCTACTACAATTAACAAACTTCAAGCTCGTTCTACCGCTTGTGTGTTTTTGGGTTATCCATCGAATCATCGTGGTTACAAATGTTTTGATTTATCCTCTAATAAAATCATAATTAGCCGCCATGTAATTTTTTATGAAACCCAATTTCTATTTGCTAAATTATATAATTTTGTGTCTCATTCGTATAATTTTTTGGATGATGGGCTCTCACCGTATATTATACACCATTTATTCGAGCTGTCTTATGCCCAAAATTTGCCAGTAGGCTCCGAGCTGTCTCGTGCCCAAAATTTGACAGTAGGCTCCGAGCTGTCTTATGCCCAAAATTTGCCATCAGGCCCACTGCCTACTGGCTCAAATATTACCGATCCAGTCTCTGATTCTTGGCCAGCAAGCCCACTGCCTGCTGGCCCAAATTCACCCACTGGTCCAGCACCGTCTCGGCCAGCAGGCCCACTGCATGTTGGCCCAAATTTTGTCCACCCGAGTCCACCGTTTCGGCCAGCAGACCCACTGCTTATTGGCCCAGTTTTACCGTCACTGCCTCCTAGCACTAGGCCAACATGCTCTTTACCTGTTGGTCCAATTTTACCCGACCTGACACCTACCCAAAATATGTCCCCTTCTATTTCGAGTCAAGGGCCTGTTACTCATAGCCAACGTGGTATTTTTAAACCTAAATGATATTTTAATCTAAATTCTAATGTCACCAAATCACCCCTACCACATAACCTTGTGTATGCCCTTCATTACCTGAATTGGAAAATGGCCAAGGATGATGAATATAATGCTCTTATAGAAAATAAGACGTGGGGGTTGGTGCCCCATCCGCCTGGTGTCAATATTATTCGTTCTATGTGGATTTTTACTCATAAAGAAAATTCTAACGGTTGTTTTGAGAGGCATAAGGTCCGTCTTGTATGTGATGGTAAAACACAACAGGTTGGCGTGGATTGTGGAGAGACGTTTAGTCCAGTGGTTAAACCGACAATCATTCGTACTGTGCTTAGTTTGGCTCTCTCGAAAGCATGGTACATTCATCAGCTGGATGTGAAAAATACTTTCTTACACGGTGACCTTAAGGAGACAGTGTATATGCATCATCCCTTGGGTTTTAAAGACCCCCAAGTATCCCCATCATGTCTGTTTGCTAAAAAAGTCCTTGTATGGGCTTAAGCAGGCCCCACGGGCTTGGTATAAGAGGTTTGCAGATTATATGTCTACTATTGGGTTTTCTCACAACAGGTCTGATAATTATTTGTTCATTTATCGTCATGGTACTTCTATGGCATACATTCTATTATATGTGAATGATATAATATTGACTGCCTCTTCTGATAATCTGCGCAAGTCTATCATGTCCCTTCTCAGTTCAAAGTTTGCTACGAAAGACTTGGGGCCCTTGAGTTATTTTTTGGGTATAGCTGCCACTCGTCATACATGAGGTCTATTTTTATCACAGAAGAAGTATGCGGCTAAAATTATTGAGAGAGTTGGCATGTCATCTTGTAAGTCCTCTTCTACCCCGGTTGATACCAAACCAAAGTTGAGTGCTACTTCTAACACACCATATGAGGATCCCACCCTCTATTGTAATCTTACAGGGGCTCTTCAGTATCTTACTTTCACGAGACCAAATATTACTTATGCAGTACAACATGTGTATTTATTTATGCATGATCCGCGGATTGAGCACATGCATGCGCTCAAACGTATTATACGATACATACAGGGCACACTTGATTATGAATTGCATTTATATCTGTCCTCCGTCTCTACTCGGTTGTCTTATACAGATGCTGATTGGGGTGGATGTCTAGATACCAGACGTTCGACCTCTGATTATTGTATATTTCTTGGTGATAACTTGGTCTCTTGGTCGGCAAAACGCCAGACTACTTTATCGCGATCCAGTGCGGAGGCCGAGTATCGAGGGGTAGCCAGTGTGGTGTATGAGTCATGTTGGCTACGTAATCTTCTGTTAGAGCTTCATTTTCCTATTCAAAAAGCTACCTTGGTCTACTGTGATAATGTTAGTGCAATCTATCTCTCTGGGGATCCAGTCCAACATCAGCGCACTAAACATATCGAGATGGATATTCACTTTGTTCGCGAAAAGATAGCTCGTAGACAAGTACGTGTCTTACATGTCCCTTCAAGGTACCAAATTGTTGACATCTTTACTAAGGGTCTTTCCTTGGTTCTGTTTGAAGATTTTTTATAGACAGTCTCAGCGTGCGACAACTGCCCGCTATGACTGCGGGGGTGTGATAGATGGTATAACCGTGTATACCATGGACAAAAAATTAATGGTATAAATTATCATATTTGTAGAATTCTTGTACAAGTGTAATTATGGTATTAGTATTATATTAGGACTAGGTATAGTCTTGTATTAGGAAAAGGTAGATTTATTTTTCATATTTAGATATTGTATATCATGTATATATACCTCTTTATTAATGAAAATAATCAAGAAATTATTTCTTTCAATGTTATGTATGTTTGATGGAATTTGAATGCCTTACAACAAGAATATTCTTACAAGTATGCTTAGGGCGTCGCACCCCTCCCAAATAAGAAGATGTTTAGTGATAAAAGTGTGGACATATCACGAAAAGTTTTATTTTGTGTCTCACACAATTAGTATTAGTTGATACTAAGGCTGGCCAGTGGGCCGAGACAACCCGATCCTGCCCCGGCCCGATCCCGCCACGTCCCGTCCTGATTCCACTGGGTAAATTAGGGGATATGGATTGACTCTAGTCGGGTTCGAAATTGGGACGGGACAAGCACTCTCGCCTATCCCGGTCCCGCCCCGACCCGTCCCGTTTACAGAATGTAGCCGTTGCACAAATTATCATTTGCAATTATAGCCGTTGGCAACGGCTAGAAACTACTATTTTGCCACACACACACCCCTAGCACCTCACACCCCCTTAATATTTATTTTTAACTCTTAAGTTAGTATATTTACACATTAACCCTATTTCTCAACTATAAATACCTCATTTTTCTCTTTATTTTTCTCACGAATCTTTCTACAATCTCTCTAATCTCTCTCTCTACAAGTCTAAATTGCACACTAAATATTATATTTTATTTGGTAATTTCTATCAAAGTTAAAAAATTGGGAGTGAAGTTGGCAACTACCTTGAGGATCATCGAGCAAAGTTTTAATTTTCAACCTCGATTACATGTCGACGTTACGTCGACGTTTGATACATTCGTTCCTTATTTTATTTAAATTATTGTTTAATTTTAATTATCGTACTTAATTTTCTTAGTTTTAATTCTTTATTTGCATAATTATAATGGAACAAGGTGAACGTTTTTCTGGTAGAGATAGTAGGGGTAACAAGGGTAAGAGTACATCTTCTAGTAATCCTAATTATGATAATTTCACTCATGTAGATGAAACTGAACTTTTTAATGTTGATATTAAAATACCATTAAATCATGAGGTATACTGCTATCTATATTATTTAATCCTAATTATGATAATTTCACTCATGTAGATGAAACTGAACTTTTTAATGTTGATATTAATATACCATTAGATCATGATGTATATTCTGCATCTGAACCAGACTATGATTTAGAAAATGAATTAGAAGATAATTTAGATAACACACCCACTATTGCAACTTCACCTCAGGCTGAAACTGGAATCTCTCATATTCCCCCTAGTATGAGAAGAGGCCAAAAACAATGAAAATTAAAATCACCTGCATGAGATTTTTTTGAAAGGGACATTCCTAATCAACTAGCTATTTGTAAAATTTATCGCGAAGTTTATAAAATTAAAACTGAAAAAGGTCAAGGCGGGACAAGAGGTTTAATGAGACATGTGGAAAAGGATCACAAAGCAAGGTACAACCAATACTTGGCTGAAAAAGTGGGTGTGCAATGTCTTCTGAGTCGGGACAAGGTTCACATAGTGTCCCCGACCAAATACAGGGTCGAATTAACCCGATGACGGGGGGAGTTATAGGTCTGAAATATGATAAACACAAATATCGAGAAAATTTAGCAAAATTAGTTGTCGTGGAGGGTTTGCCTTTTTCATTTCCTTCCTCTCATGGTTTTATTCATTACATTCGAGAAACATATAATCCCGCTTTTAACGGTTTTCCTAGATCAACTATTAGAAGAGATGTTTTTAAATTTGTGCGTGAATATCAACAATAATTATGTTATGAATTGTATCATTTTAATGGCAAAGTGGCTATCACTTCTGACATAAGCCGTAGTACTAATGATAATGATTATTTAACTGTTACATGTCATTGGATAGATCACAATTGGTCTATGCAAAAACGTATATTAGCATATAAATATATTGATGAAAGGCACACTGAAATTTTTATTTCAAGAAATATTCATGAAATTAGTGAATATTATGGAATTACTGATAAAATTATGATAATGCTTCTTGTAATGATTATGATGTAAACATTTTAAAAATTCGATGAACTCCATCTTTTCCCGTTATTTTTCATGTTAGATGTGCATGTCATATTTATAACTTAGTTGTAAAGAATGTCCTAAATTTTTTTAGCTCTATTCTTGATAAAGTACAATTTGCTATCAACTTTATTTTTAAAGGTAATAAAATACAAAGACTCAAAGAGTTTTAAAAAATGTCATGTTTGTTAATTACCTTATAGGAAAATTTCAGAAGAAGTTGCAACTAGGTGGAATTCTTTGTATGAACAATTAGTTGTTGCTCACGAGTATAGAAGACCTATAACTTTAGTATTTAACGTCCACAATAAAAATCTTTTGGATATGCTTGTAGATGATGATTGGGATAAAATTTGGAAACTTATTGTATTCTTAGAAAAAACATTTCTAGCTACTAAGGATTTTTCTGATATTTATTATCATACTATTTCATCTATGTTATTTTATATAACTCTAATATTTTTGTTATTTAATGAATATAAGAAAAAAACCAACTTACGCTCCAGCTGTTACAAAAATGATTGTAACATTTAAAAAATATTTTTTTCCTATTTCCACTATTTATTTTATAGGTGATGTACTAAATCCTACTATTAAAGTAGATGGTTGTAATGCCCTTATTGAAACGATTTATGAATGCCTAGAAATACTTGAAACAGAACCAACTAAAGAAGATGTTATCTCTAGCATACAAACACAATGCAAAACTATGTATATGTATTACTAAGAAAAAAGTGCAAATAATCAACCGACTTCTATACCATCTTCTTCAACTTCACTTCAACCTTATAAAAACACATGCGGTTTCTGCTTCAAGTATTCAAGGCTTTCGAAATAGAATGTATAGTGGTTCAAGTGCTTCATAAATTAACGAGTTTGATGTTTATGTTTTGCAGGGTGTTGTACCGTTCGAATCAATTGCTAATGAAAATGGACATGAAGACTTGCTAAAACACTGGATGGAGAATCAAAAGACATTTCCGACTCTATCATACATGGCCCGAGGTGTGTTGAATATTCAAACGTCATCTACAACTTCTGAAAGCGCTTTTTTGTGCTGGAATATTTCAAATAGGTGTTGGGTTTAAATGATAGATTGAATGGAAAATGAAAGGAGTTCCCTCTTGCTTTGTCCCACATCGGTAGTGGAAAGAAAAGTGGGAGTTCCCTCTTGCTTTATAAAATAAGCATCTGTCCCACATCGGTAGTGGAAAGAAAAGTTCTTCTACTTATAAGTAGAAGTACTCCTTCTTGTTGCTAAAGGGTTAATAAGAGGGTCTCCCCTCGCGCCGTCGTCATCGCTCGGCTACGACTTCGAATTCGGATTCGGTCAAATGATCTGATTGATTGATAATATTTTTGGAATTCCCATATTTAAATTTTCCACCAGTTTTTAGTGGTTGTTCAGAAGGGTTGCAAAGCTTCAGAAACAGTACTTCCATGGCTATAAATTCGTTTGTTTCCTCAGAATTTTACTCACTAATTTTCTGGAAAAACACAAACTTCTTCTTCTTCTGCACAAATAAATTATGTGTGATATACTGTCGTTGAGTGGTTTGCCGCTACCTGAATTTGGAGTACTACTATTCTGGTAATATAATCGTTCTATCCTGGGAGAGGATATTCCATCAACCTCGAGTACTGTGAGGGGAATAATTTCCTTAAGGACACACTTTGAACTAAGTGGACTCGATTATATTCTGAAAAATTATTCTTATTTTTCAACACTGATTCTGTTTATTTTCAGTTATTATTATTTACTAATTTTTTTGGAATACAGATTAATCACAATAGGATAGCACAAACACTCATTGGCGGGAGACAGTTTGGAGATTGTAGTTTTATTTAGAGATTGGATTAGAGCGGAGCGTAGAAGGTGCGGTCAACCAGAGGTCAATGAAGAAGACGACCACAATTACAATGAAATCTTATCAGAGGGAGCATGAAGCGACGTTGAACAATTTGACCAATAAATTTCAACTCCAACAGAATATCCTCAAGAGATTGTCAGAAAATTAGAAAAAGTATGATTGCATATGTAATTTTTTTAATGCCAATTTTACTATGTGATTTGTAATTTTTGAACTACGAAACAAAGTTGCAATTTTGAAATTGTATTAGAAAAAAACCATATTTCTATTAAATAATATAAGAGTCAATTAGCCTTGGGATATTTTTTCACTATCTTGTTCAATTATTTAAATATTTATATATATTTGTTTTTAAAATTAAAATTTAGTGTGTAGAAAAAAAAATTAAAAGTCCCCCCAAACCCCCTTTCCGTCCCATCCCGTTCCCTCTGATAGTGGGACGGGATGGGACCACTTCCTATCCCCCTAATCCCGTCCCCCTCCGTCCCTAATCCCGATCCCGACCCACTCCACCATCCTCCAAATCCCTGTCCCCCTAATCCTGTCCCATCCGGTCCCGTCCCATCGGTCAGCCCTAGTTGATACTAGTTGTGTGAGGTTTCTTTTTGTTTCACAAGAAAGTGAACCTAAAATTTGTGAACCCAAAAATGTAAAATTTGTATCCACGCAACTTGTGAGACGAAAAGAAACCTCACAAAATTAATATTAATCCTATGAGACACAAAATAAAGCTTTCACATATAACTATTAAACCAAAAGTTAGTGAATTATATCGAAGATTCAACTATTTTACATGCTGCTATTGGCAAAGTACTAGACCCTTCTATCAAAGCACGAAAATACACCTGCAGAAATTTATCTCTTGTTCCTTGATTAACTCTTGGGTTGTTCAACTATTTGCAGCTTTAATTTCCAATTTTTATATGTTATGTTAATACAATATGAGTGAACCAAAGTACACGAAAAGGAATTGACAAATAATGATTAATCTGACCTTAGAGATAAAGAAAAGACAATAATGATAACAACATATATGAAGTCTCCATGCTTCACGGCCCGACCATTCACTTGCTTAAGCTATCAATTGGCTACAAAATAACAATGACAATGAATGAGGTCCATTTGTTTAAATTATTAGTTGTATCATTGATCCTTCAATTGTTACTAACGTTTTCACTCACATTTCTGTTTTCTTCCTTTAATAGACCGTGAGATTACCAAAAAAAGAAGAAGAAGAGACTAGTATTTATAGCTAGGAGATTGTGGGTTAAATTAAGAGGGAATATTTTTGGTAAATATAAATTTTCATAAGAGTATTTATATCACTCCATAAGAAACGTTACAAATTTATGTTTTCTTCATTTAATATAAAACAACTTATTAAATTAATTTATATTTTCCTAAAATTTGGCCAAAGACCTTACAAGTCCAAAATCATTCATACTCAATGTGATTAATGTACGCAATTATTTTTAGATAGTAAAAAAAATGGAAAGATCATGACTTGATATGTAATTTGATTTCCCTAGTGAACAGTGTTTAATGAAAATTTCGAAAAAGAACTCTACAAATAAAAGTCTGTGTAGCGAATCATTTGTCTTCTTCAATATCTATTCTTTCAAGTGAGTTCATTTACTATCTTTTCGGATACTCATTTGAAATTTTCTCTGTTATAGCGGGGAAAAGAAAAAAATACTTTTCCTATAATAAATTTTTTGGATTTTGAATGCTTCATCAGTTTGAAGTAGGGCTGGCCAACGGGGCGGGTTCGGGGCGGGTCCTGGCGGGACGGGATCCGACGGGACTGAGAGGGCGGGATCGGTCATCCGGCGGGATCCGCCGATGTCCCATCCCGTTCCCGTCGAAAAAGGGGACCGGTCTTATTGGGTCGGGTCGGTATCAGGTTTTTCGATTTTTTTTTTGCACTTAATTTTAAAAAATAATATATATAAACACCTCAATAATTGAACAAGACAGTGTAATAAAAATATCCCAAGACTGTTTTTGTGCCTCTTATATTATTTAATAGAAATATGATTTTTTTGTAATACAATTTCAAAATTGCAACTTTGTGGTGTTGAAAGTTGCAAATAACATAGTAAAATTGCAATTAAAAAATCACATATTTATACACATTTTCTAGTTTCCTCACAATGTCTTGTGGTTCTTCGGTTGGAATTGGAATTTGTTGGTCAAATTGCTCGACCTCGCTTCCACCTCTGTCGGATAAGATTTCGTTGTAGTTTTCATCGTCTTCTTCGTTGATCTCCGATTGACTTCACCTTCTACACTCCACTCATATCCAATCTCTGAATAAAAATGCAATCTCCAAGCTGTCTCCCGCTAATGAGTGTCTGTGTTCTCCTATTTGAAATCTTTCGGCAGAAAAAGCGATTTCAGACGCTGTTGATGACGCTTGAATGTTCAACACATCTCGGGCCATCTTTGATAGTGTTGGAAATGTCTTCTCATTCTCCCTCCAGTATTTCAGCAAGTCTTCACATCCTTCTTCTTTTAGAACCGCTTGGTATGGTACAACACCCTGCAAAACAAAAACATCAAACTCGCTAACTTGATTAGTAGTGGTACCACTAAACATTCTATTTCTAACGCTTTCAATACTAGCCGCAGAAACATCATGTCTTTTTTGATGTTGTATTGATGATGAAGAAGAAGAAGAAGATGGTATGGAAGCCGGTTGGTTGCTAGCACTTTCTTGTTGGTAATGCGTATATACTTTTTTACATTTATCGTGTATGCTAGACAAAACTTCTTCTTTAGTTGGTTCCTTAGGTGGTTGGTCATTTGGATTTTTTGGAGTTGGAGGTGAAAGTACTGCTATGCAATCATAAATAGTTTCAATAAGTGTTTTATAACCGTCTATTTTAATAGTCAGATTTAATACATCACCAATAATATAAATAGTGTGAATAAGAAAAAATATTTTTAAATTTGATAAAACATTTTTAATAGGTGCCTTATAAAATGGGTTTTCCATATATTCACTAAGTAACAAAAATATTAGAGCTATATAAAATAACATAGTTGAAATAGTAGGATAATAAATACCGGAAAATTGTTTAGTAGCTTGAAAAAATTTCTCTAAAAATACAATAAGTTCTGAAATTTTTTCTCAATCATTATCTACAACCATATCAATTGAATTTCGATTATGGGCGTTAAAAAATAGAGTTATAGGTCTTCTTTTATCATAAGCAACAAGTAGTTGTTCATATAAAGAATTCCACCCAGTCGCTACTTCTTCGGGAATTTTTCTATAAGGTAATCCACAATCGTAACAGGTTTTTTTATATTCTTTTTTTTCTTTGTATTCTATTACTTTTAAAAATAAAATTTATAGCAAATTGTACTTTATTAAGAATGTCTTTAAAAAGTGATAGACCATCATTTACAACTAAGTTATAAATATGACACACACATTTTATATGAAAATGATTAGGAAAAGATGGAGTTAAAAGATCTTTTAAAAATCTAATAGCATAATTATTAGAAGAAACATTATATAACGTAACAACCATTATTTTGTCAGTTATACCATATTAATCGCAAATTTGATGAATATTTTCTGTAATAAAATTTCCAGTGTGCTTGTCATCAATATATCTATATGCTAAAATACGTTTTTTCATAGACCATTTATAATCTATCAAATGACATGTTATAGTTAAATAATCATGGCCGTTAGTACTATGGCCTATATCAGACGTGATAGATACTTTGCCGGGAAAATGATATAATGAATAACGTAATTATTGTTGATATTCATGTGCAAATTTAAAAGCATCTCTCCTAACAGTTGATCTAGAAAAACCGTTAAAAGCAGAATTATACATACCCCTAATGTAATGAATAAAACCAGGAGATGAAGGAAATGAAAAAGGCAAACCCTCTACCGCAACTAATTTTGCTATTGCTTCCCTATCTCTATGTTTATCATATTTAGGACCTATAATTCCCCCTGTCATCGGGTTAATTTAACCTTGTACTTGGTCCGGGGCACTATGTGAACCTTGTCCTGACTGAGAGCGCATTGGCGCACCCGACTTTGTAGCCTCATATTCATCCCACCTAGCTTTGTGAAAACTTTGCACATGTCTCAATAAACCTTCCATCCCACCCTGACCTTTTTCCATTTTAAATTTATAAACATTTTTACAAATTTTGCATCTAACTACTTGATTCTCTTGGTCCCTATAAAAAAAATCTCATGCAACATATTTTAATTTTCGTTGTGTGGGGCCTCATCTCATACTAGGGAGAATATGAGGCGTTCATGTTTCAGTTTGAGATGCATTAGTGGGTGTGTCATCTAGATTATCTTCTAAATTAAAGTCTGGTTGAGTTGCAGAATATATCTCATCGTCTAATGGTATATCATTAAAAAATTCAGCTTCATCTATATGAGTATAATCAATCAAATCATCATGTCGATGAATAGGATGACTAGAAGAAGTATCTCTTCCCTTGTCACCCCTACTAGATGAAGCACCCTTAAACATACCTCTTAATCCTTTCATTTTAATTATGCAAATAAATAGTTAAAGATAATGAAATTAAGTTTGATAATTAAGATAAAATAACAATAATAATTTAAAGAAGGAACGAAGGTATCAAACGCCGACGTAACGTCGATTTGTAATCGAGGTTGGAAATTGAAACTTTGTTCGATGGATGATCCTCAAGCTACTTGCCAACTTCACTCCCAATTTTTTAACTATGATATAAATGAGCAAAAAAATATAATATTTAGTAGGCAATGTAGAATCGTAGAGAGATAAATTGAGAGATTTGTTGGAAGATTTGTGAGAAAGATGAAGAGAAAATGAAGTATTTATAATTGAAAAATTGGGTTAAAGTGTAAATATATTAACTTAGGGGTTAAAAATAAATATTAAGGGGTAGGGGAGTTGGGGGAGGCCAAAAAGGGCTGTTGCACAACGACCAAAATATAAAATGGCCGTTGTGCAACGGTCATTTTTTGCTAAGGGGATCGAAGCGGGATCGGCTCGTGCGGGGCGAGCCCAGGTCCCATCCCAGGTTCGAGTCCTGTTCCGTTTTTTTTTTGGCAGGACCGGGGCCGGGCGGGGTCGGGACCGCTCCGATCCGGCCCACTGGCCAGCCCTAGTTTGAAGTAAAACACGACTTTGACTTTTTTGTGAGCCACCTACTACTCTATATATTTTATTTTATTTTATGTGTTGTAGAATCTTAATTTGATTGAACATGAAGTTTAAAAATATAAAATAAAATTTTTAAATCTTGCAATTTTTAAATTAATAGTATGTGTAATATATTAAAATACTTTTTGAATATTATGATCTTAAATATAACATGTATTTTTCGTAAAGAATGTCATTAAAAATAATATAAAATTACTGAAATTAAAAGATAACTAAATAAGGAAAAATAAGATAAATAAATTGAGACGAAGAAAGTAATAACTATCTTAGGATTAATTATATTAACCACATGTGTAATAAAGCTTATTCCCCATGCTCATATCATACCCCCATTCTAATACTACAGTTACAAGAACCTTTGGGAAGACACCTTTCAGATTGCTGACAGTCTTACTACAAGATGATCAATATAAGCAGGCACTACAACATATTTGGAACAAATAGATAGTAGATTTCTCTATGTATTCAGTGTGGAGGAAAAGCTATTTGAGAATCATACCAAGGGAATGCACAGACAGTACTCATTAACTGAAATGAGGCTGCAAGAACTAAAGTTGAGACTAAGAGATGTGCAAGACGACTTAAATGTGGATCACTTTAACCAGCAGTTCATTGAGGAGGAAAGAGTTGTCAAAAGCCAGATTGAAAAATGGGATGTTGTTCAGGAAAAGATACTCAGACAAAAGTCTAGAGCTACATGGATTACACTTGGGATAGGAACACTAATTACTTATATGCTCAACTAAAAGCTAGGCAGACAATTGAATAAAGTTGCAAGCATAACAACTGAGCAAGGTCTGAGACTCACAGAGCCCCACACAGATCCAACAAGAGTTTAAAACTTTTTTCCAAAGCTTGCTTGGAGAGTGTGCACCTTCCCTTGCCTTACATTTACTCATCAACAACAACTGCTGGTCTCAATTACTAGACATGACATAGTCAAGGCTGTTGCAGGCTTGCCACCAGATAAGGCACCAGAGGTTGATGGGTACCCGGCTGAATTCTTCAAGCAGAACTGGGAAATAGTAGGAGAACAAGTCATTGTAGCTGTGAAACAATTCTTTGAGACATGCAAGTTGTTGAAAGAGGTTAACTGTACAACAGTTACTCTAGTTCTAAGGTACAGAACTCAACTTATGTTAAAGAGTTTAGGCTAATATCTTATTGTTCAACTCTATATAATATTATAGCCAAATTACTCACTGCAAAATTGAAGACTTATGTGGATATCTAGTGGTCCTTCACAATCAACATTCATAGAGGGCAGAAACATCTTAGACAATGTGATACTGGTTCATGAGTTGCTGAAAGGCTATACCCATAAGACAATATCTCCTAGATGCTTGATCAAAGTTGACATAAGAAAAGCATATGACTCAGTTGAGTGGAGTTTCTTGAGACAGTTGTTACTGAAATTTGAATTTTCTATTAAAATGGCGGGGTGGATTATGGAATGTATAACTACTGTAAGTTATTCATTATTGATCATTGGGGTACTGACTCCAATGGAGTATGTAGGAGTCAGGGCTTGAGGAAGGGGGATTCAATGCCCCCTTACTTGTTTGTTCTGGTTATGGAGTACCTCAATAGATCATTGCAACAACTACAACAGATTCTTCAATTCAAATTTTACCCGAAGTGTGTGAAGTTGAATATTACACATGTTTGTTTTGCAGATGACCTTCTTCTATGTTGCAGAGCTGATAATGAATCCGTACAACTAATGATGAAAACTTTTGATCATTTCTCTATTGTATCAGAACTTAAGGCAAATATGGAAAAGAGTAACTTATACATAGCTGGAGTTACTGACCAATTCAAGTAACAACTAATAGATGAGTTGTACTTCTCTCTTGGTATTCAAATATTTGGGAGTGCCCTTATCTGCTAGGAAACTGAACATTAGCCAATGCATGTCATTAGTAGACAAGATAATTGCAAAAGTAAGATGTTGGACCTCCAAATTCTTGTCATATTCAGGCAGATTGCAGTTAATCATAAAGTGTGCTTTTTTAAGTTCAAACCTACTTGAGTCAGGTATTCTTGCTGCCAAAAAAAGTTCACAAAATGATCAGAAGTGTGTACAGAAATTACCTCGGGAGTGGAACAAATGATAATGCAAATAAAAACTCTCATTTCTTGGGACATCCTTTGTCAGTCAAATCTACAGGAGGGCTCAATATTATACACTTTGAGCAATGGAATGCCATATAGTAAGCTGCTCTGGGCAATAATCATTACATAAAAAGGGAAGGCTACTTGGTAATGCCATTAGTAAGCTGCTCTGGACAATCTCCAAGATATCCCTACACCAAAGAAGGCTACTTGGTTGGTAAGGAAATTTTTTATGCTAGAAGCTGGGTAACTGAAGTGGAAGACTTAGATAAGTGTAAGATAGAATAATTTCCCTTGGGGATTCCTTTCATTATTCACAATATATATAGTTGTACAGAGGTTGATTCCTAATACAGTAAGAATCCTAAGTTACCTTAAATGGTTGATTCCTAATACAGTAAGAATCCTAAGTTACCTTAAATATACATCTATCATAATTACAAAATATACTGTGAATATTCGGAGAATATTCGCTAATACCCCTCAGTCGGAGCGGGAGGAGGCCGAACGCTAAGGCTGGATCGGATCAGAAGGGGCTACCTGTGAATATTCGGAGAATATTAGCTAATAATAAGTTCACAGAGGGGGCAAAGTTCAGCATTAAGAAAGCTTATCAAGCCTTCATGCCTCAGCAACCAAAACTTTCATGGAAATCACTGATGCTACTAAAAGGAGTAATACCACGACATCATTTTATTCTATGGATGGTAGTTCAAAATAGACTAGCCAAATGGGGTATGCAAGTGGATCTAAATTATCAACTATGGAGCATTAGAAAGCCATCAACACCTCTTCTTTGGGTGTCCCTATGGCACTCCTTACTGCACTGGTTAGGCATCAGCATACATACATATTGGAGATTGGGCATCAGAGGTTCTATGATTAACAAAGAGAGTCTCAAGCAAAAGTCCAAAATGGGCAATACTGGGCTGCTGCTGTTTATCACACATGGATGGAAAGAAATGCTATAAGATTTCAAAGTGAAAACAGGAGCAATGTAAATGGCACAATAGCCTAGCAGGATTGAATTGTTACACTGTTAGTTACAGCTTGGATTCTTGAAATACCCTTCATGGAAGGTGGTTTCAAGCTGTTAGATAGAACCAAACTGGCATAACTCTTGTTTTTATTCATAGTTTTTTTGACGATAAACATAGCAGGCTTTGTATATATATACTTGATTAATACAAATTTTCAGTTTTGACCAAAAAAATAAAGCTTATTTAAGTACACCTCATGTATGTAAAAATCAAAGATTGATATCCTTATTACTTGGAAATCTACACCTACACCGCTTATGAGGGACATTCATCAAATAAGTACATTTCAAAAAATTATTAAAGAATAAATTAAAATTATCAATAAAAGTTTTTGTGTATTTATTTTTATGAATTTTACAACAAGAGCATACATTTTTTGTTGAAAATATTTATTCACACCTATGGTTATAAAAGAGGATAAATATATTTTAAAAAAATATGTATCTTTTGAAACTCTTAAAGAGAAAATTAATATAAATTACATAATAAAATGACTAGAATTTTATGTATTTGACAAAATATTTTTATCTTGCGAAATTCTTAAATGTAATGATGTTATCCACATTTTTCTAAAAAAAAAATTAAACCTCATAAATAATGAAAGTCCTATACAAATGAAATTCATTTAACCATGTAAATTAAAGCCATTTTGAAGCAGAGAATAAACAAACAAACAAATAAAAATAAGAATGACAAATTATTATATAATAAGATGAAAATAAAATAACTTACATGTTTAAAGTACAAAAAAGTTATGATTAAATAGTTGGTGTTCTCATTAAGTAATTTGTTTCCATTTTCTATTTTATGAGTTTCAAAATATACATGCTTTCTAAAATATTTATTCTTTAATTTTTAATAAAAGACATGAAGCAAAAATATTTAGATTTATACAGGAGCAGCTATGTCTGAATATTTTATATTATCATGAACTATACAACTTAATCATCCCTCTAAACAAGCACAAACTTATCACCAAACCTCTCTTCTATTACGAAGACTGACCCCAATCATACATGAAGCTTATCCGGGAGATATTTTTTATTTGCATTCACGCTTTTTGGAAATAACCCTTCCATATCATAGGAAGAACTTTCCGACTCTATATGCACGCGAAGTGATTCCCGATTGATCACGAAGGCAGTTATTGTCTTCTATAAAAGCAAGAAAGTAGGGAAGTCATCTTTTCTTATAGCAAAGTACTTCATCTCTAAGTTTTTGATATGATGATTCTCTTTCTCTTAAAGCATCCTCTTTCTTAAAAAAGGTAGGGTGTAATGTCATTTAATTTCTTTGGCGCTATACATTAATAACTAATTAATTTATAAAATTTAAAATTCTACAAAAATAAATATATAAAAATATATTTATAATTTGAATTTATCTTTTAATATACTTGTGAATATTATTCATATGGGTGTAAGCGTATGATTTTCATAATTTTTTAAATATTTTTAGTAATACAAAAATAATATATATAAGATGAAAATGTTTGATTTTTAAAATGGTATACTATATAAATTCAGGTGACAGCATCATTTCCCTCGCCGGACAGCAGCACACTCGTGAGACCCAAAAAGGAAAAAAGAAAAGAAAAAAGAAAGTCGGAGCCACGGGTAGCGCCATATCAGTTCGGAGTCGGAGCCGGAGCCGGAGATCGGCGATGGCAGCCGCCGGTAATCCCTTATCCTCCGCCGCCATTTCCACGGTGCCGCCACCACCTACTGCCCCTGGCAGCACTGCTAAGAAACCTTTCGATTTCTCTACTGATTCGGTTCCACACAGAATCGTAGTGTCGCCTGATCAGCGTAGTTACTGTTTGGAAGCACTAAAATACTTTAAGGAGAAACGGTGTAACTCTCCAGACAAAATTGACTTAGAGTTCTCCACTTTGCAGGTTTCCTTTTTTCTCTTAATTTGATGTTTATTACTCCCTCCCTCCCAATCCTTTTCTCTTAATTTGATGTTTATTACTCCCTCCCATTCCCAATTTATATGGTGTAGTTTGATTGGACTGAGAGCTTAAGAAATAAAGTAATACTTTTGAATCTTGTGGTCTAAAATAAATTAAAGATATTTGTGTGGTTATTTATGATCTCGTTAAATGTAAAGTTTAAAGTTAAATTATTGTCAAAATAGAAATGTGTTATTTTTTTCGGACCGACTAAAAAGGAAAGTGTGTCACGTAAATTGGGACACAAGTAGTATAATGTTATTGCTCAAAGGCTATTGAGATTTATTATCATCCTTGTACATTCAGCTAACTCACTTGTACGTTCAGCTGACTCAGCAGCACCTTAGTTAGCTTTGTTATTAGTTGTGTTTACTTGTGTTAGTTACAGTTAGCTTAGAGTTACCTGTTAACTTAACTAAGGATTACTTAGAGATATTTTTTTGCTAGCTACACGCGTATATAAGCACAATGTGCAGTGTGAACCAGTTTGAGTTTGAGTTTCCCAACTTGGCTGACAAGTCGTAATGTCTGAAATTGCATACTGATGGGGATAAGACATTGCAATTGTTGGTCTAACAAGGAATTCCCAGTAAGTGCAAGCCAGGGTGAATTTATTGGGGAGATTATGGGGCACGTGAACCCATGATCTCTCCGCAAAATTAGATATTTTATGTATATAAAAAAAGGCAGCCCGATGTACTAAACTCCCGCTATGCGCGGGGTTCAGGGAAGGGCCGGACCACAAGGGTCTATTGTACACAGCCTTACCTTGCATTTCTGCAAGAAGTTGTTTCCACGGCTTGAACCCGTGACCTCCTGAACACATGGCAGCAACTTTACTAGTTACTCCAAGGCTCCCCTTCATGTACATATGTACTTATTTTCTAAAACTGGTATAATATTAACTGCTAGCACCAATGCTCCAAGTAGGCTGAATGGTGCACTTGGTTGAATGTTGAGTTATTTACCAAGAGGAATAGAGATCAATTCCCACTTAATACAATTTTTCTCCTTTTTTTAGTAGTGCACCCATGTACTAGAAATCCTAGATCGACGTCTAACTGCTCAAGTATCAGCTCATGTAACTACTTGCATACACTGGGTACACACAAATGAAATAAAATAAAAGTCTTGAAACAAAAAAAAATCGGAATATATTTTGAGGTAAAATGGGTGAAGCCCTATTGAATTTCCTTTTTGAAGCAACTTTAATGGCTCTAGATACAGAAAAAATCTCATTTTATGATGTTTTGGATGGCCGTTCTGCTTAGAAAGGATCTCGATAGCACAAAGTACGAGATCTTTTTTAAGGAAAAAGGTTCATCTATCTGATTTGTATCAAACATGTTCTCTTATATCTTGAGAAATTGTTAGTCTATTGTTGTCTTTTGACTCCCCGTTATTTCGTTATCCTAGTCTAAATGTTATTCTGCTTCATTTGATGCCATGCTAAATTCAAGCTCCTTTGGTTCAGAAAAATAGGTTGAAAGCTTCAGAAATGAAGAGTAGATGCTTGGTGGCTTCGGACAGCACAAACATCAGCAAGAATCGTTATACTGATGTTATCCCATGTATGCTAATCAGATGTCTGTTTTTTTTTTTTTTAAATGGTATCATTATTTCGAAATAATTGTATCCAGCTTCATTGCTCTCAGTTGACAATAACAGGGTTGTTTTGGACCCATGTAAAGACTACAGACCGTCAGCTAGGGGATATATCAATGCAAGCTTTCTATCGGTGGATTCCTAAATCCTTTCACTTTGAATTATTTAAATTCCACTTCACCTTCTAGCTTAGCATACAAATTACAATATTGAGTTACAACACAAATCTGCTTCTGACCTCTTATACTGCTCCTTTTGGTTGAAGATATCTGAGGGGGTGTCCCAGTTTATTGCAACACAAGGGCCACTAGCACACACCTTTGAAGACTTCTGGGAAATGATAATACAGCAGCGCTGTCCTGTGATTGTGATGCTAACACGATTGGTTGACAATTACAAGGTATTCAACTGTTTAGACCAAGGTATACTTGTTTTGCAACCAAAGTAAGTTAACATTTTATGACAATAGTCTAATCTATAATTTTTCCCCGGACCCCGCGCATAGCGGGAGCTTAGTGCACCGGGCTGTCCTTTTTAGTCTAATCTATAATTTGTTTTACAGAAGAAACAACCTACGCTTTTACCTTTTCAATTTCTTCATTTGTATCCCTCCGCTGTAAAGTAGACCTGGCATTTTTATGCCGTAAAAAAGTTGCAAATGGATCTTTGTTGAGTATTGACCTTTTATCTTAAGATTCAAAACTGAAGTGACGAAGAAGGGCATGGAAAGGCTGAAGAGAAAGAGTATCTTATGATGTACCTTTCATACATTCGCCCACAGAGCTTCGGTCTAGCAGTAAGGGAGCTACACGTGATGTGTGGGTTAGGCGCACGTCATGTGTTCGAACTCAGTTGCAGACAAAAGGGTGATGTTTAAGTTGGGAAGGGTAGGGGGTGGACCAATTACTCAACGTGTTTCGAATTGTGTGCCGATGGACATGGGAGATTTTTTGGTTATCATAAAAAGATGTTCCTTTTGTTCCTCCATCAGTGCTCCTAAGCATGAGATATTGAAAGGCACCATAATGTTGGTAGTACTAATTAGCATCCTCATTTCTTTATGTGTTCTTTCCTCATTCCTTTTTAGCTCCAGCGTTAAGCAAGGTGTCATGGGTTTATGATTTGTCTGCTAAATACTTAGTTATTTAAACATTTCTTGTTCTACACCTATGCTTCTTTCTTCAAATATGCACGAGCTTGGACTTTGATTGAGTATTCTAAGTGGATATTGAGTAATCTTAATGGACATTACGCGTTTACACGTTTGTGATTTTAGAAATGAAAATATAGCTTGGAGAGAATTAGCATATCAGGTGTAGGTTCAAATTAGTATTCAAGTCACAACGACAACAATAACAACGCTTGAGTCCCAAACGAATTAGAGGTCGGCTATATGAATCCTCACTGACCATGTTTCTCCATTCTCCGACCAATATTATAAAAAAAAAAAAGTAAAATGTACTAGAAGTTCTCTATATATTTTTTTCATCTAAATTTATCTCTGGCCAATAATATGCAAAATAAAATAAAAGTAAAATCTACTAGACATTCTCTATATTTTGAATTCTAATATAGAATTCAAGACAAATGGTTTAAATTAGAGCTTGTCTCTTTCAGCAATGGAGTCTCCTATTCATTTTGTTGGGACATCATTTTTTCTGCATCTGTATTTCTCTTGGATTTTATTTTATATTTCAAGAGCATCTTAGAAACACCCCGAGGCCTCAAAGACTTTGTACTTAATACAATAGTGTTATCTCAGGATTTAGTGGGCTAGAGCTTCCAGGTTGACCGTTGGGTCATATGATCTTTGGAGGAATTAGAGAAGTCTGATGTAGAGAACCCTCGTTGCCTTTCTAAATTTGTGATTTATGCTTCATATGTTGTTTCAACTTGCATTTCCAATTTTTACCAGATAAATGGAAGCAATGAAAAGGTAGAAAGATGTGTTCTCGTTGCATGGCCTTTATCCTGAGCCTATAACTTTTTGACGGTTATCGGAACTGCTATTCCTTCCTTTTGTCAGCTTTAAGACTTGTTAACTGCAGTGTCTATATAAGCATTTTGTTCTAGTGAGTTCCTACTCGAAATATAATTGATTCCTATATGCCTATATTCAATTTTAGCAGTTTTATTATTTACCTTCTCCTTTGATGAAAACAAATGCAGATGGTGAAGTGCGGGGACTACTTTCAGGCAGAGGATGGGCCTAGAACATTTGGCAATATATGTATTGTGACAAAAAATATAACGAGTGATACCTCCTTAGTATTGCGAACTTTGGAGGTGAACTATATTGAGGTTAGGAAATTGTTGTCAGCCCTTGTATAGTACAAGACATAAACATGAAAGAAAAGATCTTATCTTGTTAAAGTTTTGTGGCACTACATATTCATGTGTTAGTTCCTTTTCACTCAATTTCCTGTAGATTTCCACGGTTCCTTCGGATGCTAGCATAATCTTTGACAGATCCATAATAGGATCTATCTGCTGACCATCAATCTCTTGACTAAGAATTTCCTTCTTTCGATCCATTCTTACCAGTATTCATTCTCCGAGATGGTTTCTATAATCTCTAATACTGATTCCAGGCTGTAAAGAAGTCTCTTTCCATTCACTGTTTACGTGCTAAGTTTTCAGACAATCAGCTTTCTAGCCGCCATTCTTAGGCGAAACTTACTGAGTGATTCTACAAATACAGAGTAGTGATGAGAGAGAAAATCCTATTGCTGCCGGAATGTTGAGCTTACTGTGGACGCTGGAGTTCACCTTCAGGGTATCTGAAATTGGAAATCTCAATTTAATTATGCTCTCTGAACCGCTTGTCGATTGTTGAAAATTGCTTCCAGTTACTGCAGTAATTTTTTTGAATAATAAGTAGATTACTTGTAGGATGAGTCTTTGTTTAAATTCAAATTTAATTAGATAAGATTAGTTGAGATATTTTAGGTTTTTGAATTTTAAATTATGCAGATTTTTCTGTTAAATTGGCTATTTAAAGCACCTCTATGCTTAATAAAAATATTGAGAGACATTTTCAATCAATACTTGTAACCTTTTTTGCTGCCCCATCTTTTAAAAAACCAACATCGATGCACAGCTAACTGCTCCAGAAGCTTGTAGTTGAAGTATGTTTCTCATTATTAACATGACGCTGGCTCTGTGCCACCACAGCACATGTAAACACAAAACATCTAAGTTCAATGCTATATAAGTTTTAGAAAAACGCTAAGTAGTTTTGGGTGAAGGTTTCCTGGTCAATCCTGCCAATTAGATTAAGGTTATTATCTTTATTAGTGATATGTGTATGCCTTCATATTTTACATTTATTACGTATATCAAGTACGAGGTAGGTCTGTTGGTGGGGTTACTTATACTCATTCCTTCAAATTTGGATCCTTTCTCCCTTGTAAGACCCAGCTCATTATCCTAATATTAGCTGGAACCGATGGGGTGACATTTTACTATTCCTCAATCTTCAGCGCCAATAGCCATCTCTCTATATAAACTCAACTTTAATAGAATTTTTGCTGTTTTATGGGGAAGATAAGAATACATACCTGATCTGATTCTCTTACTATGTGCCAGTCAGAAGAACCACCTTTGCATGTTTTACACGTTCAGTATCCTGAATGGCCTGACCATGGAGTTCCAAGAGACACACTTGCTGTTCGTGAAATTCTGGAACGAACATACAATGTGCCTCTTAGTCTTGGACCAATTGTAGTACACTGCAGGTTTCTCTGATCATTATCCCTGTAGATGTGCCTTTAAAATTCTGTAGTTAATTGTTTGTATAGCCTGACGCCTCATTCTCTCGTACAGTGCAGGTATTGGTAGGACTGGAACATATTGCACTATCCATAATACCATCCAGAGAATACTGAGTGGAGATATGTCTGCTCTTGATATCGTTAATACAGTAGCCATTTTTAGGTCTCAGCGAATTGGAATGGTCCAGACCATGGTACGGCTCCTCCTCCTTAGTATTTTCTTTTATCCTGTTCGATTTTTCTAATATGCTTTTTTTCCTGCTTCATATTAACTACCCACTTCTGATTATAAGACTACTGCAGAAGCAATAATTTCTGATTTTTTAAAGTAGCAGACGACGTCCAGCTTTTTTTGAAAACTTAAGCTGATTGCTGGTACATAACATAGTGAGTTCGTGTTAATTAGTTAAACAAATTGTAAAGGATAAGCTTTTGTTTTAACCCTTCCCGTATACCCTGAGAGTATCAGTGATGCTAAAGGCTTGCTTGAGGTGTGTTTAAGTCCTGAAAATAGGTGAAGCTCATGTTGGCGTTGCCTCGCTTAGATGGAGCTTTGGTGCAATTACCAAGGCACCAAGACATGCGCCTCATCACCTGTCTTTAAAGGGGGTAGCACTATGCAATTAAAAAAGTTGGAAAAGTGATATTAATTGTTAATAATGCATTATGAGCGACTTTCTAGTGATTAGGAATAAGACTCAAGATTTAGCATAAGAAAAATCTTCATTAGAAACTTAAAACTGTATTTTCTGTGGGACTTGATTGTCATGATTTCTTCTGCATATATTTGATTTAATTATAGTTCTTTGTTTTCAATGTTTTGTCCAGATAATTATCGGTTGTATTGTAGTTATTTTTCCTCACATTACATTTGTTATTTTAAAACCTTTTATTGTTTTTCTTTGCTAAAGGCCTAAAGCCACTTAAAGTCCCAACGCACCTTGCCACTTTACTATGCTTTTCATTTCTGACAACTCGTGACCACAAGATATTGGTCTTTTTGCTACTTAGCTTTAAAGGCCCATAAATTATTTCTACTGAGGACAAACATGTTCCATATTCTCAAATAATCTTTTAAAATTTTATGTACTTTTCACCCCGAGTATCTATATTACTTACTTTTTATTGTTTATGGAACCACCCAGCTTCCAAACTCGAATTCGGATGTCTGGGTGGGATTTTATAAAAACATGTGAGGAAACTAACAATACAATGAGGGAGAGGACCTATATCGTACTTTCTAACCTTTTTTTTTTGCGCGGATTGGCCTTCATATGGACTTGTCTTTAATTTTTGCCCTCAAATCTATGGTCTTTAATTTTTGCCCCTGCTTTTCATTTAATGAAAATTTGTGGGCCAAAGTACCCTTTATTCGCCGGTCTCAGGTCTACGAAATCAGAGATTCTGGGTTCGACCCCAGCAGAGTAAAAAAAATTATAATAATTTCGCAAGACAAGATTCTATAGAGACTATGCATGTTCAGTCAAAGTTGCATAAAAACTATGCCTCTGTAGGATACAGAGGCATAGCTTCTATGCGACTTTGGCAGAATAGGCATAGTTTCTATGAAATCTTGTCTTGCGAAATTATTTTAATTTTTTAAACTCTGTTGGAGTTCGAACCCATAATTCTGTTTTTTTTGTTTTTTCGATGTTAGGGGCATTTTCGACCACTTTTTTATTACTTAATATACGAAGGGCAAAAATTAAAGACCAGCGATTTGAGGGGCAAAAATTAAAGACCAGCGATTTGAGGGGCAACAATTAAAGACCACCCCAAAATAGGGGCATTCTTGCGTATTGCCCACTTCCTAATGCTATATGAGTTGGACAGGCCCAACTCAGATACAAAATGCTCCTAATCTTCGTGTCGCAGCTACTTCTACACTCATCTTCCTTACGAGTGTAGTGTGTGCTCTACAGTGATGGAGACTCCCCATTATCACAAGGATAGTTCTATTTGCCCTATCTAAGCTACTGTAGATCAGCAACCTCAGGGAGGCTTGAATATGAGCTTGTGATTGTACAACACAAGAACAACATACCCAGAACTTGTGATTGTGTTCCAATTTTTTCAGTGATTCTACTTTATAGTTGTTTAGTTTTATCACGCTTAATATCTAAACGTTATTATGTTCCAGGATCAATACCTTTTCTGCTATGACGCCATTATTGATGAACTGGAAGACCTAATTTCAGATGACAATGGAGAGAAGAGTCTGTAATGGTAATTTTTCACTTTGTTGGAAGTTCAATTGGTTTCTGCAGCAAGTAGAAGTACATGCATTGTTTTTTTTACTGCAGAAACTTCAACCTAATTTATTCACTATAGCCTGCTAATCATATCCCGAACAAAGAACCCCTGAATCTTGTCTTAATTTTTTACAGTAGTAAGTTAACAAGAGCTGCGGTTCTTGCTCACAGTGAGATATGAAACAGTAGTTTATGCTGAGGACGCAAATCAGTTGGCTCTACTTGAGTTGGTTCGTCCCGCTTTCTTTTCGTGGGATCCCAAGCTGTTCAAGAGATACCTCTTGATATTTCCGTCGAGATGAGAACTCATTTGGATTACTATTGAAATTCAAATTTGCATGACGATGTCAGATGTATCCCTTGGCTGACTGTCATGAGGTTAACATAATGTTTGCAGATTCAGAAAATTATATTTCTGGTCTTTACGGTTTGCTGTGTAACACACTCATTCAAGACTAGCCATATGTTGTAACTCTTATGTTCTAATCTTATGCAAAGAGTCGAGCTGCCACTTAATGATTATTTAGCATTGATATGGATGTGAAATGATGTGTGCTGAAATATTTAAGAGAATATGTGTATAGGGGAAGAGTACTTTGGGCCATGGAGGTGTACTACTTGGGAGCCGTTTGGACATGAGATGAAATCATGATGATTTGAAGTTGAAGTTTTATTTGGACATGCAATTTGCATTTCTTAAGATATATTTTTTTTTATAAACATAAAATTTTTACAAGTTGTGAAAACCATCAAAACTTTCTCAATTCTTGTACAATCTTACCAAATGAACAAGTCGTTTATAACAAAATTAATATGCTACTAGAAGGTTTTTTTAAAAAGGAAAAAGGGCCTTATTTGCCCCTCTATTTTTGGAAATAGTTTACTTTTGTCTCATGTTATACTATGCGGTCAAATATACCCTTAACGTTAGTAAGTTGTTAAAAATATCCTTGATTTTAACATAAGTCCATCATGGCAACTACCCAGCTATTAAAATCCTACGTGGCCTGACATTTCAGTGAGGGTTTGAATTGCCTAGCTTGATATTTCGGTGAGGGTTCGAATTGCGTAGCTTGACCTTGTTGGTGAGGGTTCGAATTACCATATTGTAATCTCCTCCCCTTTTTTCTTCCCCTATCACTATGTAATAAAAACAACTTTAAAAAAAAGGAGAAAATAGTGTAGACGGAGCTATTAAAATGAGTTCGGACGAAGAGAAGCAAGAAAGAGAAAGAAAAAAAAAAGGAATAAAAATCTGGAATGTGTTATAAATAAATATAAACATAGATGGATGCCCATGTGAGGCCTCATCTTTAAACTATAGCAATGTGACTTTTCCAAGTCACTTATGCCTTATATCCATGTGATGTCCTCATCTTTACAATGTAGCAATGTAACTTTCCCAAGTCACTTATGCCTATATAAAGGCTTCCAAATAGCAATGAAAGAAATACTCAGAATCCTTTGAGCTCTCTCTCTCTCTCCCTTTGCTCTCCCTCTCTCTGGCTATTTTATTTATTCACAATTTTATTTCACAACACGTTATCAGCACGAAACTCTAACCTTTTCTACTACCAGTTTGAGTTTCACTATGTCAAACCTATCAAAGCTTGAATTTGTGGCACTTGACATCACCAGAAAGAGTTATTTATCATGGGTCCTTGATGCTGAAATTCACTTTGATGCTAAAGATATTGGGGATACTATTAAACAAGGAAATGAAAATCAAGTTAAGATAAAGTCAATGCTATGATTTTCCTTCGTCGTCATTCTCGTGAAGGATTAAAAACTGAATATTTAATCGTGAGAGTTCCACTTGAATTGTGGAATAATTTGAAGGATCGCTATGAACAACTAAAGTTGACGGTATTACCGAAAGCTCGATATGACTGGATACACCTTTGATTCCAAGATTTTAAAATTGTAATTGATTATAATTCTGCTATTGATAAAGTAAGTTATGTATTAAAATTATGTGGAGACACTATCACTGATGATGACTTACTGGATGTTTCAAATGTGCTACTATAACAGCAATATTGTGAAAAGAGGTTTAAGAAATATCATGATTTAATTACCTGCCTATTTGTGGTTAAGCAGAACAATACTCTGTTAATGAAAAATTATGAATCCCGTCCCACTGGATCTAATTCATTCCCTGAAGTGAATGCAACAACAACTTATGATAGGCTTGAAAGAAGGCAAAATAATTACCGTAGTCGCGGACATGGACGTGGACGTGGAAAGGGACGTCATAATCATCGTCAGCATGGTGAAAATAAACAAGAGAAGAATAAGAGTTCTCAAAATAATTCTTCAAGAGGTAAAGTTAATATGTGCCACCAATGTCGTATGAAAGGTCATTGGGCACGTGTTTGTCGTACGCCCGATCATTTTATCAAGCTTTATCAGGCTTCCCTCAACGGGAAAGAAAATAACGTGGAGGCATACTTGACCTTTTAGAAAAATGATGATGAAACAGGTTCCTCAAACAAATATGGTGATATTGAGGCAAATATTGCTTATAAAGATGATGCTTTTAATGGCCTCTCAAATATAACTCATTTAGAAGCTGGAGACTTCTATGATGATATTAACTGAAGAACTGATCATCTTACTGGGGAATATCACTATAAATTTTTTTTTGTTTATCACCAGTTTGTTTTTCTTATATGTATTTCCTAAAATTAGTTTGTTAAAGATTCTTTTGTTGTTAGTTTTCACATTTCTTAAAATGTAATTTTTATTTTTACGAAGAAAATGAAAAATCCCCAGTCATCAGTTAGACTCTATATCAATTACGATGATATATGTCTTATAGATAGTGCTACAACACACTATTTTAAGAGATAATAAATATTTCTCTTATTTGGTAATGAAAGAAGCCAATGTTAATACAATATCTGGAAGTACAAGATTAATTGAAGGCTCCAAAAAAACTAATTTATTACTATCCGGAGGAATAAATTTTGCGATTTATGAAGCTGTTAACACTAAAAAATAATTCAAGTGTTTAGCCGAATTCAGTGACAGCCGAACTATTCCGGAGCCAAATTTACTACTAGCCCTCGACTACAAGAACTTCATCGGCTACTAAGGCATCTTAGCCGAAATTGTTGGTTAGAGGTATGACTGGGACCCACTCATGTGCAGACGCATCAACGATCAAGTCAAAAGGGTGTTCAGACCCCCATAAGCGATAACGACCAACGACAACTAAAAGAAGGGGCCATTATCCGAGCAAGATGAGTAGAGGGCGAGAAAATCGGCACCACCTCCCCCATAGTCAGTCGTTGAGCTTAGTGGGTTACTTGATGGGCCGACATAGGGGGGGCACGTTTGTACATTTTTCTTCCTTTTTTGTACTATAAATACTCATTCTTTGTATATACGAAAGACACAATCAATCAAACAAATCAAATCTTATCTATCTTTTTATCCTTTACTTTTATCCTTTACTTTTTTTTACTTTACTCGGTTGTATTCATGTTTCTTACCTCTTAGTTTACTCGTGACCACCGTCCTAACGCTTTCTGGAGTAGTTGGGGAACCCATTGCTGGAGATTAGAGTTCCGTCTCCGGCCCAAATCGCTTAAGTTAAGGAATCAATTTGTCAACCGATTTCATCAACCGATACGACGACAAATAGCAGAATTGGGACCGAGAACAAATTTGGCACACCCAGTGAGACCATAAGTGAATTAATTGCAAATTTTGATTCTCCAAGTCAGGATCATTCTTGGCGTATGCGCCTAAGGTCCGGTAAGAAAATGAACATCGAGTCCAATCCACATCCTAAACAAAACCCTCCCAGAAGGAACAACGAACCAGCATCCTTCTCGGATATGCCTACATCGGTGAATACTCCTCCACTTCCTCCATCAACCCAAGCCATGGAAGAATCTAGCCAATCTGAAGGTCCAACCATAATGACCACGTCTTTTATTAGACAACATATCGACTTGGGCATCCACGACATTATGTACCAAGTTTCTAAACAGTTGGCTGACATTGTGAAGCCAATGGTACATAATGAGGTTCAGTAAGCGAGGAAGATGGAAACCAATCGAATGCACCCACGAGAATGTTCGGCTAGTTCTACCATCCCTCTGACGAGCGGTGTTGTTCAGCATGAGACTATGACTCCCGGTGTTGTTCCTCAGCCGTGTGTGCATCAGCTAGTGCCCACTCAGGCGCAGCCGATAGCACACCTAGGAACACAAGCCCAATCGCCAGACAACCAACACGCTGCATGGTCGCCGCTGAACCTTGGGGGGTAAAATATGCCACTTGACCGAGCGAGTCTGCAGTATGGGCAGACCAACATGGCTCGGAGACCAGTTCAGGCTCCAACACACTTTGGATTGCCGCCCGTTATGCCGTACGTTTCTACGAAAGGCCCTACGATGAAGACGAACAATGTTGGCCAGCCGAATTGGCAGCCGATGGTCCTTGGCTATGACTTAACTCGGCTATCTAGTGACATTATTTACAGTGGAATACCATTCCAGCAGTCATTTCCAGTACCCAATCCATAACTTCCAGGAAGTGAAAACTTTCTAAGAACGGCCGACGTCCGAGGAGAGCAGCCATGGAACACCGTTCCACCTTATCCTCAGACTCCGTTAGCCATTCCAGGAGCTCATGTTGCATGCTTTGATGGCCATACCCAACAACAACCATGGGGCATTACCCCACCTATTGGTAATGGCCATCAAACTACCTACAACCTTTAAAACCCTGTCCAACAAAGTGCATAATGGAGGCCGCCAGTGCAGAACACTTACCAGCCGAATCTAGTCAAAAATCGGCAGGGGGCGTCACATCTGATAAACTCAGAGATTATTGCTAATACCATGCGGAGGTACTTCGGCATCCAATTGAAACCTTTGGACATGCCTATTTATAAGAAGCCCTACCCCAATTGGGTAGACCGGATAACATATTTGCCGAAGGGCTTTAAAACACCAGAGTTTGCCATTTTCTCTGGCGACGATGGCAAATCCACTATCGAGCACATCAGTAGATTTACTGCCCATTGCGACGAAGCTGGACAGAATGAGTATCATAAGTTGCAGCTATTCCCTCTCTATCTAACGAGAACAAACTTTGCATGGTACTCCTCTTTGACTCATGATTCCGTGCAGAGCTGGGCTGACATGTAGGGTTGCTTCTATGATAGGTTCTATTGGCCCCAACCTCAGGTTACCATGACTGATCTAACGAACCTCAAGCAGCAGGTCGATGAATCGGCTACCGATTTTATCGAGAGGTTCAGAAAGAAGGCTGGGAAATGCAGCGCACACTTCCCCGAATCTAAGTGTGCCCACATGATAATCAACAACATGTACCCTCAGTTAAAGGAGAAGCTGGTAGGACAATCCTGCTCTGACCTGAGCCAGTTAGCCTAGAAGGCTAGCCAAATAGAGCAGTATGTCCAGGAGAAGGAGCGGAGAAGAGCCAGCCAAAATCGAGGCTCTCACTTAGTAGCCATCATTGAAGGGGATGAGTCCGACTCAGAGTCAGTCGATTGAACGGCAGACGCAATGGTGGCCGAGATTGTTAGGGGTAAGGTTTACTCTTGCCCAGCCTTGAAATTCGTCAAAGGTAAGGAGACGAGTTCATCCGATGACATGGTCAGTTACTCGTTTGACATCACAAAGACAGATCAGAACTTTGATCATCTACTCAAAGATAAGAAGATTCGGCTGCTTGATGGTCATAGGATTCCGCCTGCCGAGGAACTCAAAGATAAGAAGTACTGTAAGTGACATAATTCATACAGTCACTCTACTTCTAATTGCGTGATCTTCAGAAAGGCGATCCAAAAGGGCATCAAGGAGGAGAGGTTCAAGCTAGCAGACAAGAGTATGGCTGAAATGTCAATTGACACCGACCCTTTTCCCACGGTACCAATATCTATGATATAATTTTCTAAGCCCGATGAATCAAGGGACACCAAAGGGAAACAACCGATGAAAAGGGTGTAGGTCCCAAAGAAACCTATCGAAGGGGAGAAGGTCACAAGGACTTTTGTGTTCAACTGGTTAGGCAGCCTACATGGCATTCGTGATGACAGGCAGCCGGCTAGGAGCAGTTTTCATAACCGCCCTGGAGTTCATGTTGACATTTTCACAGACCATAAGAGCATTCAATATATTTTCAAACAGTGGGAGTTGAATCTTAGGCAGAGGAGATGGCTCGAATTGATAAAAAATTATGATGTTGATGTTCTCTACTATCCAGGGAAAGCGAATATGGTAGTTGATGCTCTTAGTCAGAAATTCATGAGAAGTTTAGCTCATGTGGGGGTAGATACGAGAACCATAACAAATGAGATTAATCGACTGGCCAATCCATAAGTTCGACTATTGGACTCCGAAGATGGTGGTGTGGTTGTTCAGAACAAGTCCGAATCTTTCTTAGTAGCCGAAGTGAAGGAGAAACAGTTTAGTGATCACTACTTGTTACAGCTGAAGGAGGGGATTCACAAGCATAAGACTACAACTTTTGAAAAAGGGAGAGATGACAGTACTTTGAGATACCGAAGTTGCTTATGCGTACCAGATGTAGACGGACTCAGAGAGATTTATGGCAAAAGCACATAATTCCAGGTATTGTATTAACCCATGTTCCACAAAGATGTACTATAATCTTAAGGAGATTTATTGGTGGAACGGTATGAAGAGGAATGTGGTAGATTTTATAGCCAAGTGTCCGAATTGTCAATAGGTGAAAATCGAGCACCAGAAGCCTGGTAGGTTGACTCAGAATATTGATATTCTTGTTTGTAAATGGTAGATGATAAACATGAACTTCATAACAGGTTTACCTCACTCAACCCGAAGGCATGATTCAATTTGAGTAATTGTGGATCGACTTACTAAATCAACCCACTTTTTGCTAGTTAAGACCACATATTCAGGAGAGAATTATGCTAAGTTGTATGTCCGAGAAATCATCAAGCTTCATGGGACCCTAGTGTCTATTATTTCAGATCGTGGTGCTCAGTTCACATCGCACTTTTAGAAGTCTTTTTAGAAAGGATTGCGTACCAAAGTGAATCTCATTATCCTCAGACAGATGTCCAGACAGAGTGTACTATTCAGACCCTGGAAGATATGAGGGCATGTGTTCTTGATTTTAAAGGTAATTGGGATGATCATTTGCCTCTCATTGAATTTTTTTATAATAACAGTTATCATGCTAGTATCGATATGACACCGTTCGAAGCTCTGTATGGGCGAAGGTGTAGATTGCCAATTGGTTGGTTCGAAGTTGGTGACGCAACATTGCTAGGACCAGACATGGTCTATTAGGATATGGAGAAAGTCAAGTTGATTCAGGAGAGTTTGAAAACAGGCCAGAGTCGCCAAAAGTCCTATTCGGATGTGAGGCGTAGAAACTTGGATTTTCAAGTTGATGATTGGGTATTTATGAAAATATCACCTATGAAAGGTGTCATGAGATTTCAGAAAAAAGGGAAGGCCAGTCTCAGATATATTGGACCATACAAGATTTTGAGGGGAGTTGGCCAAGTGGCTTATGAACTTAAATGGACACAAGACTTAGTTCCAGTTCATCTAGTGTTCTACGTATTCATGTTGAGAAAGTGTATAAGAGACCCGTTGTTGGTTGTCCCTTCCAACTTCATCACAGTTAAGGATGGTTTGACCTATGAGGAGATTCCAGTGGCTATTTTGGATCGTCAGATTCAAAAGTTGAGAACTAATGAAGTTGTGCCTCAGTAAAAGTGTTATGGAGAAGTCAGAGTACTGAGGAGGCTACTTGGGAAGCCGAAAAATACATGAAGTCCAGATATCCACATTCATTTGAAAAACAAGCAGAAATATTGAAGGTAACTAACCTTTACATACATACCTCTTATCCAGTTCATTAATTTAGTATAATATTTAGTTCAGTATTCAGTTCAGTATCCAACTCAATATTAATGTGTTCAGGATAGTTCAGTATTCTCATGTTTCCTTCAGTCACGTTTAAGGTCCAGTCTCATTTTTAACCTGACCTATCATTCGAGGGCGAATGATCCCAAGGGGGAGATATTGTAACACCTCGTACCTTAAAACTAAGCATTGTTCATGATCCACGAGTGTAGGAAACCAAAACAGGGAGTTTGCATTGGAAAACCAGGTTCAGCTCTGTAGAAGAAATTTAACAACATGAAGTACGGACTGTTAATTATTCTATGGACCGTCAAAGTGAATCGTCAATTTTACGTTTGAAATTAACGGCCTGTTGGTTAATTTTATGGACCGTCAAACGCTCGATAGCCCGTCAATCTTCTCCGTCTCTTAAATTCCAGATTTCAGCAATCTCTGGAAATCTCCAGAAAACGATGGTCAGATTATACGGACCGTCAAACATTCGACGGACCGTAGAATGGACCATCGAATTTTCCCCGACAGCAAACAGTATAAATACGACTCTTGATTCTAAAAATCAGTTTTGCATATTCTCAAACCCTAGAACGAAGGCTCTCTTTTTCCAACTATCTCCTACACAATGTAAGCCTTTTTCACGCGATTCTATGTGATTCTAACGCAATCCTAATGAATTCTAAGTAGAATCTAATATTCTTAACCTATGGGTTTTCAGGATAATACCCAACTTAAGGATTAGGGTTCCAGCTTTGGGTATCTACTCTAAAGTTCAGATTTTTAAGACAAGTATTGGAGCGATTAATGTATGTAGACCATCTATCTACGTGTGGGAACATCTTTAATCATCCCCACGCCTCATTCATCTAGATTGCTGTGAATTACTTTAGAATTTGATATTTATGGCCTAGGTCATGAAAAGACTAGAACATCTATCCTCGAGATTATAAATTCATTGTTGTTTATAATTATCACTTTGGTTGTTGTGAACTCATCGTGTAATCAATATAGACTTGTGTTTGATATTCACGAGTCTCAGTTTAGAATAGTCAGCATGTTCGTAAATTAGTTAAAGCTTTAGTACTCATAATCAGTTTATGAATTCATGTTCAGTATTTTATATCAGTATATTTTAGTATCATATTGAGCACTTGTATTTTTGGACCCAAGGCCACAGATATATTTGGGTCCAAAGCCACAATTTATGTTTATGTATACTTGGGCCCTATTCCACAGATTTGTGCACACATACTGGGCCTAAGGCCACATATATTATTGTTTAGTATTTCAGTTAAACAAGTGACTCCCCATTTCAGTTCAGGAAGTATTCTTATTATTTGCTTCCTAGTTCAGTTATCGGTTATCAAACATCATTTTCAGTTTCAGGTTTTAATACAATATTTGTTTATTAATTTGGGTTGCTCTTTTCCTGAGCACCCTACTACTATTTATTCTTTCAGTTGCTTTACTTACTAGTGCAATTCAAATGTACTAACGTCCCTTTCCATGGGGCCTGTACTTTACGATGCATTTGTCAAGTTTCAGGAAAACAGATATGTTTAGTAGGATTGCTTCAATATCAGTTGCTTAGTGAGCTCCATCTTATTCGGGGTGTCAGTCTCTTATTTCATGATTTGGTTTTATTAGTAGAGGCATATCAGGTCCTTGTCATGGTACACAGATTTCAGTCAGACTCATGTTAGAGGTTTCATAGACTAGACTAGTTCAATATGTCAGACTTGTCAGTATTTACTACTTTCAGACTTATGATATTTTCAGACTTCTTCCGCTATGATTATTTCAGATTATAAACTTAGTATTATGTTTTGATGCTTATGTTAATTCAGCAGCCATGTAGTTCGCTCGGTCACATACAACTAAGCACCGAGTGTCGTGTCTCGCCTAGGCCATGGTTCGGGGCGTAACATTATTGATATAAAATATCATGCAATAGTAAATCAAAAGTTTACTAAAATAAATTGCACACGCCAGGTTTACGAGTACATATAATTTTTTTCAGTTGACATGACTGTTTTGACCATCTTGATTTAAATCTAATGTGCTAATTGAGTATTCGGAATATATTGAAAAACTAGAAGATTCTTCAAGATTTTTTTTGTGTTGATTGTTCTCATGATAAGTTGATTACACCAGCTAATGTTGGGGTTGAATCCCCTAAAATTCTGAAAAATATAAAAGGTGAATGTGGATCCGTTCACTGGTAATATGATGTCTTAAATAAATGCATCTATGAGACGGTCACATGTGCATTTATCTCAACCGACAGTTTGACATTTACGTAGTTTCTTATTCAAAATAATTGAGTTGAGAGCTTAATTTTCAGAATATGTAATCAAGACAATTCATCTTGATAAAACTGGTTTATATTCAAGTTGGTTTGCGTTGAATGACTCCGATATATATAGCTAAATCATTGCTTATGAGAACAAAGCTTTATGTGCTAGTCTGAGACATAATAAATTGCATACAAGACTTGTATGCTTCAGACCCACAAAATTATGATAAATTCTCCTCTCATAATTAGTTCAAGGTCAGGAAACAGAACCATCTAATAATTTTTGATGTGCTATGTATGATTAATGGATCTACCACGTGCACACATATGGATTTTCCCAAATGAAATGGGGATATATGTTAGTTTATCTAACATGAGGGGGAGACAATAAGCAGCTAAGAAATTTATTGTGAATTATCATCAGTATGATCCTCACTCAAAAGATAATTCAAGCCAAATGCTATAAGCATTTGCTGACCCAAAAATTAATCTCATATTTCAGCTGCAAATGCTCCTATTGAACATCCTTGAAAGACAAAGTCTACATCATGCATGAAGCATGATATCTTTGATACAATATGACAAGTAATATTGTATAAGATTATGAAGATCTGAATTCTACGTCTCTTAGAGCATGCTGGCGTAGAAATAATTACCAAGTGAAATGATGCATCTTGGTAAGCGTAAAGTTTATTGGACATACAGTCCAGATTTCACAAGTTCTTGGAAACTTGTTTATAATCCTTAAATGAATCAAGGCTGATGTACTGGAACTGCCTTAATAAATATTCATTGACAAATGGTACAAATATGACTCTGTTTACCCTTGTCTCTTTATGAATCTCTCATATTGTTGTGCAAGTTGATGACTTGAATATTATTCGAGCTCTTGAAGAGTTTCTAAAAGCAGTAGATTATCTGTTAAAAGAAGTTGAAATGAGAAAATTGAATTGGTCTTGAAGTACCATATCTACGTGGAATTAATGCATTTATATTTCCTGCTATAACTATGAGCATGATAAAATTTTCACTCTTACATAGAGATATTAAAATAAGATCAATTGCATATTGCAAATGAAAGCCCTGATATAAATATGTTTATCCTAACAAAAGTTGTCAAGTGTTTTTTCGGATATACAAGGCATTAGTTTGATCGACATAAGAGTTCGATCCAGACATGTTATCTATTCCCATTGAAAGATTACTGTCATATCATGTTGTTCTACATGACAATCAAATCATACAAAGATAACAACTGTTTATGGGGAAAGTCAGAAATGTATTTGGCGTGTTCCCAATAATATTATATGACGATGATGCAACTTTATCTAAGGAATGAAGACGCTGATGATCGACTAGTTGTCAAATGATCATTTGACAGATCTGACCACAAAGGCTCTGCTATCCTCAATATATTATGCTTTAATCAGGGGGAAGTAAATACGTGATGTACTCTTTTTTTCTTAACCAAGATTTTGTCCCATTTGAATTTTTCTGATAAGATTTTTAATAAGGCAACTCTCAAAGCATATTACTTACTCTTTTTCCTTCATTAAGACTTTTTCACATGATTTTTCCTAATAAGATTTTAACGAGACCGGAGAGTGTTGTAAATATTAAATTAATTATGTATGTCCATTAAATTATTTTGAGAGAAGACTAGTTAGTTTACATTAACTTGGCCACCAAGATTGTTACTTGGCCACCAAGTCTTTAAACATAGGAGAAATTTTAAAAGGTCATTTTTATATCCAAATTTTAAAAAGTGACAATAGGAGGTCATTTCCTCGGTACTATGTTTACCATGCACAATCAAACATACTAAAATTTTCCAAATACTGACCCGAACCAACCCGACCCGGATTTGTTACTTTCCTTCCCCCAAATTGGCTGGACACAGCTTGAATTGAAAGAGAGGCCTTTTGGTTTTAGCTGCAATGGCGAATGCGGAGGTAGAGACGGTGGATTTCGAGCCAGAGGAAGACGATCTAATGGACGAGGAAGTTGATGCCTCATCATCACCTAGGGCTACAATTCCTAAACTCAAATCTGCCATCACTGGCGGCGGCTCATCATCCGCTCCTAAGAAGACTAAAGGACGTGGTTTCCGTGAAGAAGCTGCTGAGGCTGACCGTAATGCTCGCATGTCTGCCCGCTTCGATTCTCTCGATTCGGACGGCGGTCCTGGTCCTGAACGATGTCAGTTTCCCTCTTTCGCTATCTATCTTATCTTTTCTGTACATTTTTAGGGTTTTGAGAGATTGTTTTGGTTATTTGCTAAAAAAAAGAGTTAACGATAAAACACACACTTGAACTATTACTTTCAAAATGTTTGTGACTTGTACGGAGTTTAAGAAAGTAAAAAGAATTTTTATTAGCAGCTTAAACTGCAATGTGGAAAGTTAAAATTAAAGGATTCCCATGTTTTTTATTAGCAGCTTATTTCTGTCATAAAAACAAAAAAGTTAAAATTAAAGAATTGCAAAAAAAGGGAAAGAGAAACATTCTTTTTGAAACGGCTGTAAAGGGAAGTAAGATAAACATTTTGAAATGGAGGGAGTAACTTTTTTCACGAGTTTCACACTGTTCCATTTTCCTACCTAAACATGTATTAAAACACACCTCGAACCTATCTAGGTCAACTATTAGCTGTTCTCTTTTCCTACCCGAACTATCGCTATCTACTCAATCAGGTGTGTTTTAATACTCCACATAGATAGTGAGGGAACAACAGATAGTTGGGGTGTAAAACTTGCAAAAAAAAGGTGATAGTTCAAGTGTGTTTTTGACCATTATCTCAAAAAAAAAGTTTTTCCGTACATTTTTAGGGTTTTGAGAGAATGTTTTGGCCTTTTGCTCAAAACGTTGAATATTAGGGTGCTTATGTGTGGGTAATTGAGTGCATTCTAATTTATAGATAGTAAAATATTTACTTTATCCAAGATCCCATGGAGTGGATAATGCTAAAAAAAGGGCAGCCCGGTGCACTAAGCTCCCGCTATGCGCGGGGTCCGGGGAAGGGCCGGACCACAAGGGTCTATTGTACGCAGCCTTACCTGGCAGAAAGTTGTTTCCACGGCATGAACCCGTGACCTCCAGGTCACATGACAGCAACTTTACCAGTTACTCCAAGGCTCCCTTTCAATGGAGTGGATAATGTTGTCACATTGAAATGGAAAAGAATGATATTGCAGCACTTCTCTCTAGGTTCTAAACATCCAAATTGTAGTCTGAAAAAGTAACTGATTTATTGAGTGCATTCTAATTTATAGACGGTAGAATAATTACTTTAGCCAAGCTCCCATTGAGTGGGTCACATTGAAATGGAAAAGAATGTAATTGCAGCACTTCTCTCTGGGTTTTAATCATCCAATTTATATTCTGGAAAAGTAACTGTTTTATGTGTGATGTGAGAGAAATCAGTCAAGCTGACCCTCAATAAGTTTGGGATAGAGGAATTAATGAAAGGTTGAGTTGTATTATAATAGAAAGTATTAGGTTTGAGTTGTGCGTACTATGTGCATAACCAGAAAAGAGATGAAGAAAGAACCATCCGACATTTTCCTGCTGTTAAAGTTGGTTCCTTTGTCTGTCCAGAGAAAGGAAATTATCAGAAAGAGAGAGGAGAAACTTTGAAATTAGGAGTTTTTCATTTATTAAAATGGTGTAAGTTACTCAGTTCTCGAAGAGCACAGCCCGTGTGCTCTGCCAATCCAGCTTAACCTGAACTCACCCCAAAAAAGACGGGGAAGTGTTATGTGTACACTTTAGTGTTTAGTGCAAGAATTGTCTTAATGGTAATTCTGATTTGTTTAACTCATAGGCCGCTGCTTGTTCTGTAGCTTTAGATTAGCTAAACATGTGGGCAAAGAGTTTGACAATTTGATTTCACTCTTAGTTGATTAGTTGTTTCACTGCCATGTAACGAGTAATGAGCACTTAAAGTACAAATTCGGTGAGCTATTAGACCGTACATCCAAGTTACGCAATTATTTTACTAATTAACATCACAAAGTGTCAGCTAGATAGGGTCTTTGTTTGCTGAATGCAATTTTGTTTCTTTTGATGAGGTAAGAAGAATTTCAATAAAGATATTGAGTTTACTGAATTCCAATTTCTGCAGCCATTGAAGGATGGATTGTTTTAGTTACTGGGGTTAATGAAGAGACACAAGAAGATGATCTTCATAATGAGTTTGGCGAGTTTGGAGAAATCAAGAATTTGCATTTGAATCTGGATCGTCGGACTGGATTTGTCAAGGTGACCTGATTCTCTTCTTTTTCAGACTATCGAGTTATGTTCTGTTGCTTGTTACAATTTCTATTCATGGGAGAAAGATGTTGAATGTGGTGGGACTATATGGATAAACATAAGTTAATGTGGGTAGTGTGGAGAGAGAAATACGAGAGCTTTTGAAGGAGTAGAATCAAGTTTCTCTCAGTTAAGGAGTAGCCTCCGCGCTCTTATTTTCTTTTGCACTTATCAGAAGTCATTTGTTTTTTTTTGAAACTGGTAACTTTGTATTCCTCAGCATTAATATGCTGGCCACCTCCAATAATTTACACTTGCTGAAAGTAATTACAATGCTCCTATAAAGTCCACTAGCTGGACTTCCTCTTCTATATCTTGTTCCTTACACCAAAAACCTAAAGAAGTGATGACCTTCAACTTGATCTTCTGTTGTACATTCTTTGCCTTCGAAAATTCTTTCATTTCTTTCCTTCCATATGTTCCACCAGATGCAAGCTGGTACTGTTTTCCACCATATCTTCTGACTCTTGCTCCCTCCCCTTCTGATCCAACAACTTAGCAGGTCTGCAGTGTGTTCTGGCATAGTCCAGTTCACCTTGGCCAAGTTGATGAATAATGCCCACACTTGTGCTGTTACTCTACAATGAAGGAAAAGATGATTGTTTGTCTCTAAAGCCTCCTTACATAGTGAACACCTTGAAGCAGTGTAGATTCCTTTCTTCTATAATGCTTCATCAGTCAGGCATGCCCTCCTAGCTACCAACCATGTGAAGCACTTCACCTTTGGTGGTGCTACACTCTTCCATATAGATTTCCATGGCCCTAGTGTCCTCCCTGCAATTTCAGTTAATCACTTGGTATACATTCTGTTCACAGAAAACAACCGATCATTATGATGTTTCCAAATCATCTTGTATGGTTCTAAATTAGTTCCTGTAAATCCACCAATTGTTGTCAACATTTCTGCTACCCATGGTATTTCCCAATCATTTAACAATCTTCTGAAGACTAAATTCCATCCCTGAGGAGACCACATCTCCTCTATTGTGCTTTCAGGATTGGTGCAAATAGAGAATAGTCCAGGAACAGGACATTCAGAGCCCCACGTCCACTCCAATTCTCCTTCCAGAAAAGGATCTTGTCACCCCTGCCCACTTTATACTTAGCATTTGTCTTCAAGGCCAGTCAGAAGTTTCTAATGGACCTCCATACCCCCACTCCATAGGTATCTGTCACTTCATTTGTGCACCATTGTTCAGCTTGGCCAAATATATGTTGAATCACTTGTTTCCACAATGCCTGTTCTTCCTGATTATATCTCCACAACAATTTCATAAGCAAGCATTTATTCTGCAGCTTTAAATTTTTCACCCCCAACCCTCCATCCATTTTGCTTTGTTGAACTGAAGCCCAATTAACCAAATTGAACCCTCTTTCCACTTTGTTTCCTTGCCATATAAAATTTCTCCTCAAAGTATCCAAAGCTTGGACCACCTTGCTAGGCATTGGAAAAAGAGACATCACATAAGTTGGAATAGAATCTAAAACATAGTTGATTAAAGTGAGCCTTCCCCCCAAGGAAATGTATTGAGCCTTCCATAAAGCAAGTTTCTTCTCAGTCTTCTCTATGATGCCATCCCAAATTTCCACTGTTTTATGCTTTGCACCCAATGGCATTGCCAAGATAGACCGTGGGCAGTTTCTCAATCTTGCAATTTAGAATGTTAGCAAATACTTGAATCTGATGTACCTCATTGATTGGGAAGATGCTGCTCTTCCTCCAGTTGACTTTCAGCCCAGAACAAGCTTCAAAGACCACCAATATCACCCTCAAATAGCAAATTTGTTCATGTTTTGCTTCACAAAATACTACTGTATATTCAGCATACAATAGATGGGAAATCTCCATGTCCTCATTTTCCCTGTTCCTCACCTTAAATCCTCTGATCCAATTATCTTGAGAAGCAATCCTCATCATGCTGTCCAGACCTTCCATGGCTATAATAAAGAGAAAAGGAGATAAAGGATCCCCCTGTCTGAGCCCCCTTTGCGCTGGGAAAAACCCACAGGTTCTCCATTTACAAGAATAGAGAACCTAGTAGTTTTAATACAGAATTCCACCCACTTTAGCCACCTGTTTCCAAAACCCATGTCTTAAAGTGTTGATTAGAAAGTTCCAGTTTACATGATCATAAGCTTTCTCAATATCCAGCTTACACATCACACCCGGATCATCACCTCTAAGTCTGGTATCAATGCACTCATTTGCTATTAATGCAGCATCCATTATTTGCCTCCCCTTAATGAAATCCATTTGATGATTGTTAACTAACTTGCTCACTACCCTCTTTAGCCTTTCTGCCAATACTTTGGCAATTATCTTGTATACTCAATGATTAAACTAATAGGTCTGAAGTCCCTTGATTCAACTGCACCCACCTTCTTAGGAATCAAAGCCACAAATGTTGCATTGAAGCTTTTCTCAAACATCTGTTGAGAGTGGAAGTTCTGAAAAGTCTGCATCAAATCCTCCTTCAACATATCCCAGAAAGCTTGAAAAAAGATCATTGTGTAGCCGTCCGGGCCAGGTGTCTTGTCAACAACACATAATTTGATCCCTTCCAGTATTTCCTCCTCTTCAAACTGCCTTGTTAGCCAGTCCTGCTCCTCTGCTGTAATTGTTTGAACACCTTGAATGTTCAGATATGGTCTCCAACTTTCTGATTCTTTGTATAGATCCTGATAGAATTCTAGTATTGAATTCTTAATAGCCAAAGGATCAGATGAGCTAACTCCATCAATCTGCAGAGAATCAATTGTGTTGATTCTCTTATGAGATGTGGTCACCCTGTGAAAGTACTGTGTTTTTTTCTCCACTCTTGATCCGTTGGATTCTAGATCTTTGTCTCCAACCTATTTCTTCATTTCTGGCCACTTCTTCATACTCCATAGTCAAGTGAGCCTTCTGTAATTGCTCATCTTCAGTTAGAGGTCTCTGCTCTTTGATGATTTCTAGACTACCAACTTGTTCTAGGATTTGACCTTTTCTTTCCTTCCAATTACCTCTATGCTCCTTGCTCCATTCTTTGAGTTTCCCTTTTTAGTAAGCTCAATTTTGCAGCTAATTTGAAATCAGGTCTGTCTGCAACATCAAAAGAGCTCCACCATTCCTGTACCTTGCTTCTGAATCCCTCCACATTTAACCGCCATTTTTCAAACTTGAAATAAGTTTCTTGAAGGACAAATCCCCACATGTCAACATAATTGGATTATGGTCTGACCCCAGGCTAGGCAGTACACTCTGATTAATCTGTGTGAATAATTCATCCCAAAGAGATGAATAAAAAAACCTGTCAATCCTTGAAGCAGTTCTGTGATTTGCCCCTCCTCTCCAAGTATAAGATCCCCCAAATAAAGGAGGATCTACCAGCTCCAGATCATTTATGCACTCAGAAAAATCAGACATAGCTCCAGAGATCCTATTGCAATCAATTCTCTCTGAAGGAAATCTTGTGACATTGAAGTCGCCACACACCACCCAAGGACCCTCGCATAAACCCCTCATAGCTCCTATTTCCTCTCACAACTCCCTCCTCTCATTTCTATCACAGGCAGCATAAACTGCTGTGACATACCGGGTGAGATCCTGATTAATCCCACACATTTTTGCAAGTTAACATCTGATTACCATTCTCCACTATTTCCCCTTTCCAGTATCTCTTATCCCATAAAACTATGATGCCCCCCCTTACTGCCTATTGATTCAAGCCAAGCACCCCCCTGCCCACCTGTTTCCCCAAAGCTGTTGTAGATAACCTCCCACTGCTCCACTCAATTTTGTTTCCACCAGAACTAAAATATCCGCCCCCCATTGTTGTGACCTGCTCCTCACTCTATTTCTTTTGCTATCCCTATTTAGCCCTCACATTCGATAAAAGAATTTTTATCTTCATGGTAAATGAGTTATTAATTTCCTCCCCCTACTTCTTGATTCACTCCTAGGTTCCCCATCTTTGAACTTCACATCAAATATTAGATTCCTCAACTCCTTAGGAACCAATTGTTTCTCCACAATTGGCTCAATAGAGATGGCTGAATTCATCAATTTCTCTCTTTTCTGATCAATCTTAGTGAAGAGTGCAACAGCTTCTTCTGAGCATCCATCAAATGCTGCCCCGAATTCCTGGCTTAGTCTCACGATATTGCATTGTACCCATATGTTCGCCCTCCTCACTTTTTCACATTCAGACGCATCTGTTTGGATAGGAGTAGGCTCTCCCAGAAGTGTTATCTGATTAATTTCCCCCTGTTGTTCACTTGTTTCTTCCGGTTCGTGAATTCCATCTGCATTGGATTGTACTATCTCTGCAAGAGTTAGTTCACCTCTTTCAAATTGAAGTAATTGCTTTGAAATCAGATTTGAATCAGCTTCTCTCCAAGCATGCATCGATGGCAGTATTGCAGCCATGATGTACTTCGCTTCTGTCTCCCCAGTTGTTAATTCCCCCCACAAAAGGCTCCAGGGCTTTAGTGATGCCTTTGGAGAACTGGGCCGACTGGAAAAGACCCAATTGTTTTGGCCCAGATTCACTAAAAGTGATTTGCTGCCCCAATTCACTTAAGTTTGAATTCTCAGTCACGTCCAGGGATTTAGTGATGCCTTTGGAGGACTGGGCCGAATGGAAAAGGCCCAATTGTTTTGGCCCATCTCTAAAAGGGATTTGCTGCCCCAATTCATTTAAGATTGAATTCTCAGTCACGTGCCCCACCATACCCCCACTTTTAGGTTTGTTTCTCAACGCTGACCAGTCCTATCTGTCCCTCTGCTTTGTCTGACGGTACTTCTCCTCTCACCTCTAGTACTGCACCCTTCTTCCTCTATTTTCCGGTGTGGCCGGAGCTTCGACCCAAATGGGTAAGGTAAAGATGATATCTCCATCAGCAACATCAATAGATGCCGGAATCTTTTCCACCGGACCCTTAACTCGCAATCTCGCCCAACGCAGATGATTCCTCAAATCAGTCTCTTCCTCTGTTTCGATCCACCCCCACAGCTTTCACCTATCTTCTTCATCATCGAGCTAGACCACAGGTGAAGTGGTAACCCTAGAATTCGAATCCAGAACCAATCGAACTTGTGCTGCTTTGGGAAAGTTCTGATAGTTGGCGACCACCATTGAAGCTTCAATTGACGACCCTGTCTCCTCCAGTCGCCCATCAGAAAATGTTCTGCTGCCTGTATGGACTGAAACTCAAATAGAAACAGGAAACCATTCATATCGTGAACCTGGACTTCTTGTGATCCCTTCCAAGATTGTTGAGCCCATCTCCTTGCATCATTTCGAGTGGGAGTATCCTCTTTCCCTCGCAAACTTTCCGACCAGGCATCTTCCAAGCAGATCCTTATCCGCGAGGTGAGATTGAACCTTTAACGTCTCTACATCAACATCTACCTCTGCTTCCTTTTGAGTCCATTTATTTTTATGAAACATTTCCAGGTAGCTTCCTCCCCTTCTTTTCGCAGTGTGGTCTCTCCCCCTGAATCTTTAAAGCCTTTGTGGTTGTTGAGCTCCTATTAATGAAAGATCCAATTTTTTGGCAATCATCCCCCACCCCTCATTAAATTTGTTCTCTGTCAAGATAATAACTGCTCTGTCCTTGCCTTTAACCTTAATAATAGACAAAAATCTCTTGTACTGATTAAATTTTAGGGACAGAAAAATCTGTGGAATGATCTCTGCAATTCCATGATTTGCAGGATTTCCCTCTGACCTCTGATACTTCCCTGAGTCTTCTGCATATTCAGTGGAGAACCCCCCTTGCTCAGCACCATTCTTATCAAATGGTTTCTAGCACTCTCAACCCAATCATACCATGTTTCCGACTTTGACCTAGACTCAGTGATGTCATATGATTCCCCCCTGATCGAAAAGAAATTCTGCTGTCCATCAAAACCCTAAGAGAAGTGGGTGTCAAAAGAAAGAGGAAAGAGAAGAGAAGAAGAGAATAATAGGAAGAGAGAAGAGAAAGAAAGGATGAGGGTTGTTTCCGGTGATCAGAAGGATCACCGGAGGGGAAGCAGAGGTTTGGAAAGAAAGGCTAGGTCATATTCTTTAGCTTGGACCAGGTCCTTTTTGTTCTGCTACTTGAAGTGAACTATTTGTGTAGGGCTATGCGTTCATAGAATATGAGAACTTTGAAGAAGCAAAAAGAGCTATAAACGAAAAGGATGGAGCTGAGTTTCTTACACAGACTGTACATGTTGATTGGGCGTTCAGCAGAGGTCCTTTCAAGAGGAGGAATGCTAGGAGGTATGTCCATAGTTTAACTATGTCATTGTATCTTTGTTACATGTGGTTTATGGGAAAAGAAGCAGAAAAATCTGAAGAAATGATGCCGAACCTAGCAAAAACACTAGTTTTTCACTTTAATCATTATTTTCTGATTGAAGTTAAGTGAGTTTTGATGGCTGTACCTTGTATTTATTTGTTTTTATTTTTTCAGTCTGCTGTTATTCAAGCATGTGGTTCACCGTTCCTGCAACTGCAAGTGCTGAAACGATATTAAAGATATTTCTAGCTAGTTTCCTACTTACCCTATGATTTGATTGTGGTTAAACCTCCTATCTATCTCCAGGGAGCAGCATTATCTGCTCTCAAGACATATTGTTATGGTTTGATTACTAAATTATTTCTTCCCCGCAACCCGCATAGAATGACTCTTATCCTGGACCCATACACCCACTTACGTGTGATCCCAAGATCATCTGCCATATCCATTTAGTACCCAGCCACTTGCATTTCTATCAGATGGAACTGAACCAGCAGTTGACCTCTATGATCAAATTATGAATTTTTAAACCAGTGGGAACAGGTTACCTTTTTACCTTAGATCCAACATATTGTTGACTTTAGGTTTATTTTGTGAAGCCTAGTCCTTCGTGCATGCAGAAGCACCTTCTCATTTCTATCATACCATTTGCTTCTGGAGACACCAGCATTACTTCTTTTAGTCCTCCTCTTTGCCCTTTCCCGAGTTGTGGGTCTATTCTTCAGAAATTGATGGTCAACATAATTTTTTCAAAATGTAGAATTTGGTACCATGGTTTAACCCAAGTTGAGATGGATTGAACTAGAATTCACATCAATCACGCTATGGACTGAAAGGACCTACATATTATATTATGCACAATCTTGATTGTTGCTAAATTAGGGTATATTGTGTCTGATTTGGCCTTCAATTTCTAGTTCTAGTTAAATAAATCATCACTAGCCAGATTATGAGGATATATTTGTCCTAATACTTCAAGGCCAAACAGGTACACTCCAGCTTTTCTTGCAGATTGGACCTGCTTCAAAGTTGAACGACAATCACTAATAGCTAAATTGTCGAAGCTACATCTGATGGACAGACAAATCCTGATTATTCCCTTTTGAGTTAGCAACCTCTTGTAGAAATGTAGGGTAAGGCTGCGTGCAATAGACCCTTGTAGTCCGGCCCTTCCCCCGACCACGCACATAGCGGGAGCTTAGTGCACCGGGCTGAAGTGTGTATGTCAAAAGAAAATACAGGGAATTTCTAGTTTTGGAGAACCCCAAACTGTGGATTATCAGAATGAAACGTATTGGGGTGGAGCGAAAACATCGACTGAGGATTCATGTAGCCGACCCGAACTAGTTTGAGATTGAAGCTTAGTTGTTACTGTGTTTGATGATATTGTTGAACTTGTATTCTCAGTTTGGTGAAGGAATCTTGGTAAGTAGAATCTTCAGTTTCCCCCGAACACAGTGAAAAGAAAATAGGAAACATTACAGACGGGAACATGCCTTCTGAGTTCATAGGAGACCTTAGAATCAAGGACATTTCTCCTCTGGATGTTTTCTCACTTGCATCTAAATAGAAAAAGAATAATAGAAAATACTCTTCTTTTATGCTTGTATTTGTGTAATTTTCCATCAGGTTTTGAGTTGTTGAAGTATTATCTAAAATACGGTGGGTCCTTATTTGATCCTTATTTGTGCAGATCACTGCGTGGCCATCGTTCTAGAAGTCCCAGGCAGAGATTCTAATCAGTGTGCATGTATGCAATGGTCACGAGGCTTACTCACAGTTTTTCCCCAAATTGTTTGACCCTGCCCGTAATTATGTGTATTTTCTCACTCAGTTTTTTCCAATTTGTCTATTTTATCTTTCCTTAACTACCTCTGTGTGGACGGTATTCAGAGCTTCCCCAGCAGCATTGCATTTTCTACTGGCCTCTGTGAAATGTTTAGATTCTTTTTTATTCATTTCAGAATATTCAGCAATGTCTAGTAGTCATCTGAGATTGATCTTTTCCCTTGCGAGTGTGATGTCGATTTGAGTTACGCTCAAAATGTTAACTAAGGTGCTTTTGATAAAAAATTGCATGCAAGTTGTTGTGTTCTCGTTTTCAAGTGAGTTGCCATATGCTATTTTTGGAGATCTGCAAAAAGAAAGTACAGTGACACATCTTCTTTCTCGAGCTAAGATTGTCGTTTCAAGAATTTAGTTTTTTTCAGGTGAGGAGATAACTTGTGCTGCTTTTCCTACTTTGATTGGAGTTGATGTTTATTCTTTTGAATTATGTTTAGGTCGTCGGATGTTATTCTTTTTCATTTGCTCAATTATGCAATAGGGATGGTAAACGGTGCGGTTGCGGGGCAAACCCGCGAAGGCTCAAACCCGCCCTGCATAATTTTTTTCTTTGATAATTGAGTTTGATGCTAAAAATGAAATTCATAATTTTTTTTCTTTTTTCCGTTGATATTAATTTAATAGATAATGACTTGTAAGGTTATAAGGAACTGTCAATTTATTTTATGAAAGAAAAATGCAAGATTATATCTCGTGTTTTTTCCTGAGGCGTGTGAAAGCTGATCCGGATACCACAATTATCAAAATAAATAAATAATACCATCTCTTTTTGTTCTATTGCTTATAATTTGTTGGCATTTAGTCAAGGACCAATGCAATTCAAAGAATTATGAAATCAACTATTACATCTAAGTATGAATTTGCATTTTGCTTCACATCGAATCGATAGTTCGATACAAAACAAAGAAATCTAAAAAAATGATGTCAAGTAACCCACACTTACATGACGAATGTGGATGCTAGAATTAGTGTAAAGATAAATGACATAGTTAACAGATGTAAAGTAGAGAAAACATAATAGAAAGTTCTTGTTCAAAGTAGTTAGCTTCTGAGAGATACAATGTTGCATCATTCAGTAAAGAAGGCTTTAGTTTTAGTTTAATGATTTGTACGGGCTCAACCCATGAATCGCCCCGCTTGATTTAAAAAAAAAAGATATTTGAACCCGCCCTGCCCTGCCCTGCCCCGCAAAACTCAAACCCACCCCTCCTCGCTGCCATCCCTAAATTATGCAATAAATGCCGCTTCTAATTTTTCTTCTTATAATAATTGAACAAGTACAGCAGAATCTACTTGTTTTGCCATGTGAAAATATACTAATAGGGGATTAGGGGCGTGAGACCAATAAATTTTATGAGAAAGAACAAAAAATATTCACCCCTTCCCCCTCCTAAGAAGAAGGGAGAACCATTTTTGGATTATATGTAAGATGAAACTTGCTTTCGGTAGAAAAAAAAATATGGAAATAGTAGACGTGTGATACTTGATAAACTGTCTGTATTTATTGTTTAGGATAACAAATTGAAAGGGTAGCCCAAAGAATGAACCAAAGTAGAAGGCAAAAAGGAAGAAAAAGCGTAAATGAACTATTATTTCCAATTTTCTTTTTCTTGACTCCAATTACTCAAGAAGTTCTTTTCAAAGTTTACTCATCCCATTTGCCTGAATTTGAGTTTAAATCCAATCCAGGAAAAATGGTATCCTTAAATAGTGAAATACTACGATAATTGACAGCATCAAGCAAATACTAAGAAATATTATCTCATTTATTTTGAATTTGATTTGATCAGGAGGTCCGAAAAGAATAACAAAAGCTAAACATAAAAAATAATATTGTTTTTGAGATTTGGGAGAAAAATTTGAACACCCAAGGGCCAAGACCACTTGAGCTAACCTTTTACATTTGTTTTCGATATTCAAAAGTTAATATACATACATAATCACAAAAAATTTATCCTATATATCCACTGTCCTGGATTTGATGTGAACATTTTTACACCTTCCAAGTATTTCATCTGTTCCATTTTAGTGAGAACACAATGAACTAGGGTAGTGGAGGAGACCTTATGGTAAAAAGAGTTGGCTACTAAAATAATATCGGTATCTTCAATAACAGCAATTTACATGAATCAGAACTTTTCAAATAATATCAGTACTCTTTGATTTTTGATTTTCTCTTCGAAACAAGGGCAGTTTCCCGTAGGATGTTTTTTAATTTAGAAGAACGAAATATTTTTATTTTGTTTTCTTTTTAATTTCAAAATTAAATCTTCACCAAGCATTTTTTAAGCTCTGGTTGAAACAATTTCACTTTTCAATTTATTGGTTCAAATTTAGTATATTCAACCATTATTTTTGTTACTGCAACAACTTTCTCTCCGTCTTATTCTATTGATTTTGATCTCCTTATCTCCAAGCCAAGCAAAACTTAAATATTCCATGTTAGACCAACAATGTGTAAGTTGCTGAATTAAACTTTAGGGGTGGTATGATTCTAAGATAAGTTATGCATTTTTTTTTTTGGCTAGAAGTGATTCTTTTAAAATTAGTGCTAACGGTTACCTATTTTAAAAGCTTTTAAAGTTTTTTTTTATTTATACAAAGCTTCCGTGACTCTATCTCCCCTCATCCGCCTCCGTCTCCGCCTCCGTCTCCGCTTCCGTCTCCGCCTCTTCCTTGAAAACTCCACAACAATAAAAAACTATAAGAAGCTTTCCTTTAAAACCCCAACAATAATAATAACTACTTTAGTAGTTAGTAGTTGTTATAACAACTATTGGAGTTGTTTGTTGAACTTGTCGTCTAATAAGAAGAGGAAATTTAAGCGTTTTGTTATTAATAGATTAGGAAGGGGGAAAATAATAACTGAAAGAAAGACAATTAAATAATTATTCGTCAAGTAAGATTAGAAAATTTGATTTAAATTTTAAATTAGTTTAAGTCAATTCATAAATTGAATTTTTTTTTACTCCTTTCAAAAGCCTACTCTTGCTACAATATTTGCATCGTTTAGATGCTACTATAGTACTATTAAGAGAATTGTCTGGTAGAGGTACTTATCTAGTGGTAGATCATTTTGAGATTTTAAAATCAAAAAGTGAGTAAAAAATTCTTTAATAATTCTGAAGTTTTAGTCATTATTACTATTATTTTGGTCACACTCAAATCCACTTAATTATATTTAACCTTTTAACGCCACTCCTTTTTAATTCAAGATGTTCTTTCGCCTAAATAGTTTAAAGTACATTTTTTTTGTATCTTCCTCAACTTAATATTAAACGTAAAAATAGAAAAATATTCTAAATTAATAAGTCGATTGTGAAATTACCCAAATTTATCCTTTTTATTTTTATTTGTATACCAATTATTCTTTCATTATAAAGAGATAATGTATATCAACCAAATCAAGTAAACAATACTATAGTGTAATGGCCAATTAGTCTGATCACAACTTTTTACCAGTAACAAAAAATAGGTTATTTAAAAAGAAAAAGAAAAGTCCTCCGGGGCATAGTCCAGTGGCAAAGCCTGGGCGCTATAAGGCGCTCTGACATGGGACAACGTGGGTTCGATTCCCCGCAAGCACGAAGAAACTCTACATGTTGGGGAATTTGACCTTGTCTCATTGATCAGTTGTACGCTCCCAGAAAACTGGCCACCGGAGCACATCCAGCGATTTACCTGGTAATAGTGTTGAAGGACCGGTGCTATTACCTCCAGGACGTCTGGGTAATACCAGTGAAGTAGTCAGGCTTGCTATTACCTCCAGGACGTCTGGGTAATACCAGTGAAGTAGTCAGGCTTGCTATTACCTCCAGGACGTGCAGGTAATCTGGAGTGAAGTAGTCGGTATGGCGCAGAAACCCTGGATTATCAAAAAAAAAAAGAAAAAAAGAAAAAGAAAAGCATGGTTTCGTGTAGGACCTGCAAATGGTTGTTTGTTTGGTACTTGGGTTTGACGTGCCAGAAAGAGTCTCTGTCATATTAGCACTAACAAGTCGCGGGTTCGAATCCGCGACTTGTTAACCTAGGCGAGTTGAATTGGGTTTATCCTGAAAATCTTAGGTTAAGAACATTGAATTTTGCTTAAAATTCATTAGGATTATGTTAGAATTACATTTAATCGCGTGAAAAAAGGCTTATCTTGGTGCAGGAGATGGTTGGGAAGAGAGAGCCTTCGTTCTAGGGCTTGGGAAAAGTGAAAATCTGATTTCTACTGAAGGATGTAATATGATAAACCCCTGAAATATTCACTACTCTTTATCACAATGTTTGATACTGCATGATTCAGATTGCCACAACATAGTCTCCAACAAGGATAGGCTTGGTTATCCCAAGTAGGGGTGTTCAAAAGACACTGGTATTTATCTTATTTTTTTGCTAGACAGGTTTCGGAAGTGAGTTCACCGTTGAAGAGCTGGTATGGCTGTAGATGTGTTGGACACCCTGGGTAGCAGCATGACAAATTTAAACCTAAGTAGCGGTTTTGCGTCAAACATGGGAACCAAGGGAAATAAAATTTCAATTTTGGCATTTGAAGTTGCAAACACCATAGTCAAGGGTGCCAATCTTATGCATTCTCTTTCAAAAGAGAATGTGCAACATTTGAAGGAGGTGGTGCTTCCTTCAGAAGGTTTGCAGCTCTTAATAACAAAGGATATGGATGAACTCTTGAGAATTGCTCACAAGTCAATAGCCTTTTCATGAACTAGGGTACAAACTCAAATCATGAAGTAATTTGCAATAATCTTGATGAACGAGGTGTGGGGATGACTAAAGACGTTCCCACACGTAGATAGAAGCTCTACATACCTTAATCGCTTCTAGCCTTAAAAATCAGAACTTTGGAGTAGAAACCCAAAGATTGAACCTTGAACCCTTGAATTGGGTTTATCTTGAAAACCCTAGGTTAAGAACATTGAATTCTGCTTAAAATTAATTAGGATTATGTTAGAATTACATATAATCGCGTGAAAAAGGCTTACCTTGGTGTAGGAGATGGTTGGGAAGAGAGAACCTTCGTTCTAGGGCTTGGGAAAAGTGAAAATATGATTTTTGGGACTAAGACTGCGTATTTATACTGTTCCTGTCGGCTGGACTTTTACGCTCCGTAAAATAATTACGGTGGGCTTTACAGGCCGTAAAACTTTTACGGACTGTGATTCCTACCGTAAGCCTTAACAGTGACTTGGATTTCTGAGGTCCGTTTCACGGCAGCTTTTACGATATGTATTTCTGGGCGTAAAACTGAAGAACGTTGTTTTCATCAAATTTCTAATTCTAACACTTCCCACTGGGACTTAAGTCCCTAAATCATGAAAATTTCTTAGTCCAATGGTACGAGGTGTTACAATCTCTCTCTTGGGATAATTCGTCTTCTTAGAGTATCTTTTCTTTGATGAAATGACAGTCGATCTCGATGTGTTTAGTCCTCTCATGGAATACTGGATTTGATGTAAATGAAGCGCATCTTGATTATCACACACAAATTCCATCTGATTGATTTTTCTAAACTTTAGTTCTTTAAACAATTGTTTGAACCAAATTAGTTCGCAGGTTGCCACAACCATTGCTTGATATTATGCTTTTGCACTAAATCTAGCAATCACATTCTGTTTCTTGCTCTTTCAAGACACTAAATTACCCCCGACCAGAAGTTGGCGCTAATTGAACTCTAGATTATGAGCTTGAGCTTCTTTATTGTAAGGCGTCTAGAAGCCCAATTTTGAGCTTTCACCGGCAAAGGTCTCTTGATTCCTCGCGGCTAGGCCGCTTATTTTCATGTTTAAATCAGGAGTTTACGGGATCTGTATGGTGCCATGAGTGAGAGGGTGGTCGTAGATCAACCCTCATCTCTTCTTTTGTATGGTGTCAGGAGGCCTACTCTATGCAGGAATACAATATCCAGACGTAAACTCTCTATTAAGAGGTGATCTTGCCCAATTGGCGTTGGTGTATCCAACAATCTGCTTATGACCTCGATCTTAAATTAAGTAGTTCTTTTCCTGAAGCTGATTTTATATGTCGAAGAATTTCCAGTGACGATCGCATGGAGAGTCCATAAACTTACTTACACTCACAGGAAAGACAACGTCAAGTCGAGTCATAACGAGGTAGTTCAACTAACCAACCGACCACCTATATCTTGTAGGAACACTAGGGGCTCCCCATGTTTTGGTAGAAGCTTAACATTTGGGTCCATGAGAGTGTCGATAGGTCTACAATTTGGCATTCATGTCTCAAGAATATCTAAAGCATATTTTCGTTGCGAAATGGTAATACCCAATATAGAATGAGCGACCTCAATACCCGAAAAATATTGTAATCTCCCTTGTCTGGAAGTGCTAATAGAGATGCTGGTTCAATTTAGTGACACCATCTTGATCATTGCCGCAATGATGACTGTGTTGTCAACATAAACCACTAAGTAAAATGCAAAAATTTGGAGTAAAATAATGATATAACACAAAATAGTCAACTTCATTATAAGTTATGCCTAACTCCTGAAAAACTGTGCTAAACTTACTAAGCCAGGCTCGAGGAAACTACTTCAGATCATGGAGTGAGTGTGGTCATAAATTTACCAAATGTTGTCCAATCTTGACTTTGATGTAACATCCTCTGACCTTGTTCTTGTGAATCTTGCCCCCCGCTATCGGTATATCAACAAGTGAAAAGGTATTGATGAATTTCGGAATCTCCCCTAACACGGTGACACCCACGGGATCTCCCACTCGGCCATTAAGGTGCCCATCTCCTCCCAAAACCTTGTCTTCGATCCCTACTGCCCCCAAATCCCTATTCTCCTTTCCCCTGGTTTCTAATTCAAATTGCTATCATGAACTCACCTTTCCTTAGCGCCATCACCTCCAATTTTCTCTCATCGCATAAATTACACAAGGCACTACCTATTGCTGGAAGCGCCTCGTATTTATCCCATCTCCTGCCCCACTCACTTCTCACCATTGCCTCTTTTATGATCTCATCTGTTGTTTCTTGAAAGCACACTACATATGCCTTCATTCCCTAACTCCCACCTGATGAGAGCACTTCTATTCAGATCATTTGTCCCGTGCATTCATAGATAGGATGTTACCATCCATGGACAACTTTTTCCTTCCCTCCCACCTTCTTAAACTCACCCTTCTTCTACTTCTATATCTTTTGTACGCCAAAATTTTACCCCTTTCTTCTTGGGCATTCCCCTCTCCTACACCTCACCTACCGTCCATTTCCTTCCCTCATACATTACCATCCCTGTAAGGGTCATTTAATAGTTGCAGAACTCTATCTTCTTTTCCTTCAAAGGACACTCCCAATATTTCCCAAAACATAAACATCTCTCCCCTACCTGTTTGGATAGTCTTCTTTCCCTTCGCAAATTGCTAAAGGAAAGGCATTTTCCTCCAATTCCATATTTACACATCTATCCAAAAGCCAACAGTCATGCACATAATCTGAATTGGGTCTGAATATGAGTTTAGAGCTTTACCTTTTCATAAAAAAATTATATGGGTTTTACAGCTGCTGCCACCCTCCTTTCGCCTTGCTGGAATTTCCCGCAGATTTTAGAGCAATATCAGTGTCACCATGCGCTTTTAGAGCAGTAACAGTGTCCGCAGGTTTGAAAATCATACATTCCCGGCGCCAGCAAGCTTGCTGGATTAGTCTGGTGGCCTTGGACACCTCTGAAAACTTCATTACAGATGCTATCCGAGCTCAAGATTTCCTCCCCTCCTCCCTTGCTATAGGGTAGCTTTCTCCCATCTCACCCCACCCCCCCTCCCCTCCTCCCTCTCCCACCCCCTCCCCACTGGCATCAACCACTTTCGGGTAGAATTCGAGGAACATCCAGATCCTAAAACACACAACCCCATCCTTGCGGACCATAGAAACTGGTAATTTTCCTCCTTATCACTAAGATCTTGACTCTTGACATATCACTCAGCATAGGTCTCCTACCTTTCCAAACAGATGCACATGCCATAAGTGTATTGGAACTCCTGGAATGTTGATTGCCACTATCCCATCCCCGACCCTTCCTTCGACACAACCCACGCCTTCCGACCATCTGTCCAGTCTGAGAAACTCTTCTTTCATCCACCTTTGCCCTTCCTTAAGAACCGTCAAAGCTTCCGTTTCAGATGCAAATCTGAACAGAAATGTCGCATCCCTTAGCTGTGATGCCTTCAGCCCGTCGTCCATGCTCCAGGCCTTAGTTGCCTAGGTAGCAACCACCTCCGGAGAGCCCACTCATCTTGCAAACTTGCCGTACCAAACATGTCTTCAGAAAGTCTTGTCCTTGTCTGTGTGTATTTGAAACTTCTGAACCTAGGTTCTTTCCCAGTTTCGGCTCTCGGACAGCTTCCTTCCATATCCAGACTCGGCCAAAGCAAGACATTCTTGAAATATTGATTTCTGAGTTTCTGTGCTTCAAGAACTCATTCTCTTTATATATTTTCTTAAAAGGACTTGTGTCTTGCCACAATTTGATTTTATCATTCATAGATTTGACATGGCATGCTTGGCGGAAAGGTATCTGTTATCAGTGGTTACCTATCAAGTTGTCTGTTGAAAACAAATGGTTTCCTGCTGTTGAAGCATGTCTAGTGGTCGGGGGAGATTCCTTGATCTTTTGAATAATCTGCTACTAGTTATTCAAATAACAGAACTAGAGTTCATCCATTATGCTTATTGCTCAATACTTGTCTATGATATTACTGTTATTCTGGTTGTACAATTCATGAGCTGTTTCATTGGTCCCTTTTGAAATGGTAAATTTGGATTCATTTTGGGGGACAGACACTCATGGGAGTCACTTGTGAACTTTTTTCGTTGAATCATAATCATTCTAAGCTTCTGTTTTGATTTTGCACAACGTATCAAGTTAGTTTTAATCTTGACTAGACTGCACATAGTTTAGTGACTAGATTGAAAAGTTTGTGGTATCTGATTACGACAGTCTTGCTGGTTCTTGCAGATGAAGAGAGACCTATGAAAAAACAACCACCAGAGGTTGGGATCTGCTGGTCTTGCATTGCATTATGCGAATGTCATCACTCAGATTGATACACTTGTAAGCCTCTCATGCTTGTTGTTTGAAAAATCACACTATTATCTTCAGTACTCTTGCTCTAAGTATTTTACCCTTCCATCCTTCCATCTATAACCCAGTTTTGTTCTGTATTAGTAGTAATGCTATGGAATATGGGACGAAATTTCTTTTCTTTCTCCAGTTAAGCTAAAACATCTTTTTGGTGATTATATCAACAATCCTCATCCTTTATGTTTGATCCCAAATTATATGGTCTAAATTGAACTTCAAAGACCCCAGGAATTCGCTAATAAATTCACCATTGAATTTGTGAATTTCAAATTTTTTCTTGAGGCTGAAATTGATATCTGTTAAGCACTTAAGCTCTAATATTTGCTGACATACTAATGTGCAATTGAGCCTTTTCGTTAGTGATTCATTTTAAAATTGCCTCTTAATTTCACGCGAACTCCTTCAGTTTGTCACCTAGTTTCTTTTCATCTTTATTCTGTTGTAGCAGGGGTGAGCGGGTCCGGGTACCCTAACATTTTTGAACTACCCGGATCCTACCCGATAAAAGATCGGTTCCTAAATTTACTACCCGGAACCTATCCGTAGCAATCATTACCCGGAACCTACCCTGACCCGCAGGGTCCGGGTAGGTTCCCGGGTACCCTGTAAATAAAAAACACAAATTAAGCAACAATTTTTAAGCCTGTGAGAATAAAAAAGAGTTCTAAAATAATTGCATCAAGTAGTTTTTTAGCCTGCAATCGGAGTTTTTAGTACCCTTATAAGAAGTTTTAGAAAACTTGTTCATTGTAGAAAAGATAATTCTGTAGCCAAAACCTAAAATTGCAAGCCAAATTTGACACTCAATTAATTGAACGTGTTGATTTCAAAATAAATTTGAAAATATCTGAATTAAACTTATTTCCGTGTTCATAAGCTCTTCGATACAAAAGAAAAGCTTTATTATACTAGTAAATCCCTAAATTTCATCTTCACAACTACAAAAATATACACAAATTTTAAAAATAGATTACATTTCAAATAAAAAAGTAATGCAAATTGAAGATGAGTATCGCCTGAAATAGAACAGAAGCATATGATATTAAAAAGAAATTGAAGAGTTAGATATGAACCCATATGCATTTTAGGAATGACGTGAACACAACCAAGGGAGAGAAAGAGGCAAAGGTGAAGCTTCAATGACGACAACGATGAAAGTACCTGAGAGAAAGCTTCAACAACGACGACGATGAAGCTCGGTGGTGTAGCTAAAACGCCATTGTTATTGAGAGAGTTTTGAGTGTTTTCTCTTAGGGCACAAAGAACATTCTAGAATAAAGGATTGAAAAAGCTAAAATATTTACGTCTTGGGGTGGGGAAAATCAATGTGCAGGCGTGCAACAAACAATTTTGGAGAAAGTTAAAAGTGGTCTAAATGTTTCTAAAAAAAGTAAAAATATTTAATATTTTATAGGTTCCGGGTATCGGTTCCGGGTTAGGGTACTCTGTCTCTATTTGCCGGAACCGGAATCGGACCCCACATTGATCGGTTCCTAATTTACTATCCGGACCCTACCCGTTATTATAATATATCTACCCGAAACCTACCCGTTAGTGTCGGTTCCGGTCGGATATCTGGGTACCCTGTACCCGTGCTCACCCCTATGTTGTAGCACTTTGGGAACATTTAGAAGTGCACTTAAATCACTTGCTCGAGCCACATTTTAATTCTGTTGATGATAAGACTAGTTCCTTGTTAGTCATGTACTACTTTTTCTGTTCCTGTAGACATCACTAGATAGATTGTGTTTTTTTAGTAAATGATCTTGCCTCTGGCTAGATTTTGAGGTTGAGTACTTGAGTTAGGTCCAAGGGCCATATCTTCAACCCTACAAAAGGAGTAAGTAATATTCTATTGTTAAATAAAATATAAATGGATTATTACACAATATGATACAGTAAATCTGATCAATATTGTAACACTCATCATGATATTGTTTATGTCAAAATACTCTTAGCTCGTGAAAGCAAACATGTTATTTGAGTATCAAATGTGAGAAAAGGCCTCTTCGGCTTTAAAACGCGTCGCTAGGGTGTAAGACCTGCTTATTTATATAACCAACATCTCTCATGTGGTTTGTTGATGTGGGACTTTCCTCCTAAGCTAGGGTGTCACATACACCCCTCTTATGGACTCAGCTCGTTGAGGTTTGCCTCACCTTATGAGATTTGCCTAGACTCAGTACTGAGGTTTGCCCCGCCTACCCGGAATTTTCCTAAACTTAGTTGAACTCTGACCCACCATCGATAAGGCTGACACAGGAGTGACTCTGATACCATATATAACAGCCCAACCCACTAGTGATATTGTCTGCTTTGGATCTAGGCTCGCACTGCTTTAAAACATGTCGCTAGGGTGTGAGGTCTGCTTACTTATATACCCAGCATCTCTCCTGTGTTTTGCCCATATTGGACTTTTCTCCTAAGCTAGGGTGTCACATTTACGATCTTAGCAGAAATCTTAACTGATTTGCATTTTCAGATCATAGTTACATTAGCCTACTAGCTTGTCAAACATGTAGAGATTATTGTTACATAATTATCTTTCGTAATGTCTCCGTCGATCACATTTCCTATTGGTATTGCTAGTTAAGGTATCTTTGATATGATCAGGTTACTCGATCAGATTCAGTGCCCCCAAATACAAGATGCTCTATACCAAGCATAAAGTCAGCTTTACGTTTCAAATTACTTTCATTCTCACTCAAGGAAGAGGTACTTATATTTATATATGATTATGCTATGTCGAATGTCGAATTGAGACACTGTATCACGCAGATAAAGAGAAAACATAAGCATATATTCTTGAATTAGTGGTCAAGAAGTGCTGCTAATGGTGGAGTAAGATCTCCAATCCATTCCCCTAATCAAAAGACGATTCAGTTGTCTAAGCACAAATCATCCCCGTTAACGGTTGAAGACCAAGAAATGCTTCGTGATGTAAGCAAGAGAACGCTAACTTCAGGGATTAACAAGTCTCAAGAATTTGCAAAAACAGGATTGAGCAAGTACCATAGGCTGAGTAAGAACAGTAGCCGTTCACCTATAAATGAAACCAGAAAGGACCCCTTCCCTATATGGAGAACCAGACCGTCTTCTGTTCCAGTGTTCGACTTTGACATTGACCGGATGAAAGCTTTGGATGTCATCGACAGAGTGGACACAATTAGAGGTGCATAATCGCACAACATTCGGCTGCATTGTGCATAGTGGTATGGTTATTTACTGCATTGGCAAACCGGAAATAGAGTATCTTTTAGTTAACTGGACATCGGCTATATTCTGATGGCATAGCAGGCCTAATGTATCAACAGATCATCACCGTATGTGTGTTTGGGTAACTATATTATCTTTAACGCGCAGAAGATCATATATCTGTTGCAAACTTGCAATGCAATATTTCCAGTAAAGTCGGGGTTCAGCGATGAGTGGAAGTGATTTCTTTCTCTTTTTTGTTTTCTCAGAGAAAAAAGTGGGTTCGGGACCGGAACAGCCATGGTGGGTAGGTGGAGTAGAGTCCCTTTTTCTTTTTTGGTGGAGATAAATGTGTGTTAGAGCTCTATTATCTCATGTACAGAATGTTTTAAATAATTATAAGTTATGTTTATCAAATGGAGCATTCTTTGCAGACATGAAGGTATGTCTTGTTATTACTTTATTCTCTAATTGGGATTGGTTTGTATAAAAGGAAAAATATACATTTTTATGGGGTATGCGTAAGACAACACAACACGTAAAAAACGTAATTACTTTATTATTGTAAAAGTAATTACACAAAGACTTGAACACAATATACACCATGTTCTTACTCTTTTATTTTTACGAACACTTGACACACACTCATACTTAAGCTTACTTAAGTATTTACACACTTTTTGGGACACTTTAGCTTACACACACTATAGACTAATTTGGACACTTTTTGGATGCACACTTGAGATTTACTTTCTTAAGAACCCAAGGTCCCTATATATACATGATCAATGTCGGTTCATCAACCGACTTTACATTGCTAGAAGATTCTAGCTAGAACATCATAATGAGTTTGGCCCAACATGGTAAACAACTAGGACATTGACTCTAGAATTTTCTAGCAATTATTTTTCTATGTATTTCTTGAATCTTCACCATATTTTTAGATAATTATATAACTTAATCTAGAATGTTCTACTAATGAGAGAGGCGGTGGTGATTTTAACATTATGGTTTCTTGCCACGTCCATACCATTTTTTTTGTGTTTTCATTTAGAGATAGTTTCACTTATATATTTTTTAAGATAATTTTACTTCTATACTGAAGGTCTTTAATAGTTAAACCTACAGTACAACAATACCATTTGCGTAAACGATCCTTAACAAAAGGTTTGATCACTCGTTAAGAGTTTTGGGTCATTTGTGCAGATAGTCACTTTTAAGGCTGCTCTTTACAAATGTGACCACAAACTAACATAAGTACAACTCTGGTCAGTCAAACTCTCCTCTAGTGGTTTGAAGTTCGAACTGCTGCACCTGAACTTTAGTCTTGTATCTCTACTAAATTTCAGACCTAAAAGGAGAGGGAGGAAGAAGAATTTTAGTACAGACCTAAAAGTAGAAGAGGGAGGAAGAAGACGACGCAAGTTGTGTGCCGATGGTCACTAGTTTTGCTAAATTTTTTAAATTATGGCTAAAATTTAAATACACCCATGTCAATGGAAAAATGGGTTGAAGCTGATCTCAGGATTCTACTAGCTTTAACATGGTACAAAAAAACAAAAATAAGAAAATTGATTAATTTTTTTTTTCACTAAAACATTGTTTGTTTTTCAATAACATGCTGATATCAAGTGTCTAACAATGAGAAGGTTTATTGAGGTTACTTTGTTACAAGTGGCCTCCAATTATGCACAAGTAGTATCAATGAATATTCTCTCTTAAAGAATTTTAAAAAGGTGTTAAAAGGCTAAATATTTTAAGCTATCCTACTAGTCAGCACGTCAAAAGCTATAATGATGATATCTTAACTACCTCCTTCATTTTAAATTACATAAATAAATGAACAAAAGATAAAGAAAAAAATGAGATACAAGATTTCAAGATGTTTAAGAATAACAACATTTTTGTAAGAGATGATAGAAGTATAAAGTTGACTTAAGAAGTGACAATTTGCATGCGCATTTGCTATCTAAATCTAATTTCACAGCCGAAAAGAGTATCCAATTCCAAGTTCATGAAACTAGTTATCTTTCTTTAAAATTTGTGGATAATGTGATAGAAGAGAATCATGTAATGGATTTGATAAGATTTGAGTGTTCGAAAATTCTGCGTATTAAATTAGTATTAAATTACTGATCTTATTTACACATTTTTATTTAGATATTAGTCTAACTAGAACATGTATGGAAGGGGTATATTTTTTTTAATCCAATATCGCACGGATTTAAAATATTGTATCCTAATTAAGAGTTGGAGCCATTATTTACTACAAGTGTAATAAGAACATCTCTGACAAAAGAATCACCCTAAAATGATCATCTTATAGCTATTGAGAACGAATTAAATCAGATGATTTTATTTTTCAATCTTTCTCACTTGCTCCTAAGAAACTAAATGCTAAAAGATAAAAAAAAAAAAGGCATTCACTACCGCTCCACTTGTTAGAATATTTCATTCTTCACTCAAATTTTTAACTTATCTTATTTTTAAAGAACTCTTTCAACCCACATAGCTCTCAAAACAAAATTTTCCATGCAATAATAAAAGAAGAACGATGGAGTCTCGTGCATTTTAAGAGATGCTTCTTAAAAGAAAAAGAAAAAATAATAGAATTTTATCCGTCCTTTATGAAATTATATTTATTATCTTATAATCATCTTTTTAAATTCTTTTTGAGGGTCGAGTTATACAGAATAGAAGAAAAGAGAAGGCTTAATAATATCGAATCTCGCACCTTTAAAATGGTAATTAGCAGTTCATCCACTGAATAACTTTTCATTTTTTCATTAATAATTATTTGTCCGACTTCTCAACAACAACAACATACCTAGTCAGGAGTAGACCCATGTAGTAAAATTTGGTGCTCGAGCACCCATTAACCACGACGGACTCTATGTAGACATATATAAAATATTAAAATTTTGGTATAAAATATTAAATAGCACCCAAGAACCAATAAAAGATCCAGGTGCTTTGATTTAAAGGTGGTAGACTTTAGGCTAAGCCATGGAATAGCGGAGTTTGAATCCTACTCAAAGAAATATATTTTTTGTTGATTTTAAGGTGAGCACTCAGGACCATTGAATTCTAGGTCCGCCACTGTTAACTCAGAAAGTGGAATTTGAGAGGGTAGGATGTACGCAGACCTTACCTCTACATTTATAGGGGTAAAGAGGTGGTTTCCGATAGACCCTCAGTTCAAAAACATTTAATAATTTAAAATGTATATCACAGTCCACACCACCTAAATTGTACCTTTAATTTATCAGAATAGTGAAGCCAATACTTTCTTTAGTGGATAACCCATAACTAAGCTATAATGCAAGATAAATAATTATGAAAAATAAAAAGTGTCCTCTCCATCAAAATTTTCATATTTGATTTGTATACAACTTTTTATATATTTAAGGGATGTTAATACTGTTGGTATTCTATTGTACTTTATAGAGCAGTACGAGAAGTAATAACTATTACAATTGTTCGAAAGGATAAATAAATGGTCAATCTTCAAAACTGCCGCATGTGTGTTGTGTCTTGAATCTTGATCACCTTGCAAAGCCTATGTTGAGAACTGCCGCAAGTTTGTTGTGTCTTGAATGTTGATATCCTAAAATCAAGAAACAACTAAATCTGGATGGTTACAACGTTGTGTGTTGAGTCGAGGATAGCCCTCTATCCTTAAGACAAGATTGCCCCGTATATATGCTTTTACGTTAGCGGGCAATAGTCTCCCAAGATAAAACAACACTTTAATCTCAACACTACAAAGCCAATAGGTTGAGCACATCGAAGAAAACAAATATGACTCGACTTCTTTGAAGATATGGAATAGGAAGGAAGAGTTTCTCTCTACTCTTCTCTTTTGTCTCTGTGTATATAGTGTGTCTCTGTAGTGTATATCTTGTGTATACGTGAGGGTTTGGTCACTGATTTTCGCTGAATTTCACTGTCTGTTTTGTGGCTGTTTTTCTCACTGTTTTGTGCTGAATTTCAGTCACGTAAGCATCTGTTTTCCAGCTTGTTTCTTGCTCCTGAATTGCTGAATTTTCAGCCACTGTTTTGTGCTGAAAATGCAGTTTTTCTGTGTCTTTTTCGTCTGTTTTGTGTCCTGTTTCTTACTGCTGTGTTTGAGCCAAATGAAGCTCAATATATAGCATGAGGAGGGGCTGTCCAACAGCCACAAACAAGGCTGTAATGGCCCTTAAAGGAGGATTGTAATGACAGGTTTTAATGCCATGAATGAGGTGAATAAGGTCATGAATGAGGTTGCTCAATTGCCCAACTAATGGGTTGTTATTAGAGGAGTTAATCAGCCAAGTAATGGCTGATTAATGCCTCAAAAAACAGTCCCAACGGTAGGCTTTCTGCCTTCCGTCACCTTCCCAGAAACTCTGGGGACCAAACTGTAAATATTGAAACTTCAGGGACCAAACTGTACATATGAAACTTCAGGGATCAAACTGTACATATGGCAGAGTTCTCTGGTCCAAAAAAGATAATATCAGCACAAAATAGTGAACCCGTGAGCCCGACGGGACGGGCGGGCAGCGGCGGCGCGCGTGTGGGCTTAGCCTTAAACCCAAGCACATCTAGGTCTTCCCTCCTTTAAACACATGGGATACCCCTTGGGGTCCCAAACCCTTTACCAATTAGAGACTTATATAGAGAGCAATTCTTCCTATTCCCACCGATGTGGTAGATTTGTCCCACACCACATTTCCATGTCTCAAACACCTTATTTCGCGGACCAATATTTCTTTCATTTCTCAACGAAATTAGACGATTCTTGGCCCTACGGTCATCTACTCACTTCGTAGATCATGCATGTGCGAAGATACAAGGTCTCCAACATGCGGAACACTAGTGTTTAATTCATCAAAGATGGGTGGACGTATCTCCCCGCCAAAGGCTAATTTCCAACAAATACTTTAGTCATGCGGTTAAAAATAGTTTCACCCATCTAATTGTAACCGTTGGTAGTCGTTACGGTATATGCTTTGTGTATAACAAATTGATAACAACAGTATAATTTATTCTATATATTGATTATACATGGATTATACAATGATTATATTGAAAAGTTCTGTAAAAAATTAGAGATTAAAATTACTTTTTGTTATGGATTTTATCAATCTTCTAAATAGTGTAGAAATATCATCTATCATCTAATTGACGAAACAACTGACTTTCCACGAACCTCAAGTTGAAAAGGGCTGTGACTCGTGAACCTCAAGTTCAATTAGTAATCATTAATTCTTGTTTGAATTCAAACACATGCTAATCGATTCTCCTAGTGAGTAGTACATTTTAGGTGGAGTAGTTTTCTAATGATTGTAAATTATCCATTTGGTTCGGCCACTAAGCCAAGTAACCAATATCAATTATTTGTGAATGCTTTGATGACTGTAACTATAATTTTTTAAAACTTATTTATTATATATCCCCTCCATCAAAAAATTCCACAAATTCATTTATAAATATATATAACTAAGTGATGGTCAAGGCCCTCTCAAACCAAAGTGGATAATTGACTCATTTAATGCTGGAAAGTTAACTTGTGCAACTCATTTTCTTCTTCTGCTATAATAATTATAATATGCTTTATTAAGTTATAATTTCTTAAAATAAAAACTAAAAACAGGAGATACAATTTTGTGGCTGTCATTTTCTCGAGTCTTAGGTGGGTTTCCATTAGGATATTACCCTCAATGACCTGGAAAATTGGTGGTCTTGAACCCTTAAATAGGTCTTCGGCTTCAATTCTAGCTTGTTATATGATGTATGATCTAGGTAGAATTCCCCTCAAACTCAAAGGCTAGTGTTGGATGCTTTCTACACTATCTTCCCTTATGATTTCATCTTCTTGATATGGAAAGGGAACAACTTATGATCTCATCTTCTTGATATGGAAAGGGGACGACCGGGGAAGGAGAAGTTTTTGACCCCCACTTTCCCTATTGGCAAACTTTCAAGGTCAAAAGTCAAAAGTTTTGCTCATGGGCCAGATATGGAAAATAATAAACTTAGATATTTAAGTGTCTAAATTCATATGTCTTTTAGTAATCTCAGGTGCATGATCTTTTGTATTGTCTAGGTAACAATTATGGTATCAATGTGGTTAGATTTAAGTATGTGTGAAAGTACTTAATACATGTGTTACTCTAGAAGACTCTATTAGCACTTATATGAGCCTGCCTTGTAATTTTATTATGTAAGAGTAACATGAATTGATCATAATGTCTCTCCTTCTTCCATCCTTTTTGTGCTCAATGATATTACAAAGGATGCGCCTTATATTTCCAACAATAAATTTGTTAAACTTGAAGTTTTGCCGATAAAACAAGCGAAGGCACCTATTTTCCCTAATGTGAACAAGTTGTGTTGGTCTAAGGATAAATCTGGTAACTTGTTTGGTGAGAGATTGTTGTTGTGGCTGGTCCAGACTCTAGATACCAAAGGTGGTCCATGGATCTCATAGTCTTCATAGCAAGTCCCTTTTGGTCAGCCCTAATTTATAAGCTGAACCTATCAAAGTGGTATGATGTGCTGCGCGCTCGGCTAACTTCATTCATGTGTCAGTTAATGATAGCATCCCCTCGACATTTCTTGCTCTTCAATTTGCAATGCAGTCCTTATTTGATTGAGTGTTAGCAACAACCTTTTGCTCGCATTTTGGACTATGGAGTACAAGCTGAATCATCTAGTTGGCCCATTGAACTCTTAATACGAATGGTCATTCCAACGAAATAACATGCCTCTGTCGACCTAAAGCTCAATTGCGTGTCTAACCTAGCTTTGACACGAAATATCATGTATGATGATGTTATTAAACTTAATGTAGATGGTACTTATAATAATATTATTAAAAACAGAGGAATAGAAGGTGTTTTTACAAATTATTTACGTAGTTGGATACTTGATATTTTCAAACACCTTACCTCTACTTCTATTATCCAAGCGGAACTCTCCAAGGAATTGAACATCATATACATATATTTTCGCCGATTGAGTCTCACTTCTAGTGCTCTATGTTAAATGGAGCAAATGATTAATTCTCACATATTCTTGCAATATGTAGGTCATTGCTCGATGATATATCTTGGAGGGCCGCCTGTGCGCACAACACATCTTCCGAGAAGCTAACATAGATATGGCTCATATTTTATCTAAATATGATACTGTTGGTATAATGAACCTGATTGTAGGTAACGATAACGGGTTAAAGTGTAGTCGAAAGGTTAAACAAGAAGAACGCTGGGTCGAGAGATGACTATCTATTTTTAAGATAAAATTACCACGTATAAATGTTTTTACGGTATCGGGCAATAGTCTCCCAAGATAAAACAACAACTAATCAATTGTACAAAGCAAATACAATTGATCCTAGCGAAGACAATGAATAAGAACAGATTGCTGAAGAAAGAGATGCAGAAAATTCTGCATGCTTTCTGTGTTTTTGTTTGCTGTGTGTATGTTCTTGACGAAGAACAGAACAGAAAGATAAACTGGTTTGTTTGAGTTTCTGGACAAACAGAGAGCCAACAATTATGCCTTGAAAACTGTTACGTCTGTTGGTTTTGGAATTGTTGTAACATTCTGAAACCTTCAGGGACCAGAATATAAATAGTTAACACTTCAGGGATCAAAAAGAAAGTTCCAGAGGAAACCAACAGACCCAAGATCCAAGACCCCTAAGAACCTGAGAACTCGAGACCCGATCCTGGACCGGGCGGGCGGCGCGCGTGTGGGGCTTAGCCCCTAATCCAAGCTCACCTAGGTCCTCTCCCTTCAAAACACATGGGTTACCCCTTGGGGTCCCAAACCCTTACTTAAGTTTAGAGCGTATATATTGCTCAATACTTCCTTATTTTACCAATGAGGGAGATTTGTCAATTTGGCCAAAAACACTCCATCTTTTCATGTCTCAAACACCTTACTTTGTGTACCAATATCTCTTTCATTTCTCAACGAAATTTGACGATACTTGGCACTAACATTATCTACTCACTTAGTAGATTAGGCATGTGTGAAAATACAATGTTTCTGACATATGGGGCCCACGTGTTTAAGTCATCAAATATGGGATAAACTCAATCTCACATTAGTAAAATTTTGAACAATCCCCTCTTGAAAGAGAATTGGTGCACACAGGGTTCCAAAGTTCAGCAATCTTTCAGCGGAAAAGATATTGCATCAGGAAAGGTAGCTTTCAGCTTTGAACCTTCCTTAGTCGATTACCATCGAATTGATTTACTGCGCGGTGAATGCGATGTATTGAACCGTTAGTGTTTAGTATAAACCAAGACAATGATATCAACACAATAACTCTCTTTATTCATTTTTTCTTATTATATTGTCCGTTGTGGCCATGGACAACTCTTGGATTCTTAAGTGCGTTCATTTGAAGCGACATGTCTTCACACTTAAATAGGTGATCTATAAGGTATAGCTCTATCCTACTCGCAAGTGTTAGGAATCATTAAAAGTTCCAGGAACTTATCTTTAACCCATCATGCATGTAGCACTTAATATCTATCGCGGGAATGACTTTGGAGTTATCGTTCCTTAAGAATGATAATCTGAAGTGCTCTTACTTCAAATGAACGCTAAACTGAACCTTTATAGCTTAATTTTCCCATTGAACCAAATTCCTGATATCTCCAGTCAGTAAGGTTGGGTTACCACCATAAAGATTCTTATTGTATGGGTTTTAAGCCCATTCCCCTAGACAATCAGAATATTTGATCTTTGGATAGGCCTTTAGTTAGCGGATCTGCTAAGTTATCCTTTGATTTGATGTAATCAATGGAAATGACACCCGTAGTGATCAACTGCCTAACGATCTTATGCCTCCGACGAATATGTCTAGCCTTGCCGTTGTACATATTACTTTGTGCCCTTCCTAAAGCCGGTTGGCTGTCATAGTGAATCATGACCAAAGGCACGGGTTTATCCCAACAAGGGATATCCTCTAAGAAGTCGTGAATCCATTCAGCTTCTTCTCCTGTTTTTGTCCAAAGCGATAAACTCTGATTCCATCGTGGACCGGGCGATGTATGTTTGCTTAGAGGACTTCCAAGACACAGCCCCACCACAAATTGTAAATACATACCCACTGGTGAATTTGGTGTTCTTTATGTCCGATATCCAGTTTGCATCACTATATCCTTCCAATACGGCTGGATATCTAGAATAATGTAATATGTAAGTCAGCGAGTATTTCAGATATCGTAGTATCCGATTTAACGCCTTTAAGTGATCATTTCCAGGATTACGAGTGAACCTAGCCAACTTATTGACTGGATAAACGATGTCGAGTCGGGTGCAATTTGTAATGTACATTAAACTGCCAATGACCTGTGCATATCGCTCATGGGATACGGGTGCACCACGATTTTTATCAATTCTAGGATTCATATCCATTGGTGACTTCATAGAAGGACTGTCAAATGCATCAAATTTCCTCAAAACATTTTCAATGTAATGAGATTGAGATAAGACTAGTCCGTCAGATGTCTTAGAAATCTTAATTCCTAAGATCACATCTGCGATACCCATATCTTTCATGTCGAAGCATTGTTTCAATATCTTCTTGGTTTCCAAGATCAAGGTTAGACTACTTCCGGTGATGAGCATGTCATCTACGTATAGACATATCATAACAAATGAGTCAGAGTTTTCTTTTGTAACGTTCCGAAACCTTCAGGGACCAGAATATAAATAGTTAACACTTCAGTGACCAAAAAAAAGTTTTAGAGGAAACCAACAGACCCAAGACCGGACCAGGCGGGCGGCGGTGCGCGTGTGGGGCTTAGTCCCGAACCCAAGCTCACCTAGGTCCTCTCCCTTCTAAACACATGGATTACCCCTTGGGGTCCCAAACCATTACTCAAACTTAGAGCTTATATATTGCTCAATTCTTCCTTCTTTTACCAATGAGGGAGATTTGTCAATTTGGCCAAAAAACACTCCATCTTTTCATATCTCAAACACCTTACTTTGTGTACCAGTATCTCTTTCATTTCTCAACGAAATTTGACGATAATTGACACTAACATTATCTACTCACTTAGTAGATTAGGCATGTGCGAAGAAATAATGTTTCCGACATGCGAGGCCCATGTGTTTAAGTCATCAAAGATGGGATAAACTCAATTCCACATTAGTAAAATTTCCAACAGATACTTCTATCATGTTATGTTATACTTCCCTACCTTCCTTTATACACGACGTTTATGTTAATGACCCCTCAAATTAGGTACTAAAGAGGAGAGTGACATACATATATTAAATATCTTCTTTAGCGAAAAAAGATTATAGAGTAAAGTTCATAAATAGCCATTTTTCAACCTTTGTAATTGACAAATAAATTGTCATGGAGTTTCAAATTTTCCAAGTAAAGCTCCGGGATATTGTCATGAAGTTTGACACATTCAATTTTAAACTCCATGAGTCATGTGACTATTTCTCAAAAACATGGCCAAGAAAAATAGCAAGTGCTCACTATTTCTTATATATATAAGCATCCAAAATAATCCCATATTATCAAAAAATAACTTACTTTGCTTCCAAAATGATAAACATCATCAACAATAATAACTATGCTCCAATTCCAACAATTATAGAAAATTTCACTGATGACTATACTACTCCATACAAATTCATCTCATTCTAATATTATTACCACGAAACCAGACAATTGAAAGGTCCAAATCGGAGAGGCTTCCATCCACACATTTTGACTATTCCCGAGATGGGTCGGTTTTTGTTTGTTATCAACATGATATTGATTTGATATCAAAAGGGACTGGAAAAAGATACCAATCCCTTAGCATAAACCTTTACCTTGAGTGGAGTTGACAATTATGGTCTGTAATGATGACAAAAGAGAGCCCAAAACACATGGTTCATTCCAACCAAATCATCTTAAACTAGAAAAAAAAAATGCTCACAAAGTTAAGAAGATTAAAGGAAAAAAAGATTTAAAAGCTCTAATTTTATTAAGATTTTAACTGTAATTTCTGACAAATCACAACTAAAAATAGAGTTTTTTCTCCCACCAACATTTAATGAAAAATTTGTTGCTATAAAATATGATTTTCCTACCTCTTTCTCATCGAATCAGCTCACTGGGAAAAGCATGATGGGTAACAGGTTCTCATTGAAACGCTGAGAAATTTCTTAGTAATCTTTTTTGTGTGAAAGCACTACTCCCTACGGGTTAAAAAGAGTGTCCACTTAGCCTTTTCTTCTTGAATAAAAAAAAGTCTCCACTTATCAAATCAAGAAAGAATTAACCTTACTTTTTTAGATTTTCCCCTATTAAATATTATGTAATCAAATCCCAATACATATTTAATTAAGGACAGTTTAGTCAAATTACTTCTTTTTGTCTAGGAGTAAGTGTTTTCTTAAGGGGTGTGCAAATGACTAAGTGGACACTCTTTTTAATCCGGAGAGAGTACTATTTAATTTTTTTCCACCGACATTCAGTGAGAAATGCCATTAAATATTTTTCGGTATGAAAATAAAAACTTTTTAGCAGTAAATGAATAACGTTCTTTTTTGTGTCACTTTTGTATTGGTGTAACTTTTTCTGGATTTATCATCAGATCTTTTCTAGTCGATTTTGTTTTATTTTATTGGGTGAAAGGAATCTTATAACTTCAATTTTTATTAGGAAAATTCCACCCTTATGAGACCAAAAGAGACGACAACAACAACAACATACCCAGTGAAATCCCATAATGTGGGGTCTGGGGAGGGTAGATTGTAGTTATAACTTACCTCTACCTTGACAGGTAGAGCGACTGTTTTCGAAAGACCCTCGGCTCAAGACAAACACAAGCAAAGTAAGACAAACAAAGCGAATAAGTCATGATATCGCATTCTGAAAAGAAACAATAACTAATGTAGGTAAATAAGACAAACAAGGTACACTAGAAAACACATATCAACATAAATCAAACGATAGGAAACTATAAAGCAATAATGCGCTTACTAGTATGATAGGCTAAGCGGGCCTACAATAATAACATTATAACTACCTGTTTGTAAGCGTATGTAGGACTACGCTAGACTACCTACTACCATAATCTGTGTCCTCCATACCCCCTAATCTAAGGTCATGTCCTCAGTGAGTTGTACATACGCTATATCCCGTCTAATAACCTCTATCCAATACTTCTTTGGCCTACCTCTACCCCTCATGAACCCGTCTATAGTCAACCTCTCATACCTCCGCACTAGGGCATTTATGTCTCTCATCTGCACGTGTATGAACCATCTCAACCTAGCTTCTCGCATCTTATCCTCCACCGAGGCCACTCTCACTCTGTCCCTGATATAATCATTTCTAATTCTATCCCTCCTTGTATGCCCACACATCCATTTTAGCATCCTCATCTCCATAACTTTCATCTTGTGGGTGTGCGAAGTCTTGATCGGCCAACACTCCTCCCCATACAACATAGTCGGTCTGACCACCACCCTATAGAACTTGCCTTTAAGTTTTGGTGTTACCTTTTTATTGCACAAGACTCCAGATGCGAGCCTCCATTTCATCCACCCAGCCCCAATACGAAGTGTGACATCGTCATCAATCTCTATATTCCCTTGGATAATAGACCTAAAGCACTTGAAGCTTTCTTTCTTTGGAATGACCTGAGTACCAAGCCTCACCTCCGCGCCTGTCTCAAAGTCGCTCCCCTTACTGAACTTGCACTCCAAGTATTCTGTCTTAGTCCTACTCAGTCTGAACCCTTTAGATTCTATGGTCTGTCTCCAAACCTCTAGCTTAGCGTTCACTCCGTTACGAGTCTCATCAATCAGGACTATGTAGTTTGTGAATAACATACACTATGGAACCTCTCTTTGAATTTGTCACGTCATTCCATCAATCACCAAGGGAAATAAGAATGGGCTAAGAGCTGATCCCTGGTGCATCCCCATCATCACTGGGAAGTGCTCTGAGTCTCCTCCTACTGTCCATACCCTGGTCTTGTCTCCATCATACATATCCTTGATTGTCGTAGTGTATGCCACAGCTACACCTCTAACCTTCAAACATCTCCATAGAACATTCCTAAGGACTTTGTCGTATGCCTTCTCGAGGTAGATGAAGACTATATGTAAGACTTTTTTCATCTCCCTATACTGCTCCACCAACCTCCTAATAAGATGAATAACTTATGTAGTCGAGTGCCTAGGCATAAATCCAAACTGGTTCTCAAAAATAGATACACCTCTTCTCAACCTCATCTCCACGACCATTTTCCAAACTTTCATAGTGTGGCTTAGCAGCTTGATACCCCTATAGTTGTTGCAACTTTGGATATCGCTTTTATTTTTGTACAAAGGAATTATTTTACCTCCCTCTATTCTTCGGGCATTCTCGTCGTCCTAAAAATGACATTAAATAACTCTGTCAGTCACTCCAAACCTGCTGTGTCTGCGCTCTTCCAAAATTCAACTGGAATCTTATCAAACCCGGTCGCTCGTCCCCTAAGCATCATGTGCACCGCCCCCTTAACCTCTTCAACCTTAATGCTTCTACAATACCCAAAATCCTGGTACCTACTCGATTGCTCTAAATCTTCCAGCACAATGTATCTATCTCCTTTTTTATTCAAGTGTTTATGGAAGTAAGTCTGTCACCTCCGCCTAATATACGCGTTATCCACCAGTACTTTGTCATCCTCGTCCTTGATTCACCTCACGTGATCCAAGTCATGGGCCCTTCTCTCCTTTGTCTTGGCTAGTTTGTATAACTTCTTCTCCCATCATTTCTCCTCTAATTCCATATACAAATATTCAAAAGTCGTCATTTTCTCCCCGTGACCACTAGCTTTGACTCTTTCCTCGCCATATTATATAATTCCTTATTCGTCTACTTCTCCACATCATCATTACTTTATACCAATTTCGCATACGTCGCTTTCTTCGCTTCCACCTTCTCTTGAACTTTATCATTCCACCACTAGTCCCCTTGATGCCCACCACGGCTACCTCGCGAGACCCCTATCACTTCTCTAGCAACCTTTCGAATGTAACTGGTCGTCCTGTCCTACATACCAGTCACATCCCCACTACTCCCCCAAGCCCCCCCTCCCCAGCTATCAACCTCTCCCCCATCTCCTTTGCACTAGCCATGGTCAAACTCCCTCATTTGATTCTTAACATGTCATCCACAATCCTCCTCTTCTTCTCCATCTTAATCTCCAAATCCATCACTAAAAGTTTATGTCAGGTTGTAAGGTACTCTCTCAGAATGACCTTGTAGTCTTTACAAAGACCGTTGCCAACCTTCCTAAGGAGCAAAAAGTCTATCTGTGTCTTAGCCATCGCACTACAGAAAGTCACCAAGTGCTCCTCCTTCTTCAGGAACCTCGAATTGGCTATCACCATCCCAAAAACTCTAGCAAACTTCAAAAGTGAGACGCCTCCCTCGTTCCTGTCCCCGAGGCCAAAGCCTCCATGCACGTCGTCGTAACCCCCCGAAAGTGAGCCGATATGTCAATTGAAATCCCCTCATACAAATAACTTCTCAGTGGGTGGTATACCTCCAATCACTTCGTCCAAATCCTCCCAAAAATGCCTCTTCTCCTCCTCGTCCAAGCCCGTATGTGGTGCGTACGCACTAATAATGTTCATGGTGGTCCCTCCAACTACCAACTTAATCGCCATTATCCTGTCATTGACCCTCCTAACCTCTACCACCTTATCCCTTAGCTCGTTATCTACCAAAATGTCTACCCCATTCGTATACTTTGACCTATCCGAGAACCATAACTTATACCTGTCTACGTCCTTAGCCTTAAGCCCTACCCATTTGGTCTCCTGGACACATGCTATATTGATGCTCCTCTTCTTAAGAATATTAACTAGCTCTATGGACTTCCCCGTTAAAGTCTCATTTTTCCAAGACCCTGTTCTTAGCCTAGCATCTCCCTTACCCCTAACCCTCGCCCCCATCCCCGACCGAGAACATGACCCTAGTCTACCATCATTCACCAAAGTCACTAGAGCAAAAAGAAAACACAAAAAATACTAGTCCAATGTTAACGCCAACACACACGGGCACCAATACTAAAGGATAAGTCAGCAAGAATCTAGAGGTAAGTCAGGCTACTACAGACCAGAATGATAGAACGAAGGGCAACAAGAATACATGCAAGAATGTAAATTCAAGATTCAATAAAGAGCAACACGCAAAAATTTAGCTACACGGATAAGAACAAATATTGAGTACAGGCAACTGGAGGTACCAACTCCAGACTGATAGAACCTGTTCACATGTCGAAAATCATTGTTCACACGCCGAAAAACAATGTTCACTGCCTAAAATCAATGTTTGCTGCCAGACGTCATCGCAGATCTGGTGATACCTGCCAAAAAAAAAAACCACAAGAGACTGTCGGAAAAAGCTAAATCTTACAACGACAATGAGCTGAGACTCGGTTAAAATGGCAGACGCCTCTGTTCCTAAAAGATCTGCCTTCTTTCGAATGCGCAAATGGGTACAACCAAATTGAAAATTCCTAAATGGATATAACAAAAACTAAAAGTAGAAACTAAGAGTAGAAACGAAACATACCTGTTTATGTGTAACCCAAAAAGCAGGAGGGTCTCGTTTAGATTGAAGAGAAGCATTAGTAGTAGCAGATCACTTGGATCATTGAACTTCTAGAGAGAAGCTAGAGACCATATTGAATATTGAACAATAATACAACAATGATAAAAGCTTGACTTTGACTTTGAGTCGCCCGAAATAGGGAAGACAAAACCAATTAGTTACATCAACATTCAACAATCTATATATAATATAAAGTTAGAAACAGAAAATGTGATGTGACACCTCTATGTGATCATCATTTTTATTGATCTTTTTTATTTTTTTAAAAATAATCTTTTTAAATTATTTTATTTTAAAAAGTCATTTTTATAACTCATACCTCTTCATCTTCATATCTTCTACTCCTAATTAGTAATAATTTCATAATTGTCAAGCATTTCATGTTCATAACCTCCTAATTATTTAATGTACAACTTATGACATCTAATTAAATCATACCAACATGGTATTTCATTCCAATAAACTGAGATTTATAAACAAGTCAGAAAATACTTATTTTAGCAGGGAGGAGAGATCAAAGCACAAAAGAAAGAAAATGATGATAGAGAAAGGAACTATTCTCATGTTAGATATCGAGATACTAATTTTATCAAGTGAGTGAGTGTTTTCATACTTTTATTATATGAGTATCTTTTAAAATATTCAAATTTTTCATGCTAAAATTGCTACGAATTTTTTTGGCCTTTGAATTGTGGTCGTTGCAATGTATTATTCTATATACATCTGCAGCTTCATGTGCTTTCTGCTTTCTCTGCTTCATGAATATATTTTTTCTTTTGAGCTTCTTATATGATCTAATTTGGTTATAGGCAAGGATGAAAAAAGAGACAGAGAAGGTAGATGAATTTATAATTTAAAAAAAGTTATAAGTATTCTTTTCTCTTTATTCATTATTTTTCCCTGTCTATGTATGTTTGGTGCTAAGAGTTGTAATGCTTATTGTTTGCAGCTTTTTACTAAGCAAGACAGGTGAAGATATATTAAGATGCACAATTTTACTTTTCTTATACATTTTTTTTCTAATCTTTTAAGGTTTGTTGAAATTGATTTTCGGATGTAAGTTATGCAACTAAAATTTGAATTTAAGAACCGTAAGAACAATACTTTTTTTTATCCATTTTGTAGGTATAGAGATGACGGGTCAAGAAAGTGCAAGGGAGAAAATAAGGTACTTCAAAATTGTTTTTTGGTAGTTATGGATTTGGAATAAGAGAAAGAAAATGGAAGATAAATAATTATAAATACTCTTTGGTGAAATTGGATGCCCAGACTTGAGTGATGCAACTTATAATAGCAAGCACTAAACTGTAAGAATAAGAATAATGATTTTTATCTGTTTTGCAGCAATATATTTAATTTCTCAATCTACTACAAAAAAATACATTTGCCAATAATATTTTTATTGTCATATATTTGATGTTGCCAAAAGTACTTTTTGTAACAACAAAAGTTGTTACACGCCGTTGCAATAATCTCCGATGCGAAAAAAATTCACAACAAATTATTATTTTTTGTTGCCATTTACATTTTTTAATAATAATATATTTATTTTTGCTAAAGTTTTATTGTTAGTTTTATACTTTCTTGTAGTGCGTATTACCTTCCCATAAATATGCTTTTATTTTTTCTCATCTTAACTTTGTTAACTGAGAGGTAATCATCATTCTTTTCTTATTTTTACTTTAATTTATGCTTGTGGGATTGTTGTTTTTTAAGAAATTTTGATATTCTCAATTGTTTTATAATGTGCATATGGGTTATACTGATTTGGAATCTTGATCTTTTCAGTTTTCACATTATGATTATGGTTGCAATGCTTCTTTATTTTTGTTTCAGGTATATTCACTCAAGGAGAGTGTGGTTCAGGCTAACAAACACTCTTTGTCATTCATGAATTTTATACATATTAGCACAATAACGCTATTTTTATATATTTATATACTCAATTCTCATTTTCCTGGAGAAACAAACATTTTACCATGCGGGAATTAATTTCTATTCACAAGATATATTCTTTTCTTTATTCTTATACTTGTAAGATATATATAAGGCTAAGATTTGAGAAGGTAATGTTGCATCTCTATTTGGCCAAGAAACTCAATTATCTTTTTCTCAAATATTTTACCTTTATCATATTTTTATTATTTATGAGATATTTAAAAAAAATCCAAGAGTCACCACATTTCTCTCTTCTTTCTCCCACCTCTTCAGTTACATTCGTAATTAATTAACATAATGATTTTATTTGTTCCATTCCTATTACTACTAATTATTTCTTCTCATAAAATCCACCTTTCTTTCTTCTTAAATTCATATCAATTTCTTCTTTGAAAATTCTAACCTTCTTCAACTACTTTACTCAAGGTATTTTTCTTCTTGTGTCCTAATTTTTCTATTGTGTATGTTTAAGACATTTTTGGTTGAAAAGGCTGAAAATTGTAATCGCAATTGCTATTATTTATATTTGAATTTTAGCTTTTTTCTACCTTTTATAGATATTCTTAGTTTTTAACATTATACTTTTGAACTATATTTGAAGCCTTTTCAGCTTCAATTACTTGAATTATGCGTAGCAAGTTATAAATTTATGATGTTTTCTTTTTTTACTACATTAATTTTGATTGTGTCTTTTTACTGGATGATTACTGTGCGTAGTTATTGTATTTGCACTGTTTTATTCATGAGGATATCGTTTTTAATTGACATTTTTTGAAGAGAATGCACTATTTTATTTATGAGGATATTGTTAAGTTGTTTTTAATTGACATTTTTTGAAGCAATTACGATTCAGAGAACGTTTAAAGTCTATCATAGTGAATGATAATTGGTACATCATTATTTGAATGAAATAAATATTTCGCCTATAAATCAAATTTTATGTGAAAAAGAAATTAAAGTAAATTAATTTTGTATTTTTATTGTATATTTTTACTAAATTTATTTATACCTAAATCATATATAAGGAATTCTTTTGAACGATTCCTTGCTGTAAATTTTGGTCAATTTTTTGTGCGTTGTAGAGAAAATTAATTTGAATTATGTATAGAACTAAAAGTTTTAAAATTTTCAACTGTGTAAGTATTTAATCGTTTATATTTCTTTTTCTTCAACTTTATTATTATCTCCCCCTTTTATTTAGGGATGTTGTTAGGACTTCTCAAGAGTATCACCAAATCTCTTCTAAACACAGTTGGTAGAATTTTGAAAGTATGAACGGTGATACATTGTTAATAAACGATGATCAATTGAGTTTATGTTTGAAGTTTTAGAACTTTGCGCATGCAAAAGAGGCTGTAGCGAGGAATTTTTTTATTTTTTTCTATTTCAGTGTTATATTTGTCAAAATTATTATTAGATTGATATTAATAGACATGATTTTTATAAACGAGATTAATAATTCTCATGATGCTTCTTTTTCTATCTCTCAAATTAAACTAAACTAAAAACTATTGCATAAATCCATGATATTTTTTTCATGATGTAACTGGGCGAAGCGCGGCCTATTTCACTAGTTATAAAAGAAAGACTAAAAGATTCCCCAACAATTATAAACTGAGTGATCCAACGTTCATGGAAATGCAACTCTAATATGAGGAACCGTAAATAATTGATTTATGTATTTCCATAAATTTAGGGTCTTTCCTCCAAATTTATCCTTGCTAAGTTACCTTCCTTATAATTTAAAATATTATATATACTTTCTTATTTATATTATTTAAATTTTGCAAGATAAGTTTTCTATGATATTCCATAATTGTCCCTTTATCCTTAATATACTATATTTTATAGCTTTTGTAACATATATCTCCCGTGAATCCACTTGTGCGATTACACGTGGTGTGTTGTTATTGTATGTCTCCTGAGAAATAGAAGAGGATAAAATATTGCAATGTTTTGACTAATTTTACAAGTCTTTAATTTCATATATCCAATCATCATTAACTAAAATTTACGACAAAAAATAAAATTTCATTATCCATCAGCTAAATATTGTCATATAACCACGTTATATATTTAATTAAAAAATATATTTATATCTTTAAAAAGTAGCCACATTATATATTCTTTTTAAATGCTACGAAACCTTGAATCTAACAGTATAATGAAAGTTATAAAAAGGGAAAACTTGGCATATATGGAACATTTATCCTTTAAAATCAGTTCCTGTACCAAGAAAAAAACAAAATAAAGGATTAAAGAGTAATGTTTCAAACTACAAGAATGATAAATGTTATAATGGTAACAAGAGTGGGAACTGGTCTCTCGAATTATTCCTTATTTATATTGTCTAATTTGCAACATGGACTACACATAATTCGTCAGTGTAAACTACTAGAGAAGTGCAAATTAGGGTATAGGGCAAAACTTTGGAACAATTACAAAATAATGCCTAATAAATCATTTCTAATGGTTGGAGTTTATGCTACAGCCAGATCTTTTTATAACTAACATTCTTTATAACTATATTTTATTATGACGGTCAATTTTTTTTTGCAATCGATTTTTTATAATATGTTACGTATGTTTTTAAGACAATATTTGGCTATAATAGCTAGCCAAAGAATAGAGCAATAATGGCACTTAGTCCCAGTATTTATGCTATAATATGGTTTTAGTCTTTGTATTATCCAACTCACCACTATTAATCTTTAATTATACTATGTGGGTGATTTTGATTCTTCTGGTAACGGACCTTAAAATATTTAACAGTGCGTTTACTGCTACAAAGGACAATTTAGGAATCTAAGTAAATCATTAGTCCTGCACATCACTTACCCTAATTCTGTCCGATTTCTAAACACTACTTCTTTGCAAAGAGAAATAATTGCTTCACTCTTACAATAAAGAATGGCAACTACTTGCTGCCACGTGCCATAATCCACAACTACACAAGTATTTGTTTAGAAAGAATTTGTTAAATACAAGCAAACAAAAATTTAATTACCAGAACCGTCCCTTACGGTAGGTAACTGTCCGTTAACATTTTGGAAATCCAATATTAGAAGGATCAAAATCACTCACATAGTATAATGAAAGGTTAATAATGATAAGTTGAATAACACAAGAACTAAAACCATAATATATCATTAATACAAAGACTAAAAGTGTTATTTGCCCCAAAGAATATCCAGACAACGTCGCTATGCATTATAGAGATATTTGACTGTAGAAGTGCCTATTTCCTAGAGGGTTCTCTATTCACAATATAATTATATTTGATTCGTCTAACATTAGGTTTGAGCAATATACATATGTAGTTATCAAGATGAGCTCAAATAGAATCCCTTAACTTCCACTCAAAGAAAATGTAATTATTTCAAAGGATTAAAAAGCTTATTTCAACATTAAAAAGTTTTTAAGCATACTCAATATCAAGTCACCTTTGGAGTTTGGAGATATATTAGTCATTTGGTCGGTGTAAATGGATGTGGTCGTTGAAGAGGCGTTACCAAACCCTAAACTAACACATCTGTATATGGTAGTTTTCTTTCATCGAAAGCACTTTTTTCTAGCCCGTGATAATAGCCATGAACTAAGGTGTTTTAGATAATAGATATAGAACTTTATCAGACTTTTCGAACTATTATACCATAAAGTTATCACAACAACTACGAATAGGGTAGAATTACTATTTTTATTTTTTGCACTACACATGTACTTTCCTGGAATAAGAAAGCGAAGGTGACTTTTCATTTTGATTTCCTAGTATGAGTACTTTTTATTAATTTTTTCTTGTCTCTTAAGTGACCGAGTGCACCATGAACAATGAGGACTTCTGGCTCCACCCGCAACACTTTCGGCCTCTCCTCCAGACCTTTTATGTATATGTGTCATGATTCGATTTGGATCGATTTCTACTTTTAAAAAAATCAAATTAAATCAACTAAGACTGTTTTTAAAAATTATAATCAAATCAAACCAATTAAGTTGATTTTTCATTGGTATGATTTTTATCGGTTATTTCAATTTTTATTTTATTTTTGTCAAGTTTTTTTAGTAATTATAATGGTGCGATATCTTGGGAAGAGCTTGCTCAAAGGTTAATACATTATATTCCGAACATAGTAGGAGCTCCTGAGCTTATCACCAAATTTAGAAGAATCAATTTATCACAAAAATGCTCTACTATTGTAATTTTAAGAAGAAAATAAAATGTAAAGAACAAATCATGAACTAAAATAAAATAAAAGTGAAATGAGAAGGAATATATATATATATATATATATATATATATATATATATATATATATATATATAAACAATGTAAACCTGCAGGAAATTGAAAAACATATTTAGGGTAAAAACAATGCCATTACTGACTTTAACGAGAACTGGGGGTTAGCGGGTGAAATATCCTTCAACATATATTTAGAAGACAAAATTATCTTATAGAAACAGAGGTTTACCTCTAAAGTTTTTTGAATCTCTAAAAACTAATTCAATTTTCTATTTTTACCCCAAATTTATTTTCCTAACAGCTCAAAATTAAATAATGATCCAACTACGACGTATATAAGGACAGATATGTTCATTATCAACGTAATTCTCCGGTGGTTATATTTTCTTGTAACTGTTAAACAAATTGATGTAATTCATGACAACACCTAATTACACAATTTAGGGTAGCCGACCTGCTTGGATAATAGGATAGGGATTGGAAGCACACCTAAAAAATGTCAAAAATATACTATTATTTTTTGTGCAAACGGAAGACACATGTCAGATACACCGACAAATAAAAAAAAAGGATAAGGATATCACCCAACTATAACACGCGTTACTTTAATTTTACGTAATACTTATGTGCATAAATACAAATATTTAATATCTTTTACCATAATGACCGAATGTAGAATAGTATAAAACTTTAAAGGAAAAAGAGAGAACAAAAGGTGATTTAAAATTGTTTGGTGAAGGTATGATGAAAAAAGCAAATTAAAATATTTTTTTGGCCAGTTTTTGAACTGGCACTGTTAGTCTGATTACTTCTAGTCACTCTCAATGAAAAGATTAAGAAAATGTAATCGTTAAATCACTCAATAAGGAAACTTTGGCCACTAAAAGGATGTAGTGCATCGACTATTTTTTTTTTAATTAAATATTTCGGGTTCGAGCTTTTGGATATGAATTTTTTTTGGTAGGCATGGAGTACTTTTTCTGAATAACCCTATGCGACACGAATCTGAATATAATTGAGTTTCGATGTCAATACCGGACACTAGGTGGAAAATAAAAATTAATTTAGAAAACTTTCTTAAAATATGATCACATCTTTATTATAATATAAATAAAACCACTTAGAAAATATATGGACCACACGTTAGTTAAAGAAAAGATTAACGAAACAAGTCGTCATCACACCAGTTTGTTCATGTTTGACCAAAATGACCGTATGAAACAAACATGTAACTTTCGTTTCAAGTCAAGCATATGACGTCAATTTTAACATGGAATTGAATTATAAATCACTATCAACTTCGTTTAAGTTATTTAGTCTTACTATAATTAACTTGTTGATAATTTTATTTTAAAATGTTTTAGTATTTAGCTAAAGAGTACTGTTAAATTGATCATCTCATTGAGGGAGGGCTAACTGCCAACAAGCTGATGCTGTTGAAATTTATTGCTGTGTAGTACTTCAAGAAACAAAATTGAATAACACAATTAAAAAAAGATAAAAGAATAGAAATTGTTCTTTAATTATGTAGTTACTACTTTTTTTTCTTTATGCGGTCAAACCAACAAGAAAGATAGCAGATGACAAAGAAACCCATTTTGCCACATCATTCATCTATCCATTGATATTATTTTAATATGAGAAAGTCAAACCTAATTTGAAACCGTCAATAAAAACATTTTTTCTTGTCAAAGTGGTTTCAATTGAGAAAGAAAATTTTATAGCCAATGAAAGAGTATGAAAAAGAGCACCTAAAATGTAATTTTAAAAAAAATAAATATTACCATTATTTTATTTTAAAGTAAATAATGTAATTTTAAAAAAAGAAGACCACAGTGGATAGTTGAAGGCTGCCTATAGTATCTAATTTTTGTTGTTGTTTTAATAATAATATTTGTGCATTAAAAAGGCCTTTAAGAATTCAGAGTTTGGCCGTGCGAGGAATAAGAGGCGAGGCGCCAACGGTGAGTAATAATGATAGTGGGAGTAGAATAAGTATACTTTAGTATTTCCTCCGGATTAAAAAAAAAGTCCAGTTAACATTTATTTTTTTAGTAAAAAAAAGTATTCATTTATCAAATTAAAAAAAATTAATTTTATTTTTTCAGATTTATTCTTATTAAATGTTAGATGACCAAATTACAATATCTATTTAATGAAGATATTTTAATATATTTATTTAATTAAAAATATTTTAATTAAATCATTTATTTTATCTAAAAATGAATATTTTTTTAAAAAGTGGGCAAATGACTTACGGGGAGTAATTGAGAAGGTCAAATGGGACGGCGCCGTTTAGAGTTCCAATGCAAAACGTGTCATCTTGTTTTGGACCAGCATTAGCATTCGGACGCATCGCCGCATTCAACTGCAGTCAACCGAGTCAGCTAAAAGGGTTGAATCCCGCGATATATGTTTTTATTTATTAGAAAGTTAAATTTAATTAATTTTTTAAAAATAAATTGAATTAGATTAATTTAAGATTTTAATTTAAAAGGTAGATATTTAAAAATTATACGAAATATATTATAAGTTGTAATTATTCTCATGTCAATACGAGGAATAAATATATTTTAAATTATTCGTCAAAATTTACATAGTTTGAATCTCAAAAAATAAAAAAAATATCACATAAATTAGGATGTATAGAGTACATAATTTAAGAATCAACTTAAATTTTATTGGCGGGGAATGATTATTGTTCAAAAATTATAATGTAAATAACTTTTAAAGTAAAATTGAAGGAAGAAATTGAATTTGACGCATTTAAAATCAAACATAAACTTTTTTGCAAAATCTTTAAAATTAATTTTGCAAACTCAATTTTGAAAACTTGAAAATAAACATTATTAGTTATATCTTTTGATTGATCATCCATATGGTAGTATCTCTATTCATGATTTAGTTTCTATTTTGAGTAGGAGCATAGTGTTATTCTTTATTACTTTATTCGTCCTGATTTATGTAATGGTGTTTAACTGCGCATGAAGTATAAAAATAAAAGAAAGACTTTTGATACTTATGATCTAAAATTATTCATAAATATTTGGAGTCCAGAACCAAAACCAGGTGTTTTTCTCTTCTAAAGAATCAAAATAATATGTTAAAAAAAAGAACATATCATATAGCGTCCCCCACCCCCACTCGTGGGGGTGGGAGTGAATGGTGTAGAAAATCAAAAAATATATTAAAAACTTTTTTTGAGGGGATGGAGGGGGTAAGTTGGGTGGTGGGGGTGGGGTGGGGTGATTGGTGAAATGTCATTTGTTGGACTTGTTTTCCCTAATGTTAGAGGAATTTATTTTTCCTTATTTTTAAGGAACTTATTTTACTAAAGTTATGAGTTTTATCCATTAAGTCTCATATTTTAAGTGAATAATATGGACTGATCTATATTGGATCCATTTTAAATTAATTGAATATTCAATCCATTTTAAATGAATTGGATCGGATGAATATCCATATTTTTTTACCTATTTTACCGCTCCTAATCCAAACTAAGGCAAAAGCAAATGAATAAATCAAGGCAAAATAATAGGATTGACAAGTATACATATTGAATCAGTATGGAGGTGGCACAGGACCTTTACTTAACCATACAACACATAGCACAAGAGCAACAGAAAAACTTAGTTTACATGACATCATAGGTAATGTATATTTTTCTGGTAAGTCTTATTTTACTGAAACATAGGCAAAACTCGTAGAAAAGCCTGATCAACAATCATGGTGATGACCTGAAGGGTCTTCAACTGATTGCAAGTTGATACACTAAGTATAAAAAATCAATTTCAGGGACTATCTAGACATTATACTACTTTAGCATACAAGGGCATCACAGAACTAAGAGAACTAAGACAGGATCATTTCGATCATTATTCAAACACATCATTAACAAATCAAAATGATTCACTTAGACAACATAGGAGACCATGATATCTTTTTGCATCTAAAACAGATATCCAGAAAACTAAGCAACTTGTACCCTGTTGTTGCGACGATATCTAATCGATATGCTACAACGGAAAAGAATCTTTTGGACATGCTTTATTAATAGCCTTAAAGTCCACACACATACAAAATTTATTGAGTTGTTTGGGCACCACTACTACATTGGCGAGCCAATCCGGGCGTACCACTATCTGGATTGACCCTATATTAAGTATGCATGATACCTCATTTTTGACAAACTGATCAGCATGGCGGATAATGGTCGCTTCCTCTGCTTCGTCGAGGGATACTCTAGATCAGAGCTAAGTTTGTGAATGGACACCTCGGGAGGGATCCCTGTTATATCTAGGTGGTACCAAGCAAAATAATTAGAGTTAATTTTTAGAAAACTTAAGAATTCAAGCCTAAACTCTAGCGAAAGTCTTGAGCCTAGGTATACCTTCTTTTCCGGTGAGTCTTCAAAAATTGCAGTCTGCTCCAGATTTTCTATCGTTGACTCCAATGGGTCTTTATCTTCGGGGATTTTGAATCCGTTTGGAATGTCTGATCCCCAGGATCGATCTCCTACCTCGGTCTCTGCGCCCTGCCTACCAATCACCTTCCCATACTCAAGGTACAAATCTGGAGCCTGTAATTGCTATTTAATGAGCTTATTTCCCTGAGTTGCTGCCATGCCCTTGACTTTCATTTTTCGGGCCGCAACTGGATCCCCTATAATCTCCTTGATTCCCCAAGGTGTGAAAAACTTTATCGCTTGGTGCAAGGTTGACAGGACAATACATATGGAATATATCGATGTTCTTCCCAAGATAATAGTGTATGTCATGTCCTCCGCTATAATGTTGAATGCGGTACCCTGGACCAAGCCCTTGATATAAACCAGTAACTTGATTTCCCCTCGAGTCATCTCACTCGACATATTGAAGCTTGACATCACCTTGATCATCGGCACAATTAGGTTGATCACCTTCATTTCTTGCAAAACTCGAAGTTGGATAATGTTTGCCGAACTTCCTAGATCAATTAACACACGCTTAATTAAAGAAATCATGACTTGAATAGATATTACCAGAGCATCATTGTGTGAGTGGGCAAGATTTTTGTTGTCGCTGTTGGAGAACGTGATATCATATTCCTCGGGAAATTTCTGAAGTCGATCTTTCGTAGAAATGAAAATCTCATATTTCCTAAATGATGTGTACATGATCTTGCTTATCATCTCCCTGTCGAATATCAAATGAATAGTATCCACCGTCTAAGGCGCCTAGTCTAGTTTTCCCCGGGATTTCTGCTTAAATTGAATTCTGCTCGATCACTTATATATTCCTTTAGATGGTCTGCTCGGAGCATCTAAGCCACGTTGATTTGTAAGTTCACATAATCCTCCGTTAAGTGGTCATGCGTGCTACAAAAATGACACTATAAGCCAGTATTTCTTTTGTCCGATTTGGACAAAATTTCTTAATGGGAACCTAGTCTCCATCATGGTTCCCATCACCGCCACCAAGTCAACCGCGTTGATGTTGAGGTTATGGTGTGCGAGTTTGGGACTCTTGACCCCTTCAATGGTGGTTTGGTGAATCGTTGGATATCCTTTCCGACAAGGCCTCCGGCTTTCTGTTGCACTATACACAATGGGCTTCTAATTCGTTTATGGCTAAAATGACCTCGAGAATTCCTAGGTCTTGTGCCGATCACTTACTCCGGCCTCTCATAGGATTAACCTTTCACTTTTATAGACGTTGCGACTCTCAAATCATATTCGATGTGCATCTTGGTTGTGTATCTGTGGTTTATCTTATTCCACATTTTGGTGGGGAATTCCTTCAGGCTTTCTTTCAACTTTCATGATACATCTGAACTGTTTGGATTCAGGCCATCAATGAATGCAGCCGATGCCCAGTCCTCAGAATAGTCGGCTACATTATACTTTCACGCTGGCACCTCTCAATGAAGCTTCACAACAACTCGCCATCTCGTTCTTTTATGATGAATACATCTTCCTTGTGTGTCTCTATTCTTCGAGCCACCGTATGGGCTTTGATAAAGGTATCTACAAGAGTAGCAAAATAGTCAATAGAGTTTTCAGGTAAATGAGTATACTACGAAAATGCACCCTTTATGAGTGTTTGGTTAAATTTCTTGAGCAAGACTGATTTTATATCGTGCTACTTTAGGTCGTGCCTAGAAATCACCTCCTCGAAAGTCATTATGCGCTCTTTCGGATACGTGGTTCCATCATAATTTGGTATATCTAGCATCTTTAATTTCCTTGGGATTGGCATCGGAGTTGCACTTAACCGATAAGGAAGTACATGTTACTTCTTCCCTCTTGCACCTTTCATCACGGGCAGGGCTCATAGTATCTGACTCACTCGTTCATTTCTTTCTCAAGTCTAAGGAACCGCTTCATAAATGCATCTGACACATCATCTGCCTCCGTCCCCACAGTTACTAGAGTCTAATGAATTTTTGCGATGTCCCGATTCGATGCTAGAGTCCATCCCCGAGAATGATTGGCGAGGGTGGTCACAACTCTTTCCATACGTCGCATGATTTCATTCTGCTCTACGACCATGGAAATCATCCTCTTTTCTGTCGAGGGTCCCCCTTTTAAAAATATTTCTTCTTCTTGGAGCAAGACTAAACTCTGTTTTCTTTGTTGAGGTTGTGTTTCTCATGATAGGCGTCTCTCTCATTGCCTGAACCATCATAGTCCCGCTCCCTGTCAGTGTGCTCCTTCGAAGCTCCACTTCCTTCGTTTCTCCACCCCTGTTTGGATTCGTTGGTATATTTAAACACTCGTCCTTCGGCGAGGTCAACCGCAACTTGCTCATCCATCGGTGCCTGAATGTTATTGAGATCTCGTGCGTTGATGGGTTGGTCCCTTTCTTGATAATTGTTGCTTGACCCCGACATACTTTCCTAGTTAGGATGACAGCTAAAAACATTTGAAGAGGGGTTTCTAGCGATGAATCGAGACAACACTGCAATTGTCTATCCCTACAGACAACACCAAACTGTTTACCGCTAAAAATGAATTTTAGGAAAACCAGTTGAATTTGTTGTTTTATAGGGTTTAAAAACAAGTGAGATCTATCCGATCCTAAACTCCCACGTAAACAAGAATAAGATACCACAAAATTGAAAGGAAAATGAGAATATAGATATGAAAACATGTGGAATAAATGTAACTAAAGATTCAGAAATAATTCTCAGTATTGTTGGCTTGAGAGCTTGAGTTGTTAGGGTTACAAGTCTCAAAGATAAGATGTCTATTTCCTTCTCCCTTAAGCTATCTTTATACAAGTCAAAATTAGACATTTTTTCTTCTAAAGTACAAGTAATGTTACATCTCTGTTAAATATACATAAGTATACACAATATACATATGTATACTCATGTATATTGGATCTCGGATTTTTTGTAGCAAGCCCACGTGTTGGGCAGAATTTGTGAATAAAGTGTTGTAATAGTTTAGTGCAAGTATTATCTTAATTAGTCTTGTAAACTTACCATAATTATAGGATTCTTGTACTACTAGAATAAGGTTTTAGGAGTAGAATAGGAATAGAATTTTCCTATTATGAAAATATGTAAATTGTATATATACTCTTTCAATTAATAAAAATAATCAAGAGATTATCTCTTTCATAGTATCAGAAGTCTAGGTCTTAAAATCCTCATTCCAAATTCCTTCAACTTTTTATCACCTAAGCCACCAAATACGAGCCTTTTTTCTTGAAATTTGTGCCCGACAGACCCTCATTTCTTCCCAATCCCTACCTCACGTTTTGCGTTGCTATTATGTCTAAGAACATATTTCACCCTGCCCTCATTGTTTCTAACATCAAGAATCGCATCACTATCATTCTTCAAATAAAAAACGTCAAATACGCGACGTGGGCAGAACTGTTCAAAGTTCACGCACGCTCGCATCAAGTCCTCCATTATATTATCCCCCGCGGATCCTACGGATATAGAGGTGCCCAAACCCGAGGATGATCCTAAGTTATGGACAACCCTTGATGCTACTGTTCTTCAGTGGATTTACTCCACTATTTCTACCGAACTCTTGCAAACGATTATCGAACCAGACGCTACGGTGATGGTGGCATGGAATAGAATCCATGATATATTCCAAGATAATAAGAATTCTCATGTTGTAACCCTTGAGCATGAATTTTCTCACTTCAATATGGAAAACTTTCTGAACGTTTCAGCATATTGCAAAAGGTTGAAAGAATTAGCGGACCAACTCCACAACGTTGGTGCGCCCGTTAGTGAAGATCGTCTTGTTCTACAGATGGTGGTTGGCCGATCCAAGGCCTATAGTGGTGTTGGAACTCTCCTTCGTCAATGTAATCCTCTCCCAAAGTTCTATCAAGTCTGCTCCATATTTACTTTGGAAGAGGCTGTCTTGGTTAAGAAGGTGGCTACAAGTGCTAGTCCCGTGGTCATGATGACGTCCTCCACTACTTCTCAAAAATTTGGTGATAATTCAGGGCAAAACCGTTCTCAGGGGGCAGCAAAAATAATGGCAAAAATCACGGGGGTAAACGCGGCGGTTTCAGCAGTGGTAACGGTGGCCGAAACAGTGGTGATAGACCTCATCCTAGATACAGTGGGCCACCGACCCACTGGTCCCAGCCTTAGGCCCCTTGGCCGTGGGCTTGGGCCAGTGAGCAGTGGCCCAATAGCCTATATGCTTATGGTAATTCAGCCACTGGACAATGGGCTGCCCAGCCTCCCTCCAGGCCCACTTCGACGTGGCCCAACAATTTCTGCAACAAATCTGGGCCGAGGTAGTCAGTAGGTGTACTCGGGCCTCGGCCTACGAAGGACCACCATGCAGCAGGCCCCACTCAAACCGTCATTGAAGCCGCGATGCACACACTTAGTTTAACTCTACCGGATCAGAACTGGTACATGGACACCGGAGCCACTACCCACATGACATCCGATCAAGGTACTGTCTCATCTTATTCCAATTTGATCAACCCTCGTGACGTAATTGTTGGTAATAGTAATTCTATTCCGATTCGTGGTTATGGTCATAAAACTTTATCTCCCCCCATCCACCCCTTATCTTGAAAAATACCCTTCATGCCCTTAAATTGATTAAAACTTTGGTGTTTATCCGTAAATTCACCGCTGATAATTCCATTTCTGTTGAATTTGATCCGTTTGGGTTTTCTGTGAAGGATTTCAAGAAGGGGAGTCCTCTCATGAGGTGTGATGGTCGGGGAGTCTTTATCCTATCACGCCAAGTTTCGGTTTCTCGAGTCATGCCTTGCCATCAACTTTTGCAGCTCTTGCTCCTTCCTTGTGGCATGCTCGTTTAAGTCATCCAGGATCGTCGATTTTGTCTTCCTTAGATAAAAATAATTTTATTTCTTGTAAGGGTACGCGTAGTACTCCGACTTTTCAAACTTGTTCTTTAGGAAAAATTGTTAGATTGCCATTTGTAGCCTCTAAATCTCATACTTTAATGTCATTTGATATTATTCATAGCGATCTGTGGACATCTCCTGTTCTCAGCTCTTTGGGTCATCGTTAATATGTTCTATTTCTGGATGACTATTCTAATTTTTTATGGACTTTTCCGCTAGCGAAAAAATCTCAAATTTTTTTCACCTTCTTAAAATTTAGAGCATTCATTAGAATCCAATTCGAATGGAAAATCAATAATATTCAATGTGATAATGGCAAAGAATATGATAATGGGGTGTTTCGGGAGTTTTGTGCTAATAATTAGATTAATTTTCATTTTTCTTGTCATTATACGTCTTCACAAAATGAGAAAGCCGAACGCAAAATTTGTACCATTAATAACATTATCCGAACTTTATTGATTCATCATTCTGTACCTCCTACTTTTTGGCATCATGCCCTACAAATGGCTACATATCTCCATAACATACTTTCTATCAAAGACTTGACATATTCCTCCCCTCTTAATATCTTATATAATAAGTCTCATTCGTTTTTCCATCTTAGGGTCTTTGGGTGATTGTGCTATCCCCTGTTTCCATCCACCACAATTAACAAACTTCAGGCTCGGTCTATCCCTTGTGTGTTTTTGGGATTTCTGTCTAATCATCATGGTTACAAATGCTTTGATTTATCATCAATTAAAATCATCATTAGTCGTCATGTTATTTTTTATGAGTCCCAATTTTCTTTTGCTAAAGTGAGTAGTCCTTGGCCTAGTTCGTATAAACTTTTGGATGATGATGTCTCTCATAGATTATCCACCATTTATCAGAACTGCCCCGTACCCAAAATCCACAAGAGGGCCCACTGCCTACTGGTCCTCCCGTTACGATGTCGTCCGCAGGTCTGGGTCCAAAGAATCGGGCCATGTCTCTGCCCGATTAAGCCCGACTTACGATTCTCAGACTAGGTCGATGAATGGCCCGATCCTGTTTCGATGTAGATTCCGATTCTTGAGTCGGGCCAGCAGGCCCACTGCCTGCTGGCTAGTCCGTCACAAGTCCTGATAATTCCCAAAATCTGCCCAATTCTCCCTGAGTCATAGACCAGTCACTCGTATTCAATGGGGTATTTTTAAATCAAAAATACATTTTAATTTAAATTCCAATGTTCTTAAATCACCTCTACCCCGTAACCATGTGTCTGCTTTAAATGACCCAAATTGGAAAATTGCTATGACCGACGAATATAATGCTCTTATTGATAATAAGACGTGAGAGTTGGTGCCCCGTCCATCTGGTATTAATATTATTCGATCTATGTGAATTTTTTTCTCATAAGGACAATTCTGACGGTTATTTTGCAAGGCATAAGGCTCGTTTGGTAGGTGTTGGTAAGACTCAGCAGGTTGGTGTAAATTGTGGTGAGACATTTAGTCCGGTGGTCAAGCTGGCTACCATTTGCACTGTGCTTAGCTTGACTCTTTCGAAAGCATGGCCCATTTATCAGTTAGATGTGAAAAATGTTTTCTTACATGGTGATCTCAAGGAGACAGTCTATATGCATCAGCCTTTGGGGTTTCGGGATCTCAAATATCCTCATCATGTCTGGTTATTGAAGAAGTCCTTGTATGGGCTTAAGCAGTCCCCACGTGCTTGGTATAAGAGGTTTGCAGACAATTATTCGACTATTGGGTTCTCTCACAGCAGGTCCGATAATTCATTGTTCATATATCGTCGTGGGTCTTCCCTGGATTATATACTACTATATATGGATGATATTATCTTGACTACCTCTTCTGATGCATTACGCCAGTCTATCATGACAATGCTCAATTTTGAGTTTGCTATTAAAGACTTGGGGCCCTTGAGTTATTTTTTGGGCATTGCTGTCACTCGTCATGAAGGTGGGTTGTTCTTGTCACAACGTAAGTATGCAGCCGAGATCATTGAGTGAGCTAGTATGTCCTCATGCAAGTCTACTTCCACTCTAGTTGATACTAAACCCAAGTTGGTACTGCGGCTGACTCACTTTATGAGGATCCAACACGCTATCTCAGTCTGGAAGGGGCTCTTCAGTATCTTACTTTCACGAGACCGGATATTACATATGCCGTACAGATGTGTGTTGTCTATGCATGATCAAAGGGTTAAACATATGAATGCGCTAAAAAGCATTATTCGGTACATCCAGGGGACACTTGACTATGGCTTACATTTATATCCCTCGTCGACATCTACACTTGTCTCGTATACAGATGTTTATTGGGGTGGCTGCCGGACACATGATGGTTTACGTCTGGCTATTGTATGTTTCTGGGTAATAACTTGGTCTCATGGTCTGCGAAGCGTCAGTCGACTTTATCACGCTCTAGTGCAGAGGCTGAGTATCGAGGGGTGTCCAATGTGGACTCTGAATCATGTTGGTTCCGTAATCTTCTTTTAGAGCTTCATTGTCCTATTCAGAAAGCTACCTTGGTTTATTGTGATAATGTTAGTGTCATCTACCTCTCCGGTAATCCGGTTCAGCACCAGCGCACTAAACATGTCGAGATGGACATTCACATTATTCGAGAAAAGGTATCTCGGTATCGTCTGCCATGTCCCTTCCAGGTATCAAATTGCAGACATCTTTACAAAGGGTCTTCCCTCGGTCATTTTTAAATATTTTAGGGACAGTCTCAGCGTTCGACGACTTCCTGCTATGACTGCGGGTGTGTGTTAAATATACATAAGTATACACAATATGCATGTGTATACTCATGTATATTGGATCTCGGATTTTGTGTAGCAAGCCCACGGGTTGGGCATAATTTGTGAATAAAGTGTTGTAATAGTTTAGTGTAAGTATTACCTTAATTAGTCTTGTACACTTACCATAGTTATAGGATTCTTGTACTACTAGAATAAGGTTTTAAGAGTTGAATAAGAATATAATTTTTTTATTATAAAAATATGTAAATTATATATATACTTTTTCAATTAAATAAAATAATCAAGAGATTATTTCTTTCAATATGAACAGTGCAAGACATTCTCCTATGATGTAGTTGCACAAATCAAGACTGATGACAGGCATGACCATGATTAGTGGAAATGGAAGACAACTATGATAAGGTTCCCGGACATCTCCCGTTTCCCCTGTTACTCCTGCCCAGGGGCAAGGTTTTCCCCATACATCTTCCTTTCTGGATTGATCTTTTGGTATCTTCTTGAATCTCCATTCCCTCTCCCTTTCAATTTAATTGGATTTCATTTTGATTTTGGTTTTTCGATTTCACGTGAACATCCCTAATTAGGAAAAACACTAATAATGATGATTTTCTTTTTACTTAGAAATCAATTTTCTTGTCTCTTATACTCATAGTTGTTAAGATTAATTAGTTGATGTCCTACATTTACTAATTTTATCTTCTAAAATTTGGCAAGACGTTCTAATATTTTAACAGAAAGTGTTCCACTAAATCCCCTCAAATTGCTCCTCGTGTCTTGGAAATCGACCAATTCCCTTGCAACCTTACTAACTATGGGTACAACAATTGTAGGAAACGGGAAGTAAATAAATATTACAAATGCTAGAAAGGATAAACTACTCAAGATTACAATAAACTAGAAATAAGAACGATTACAAACTCCTTGTGATTTGTTGAGTCGAGTGATGGCACTCTGTCTTTAAGACAAGATTGCCTCGTATATATTCTTTTACGTTCGTGGGCAATTGTCTCCCAAGATACAATAGCAACTAACAAATGAGCAAAGGAAACTCAAGTGTTACTCTTGAAAAACTTTGAATATATAGGAAACTTGCTAGAGAGGAAGAAGAAGATGTCCGAAAATTTCTAAGTGTTGAATAATTGAGCCAAAGGCTTCAATTTATAGTGTAAGGAAATGACCCCTCAACTAACTAATGGTCTTCAATGGCCATGTAATGACACTTATTGAGGGGTTACATTCAGCCAAATAATGGCTGAATTCATGTGCCAAATAATGGAGATTCAATGCTCCAAAACCAGTCCAAAAGTCAGAACTTTCCATCTTCCCGTCGCAACATTCTGCCTCTGAAGCACCGCGGCTCTGCGAATTAGCGCCTCGGCGCCAGTAACCCAAACCACCATTTAGCGTCGCAGCCCTTCACGGCTCCGCGACGATTTCCGACTCGTTTCATCTTACACTTCTTCCTTCGTTTACCAGCGTGGAATACTTGTCATTTGGCCAATAACCGTCCACCATTCTATGTCTCAAACGTATTACGTATGTACCAATATCTCTTTCACTAATGAAATTTATGATACTTGGCACTACGTGTACACGTGTGTGGAAACGACGTTTACGACGTGCGGGGCCCCAATTGTTCGAGTCATAAATAATGGGATAAACTTAATTCCACATTAGTAAATTTTCAACACTAACTACAATTTTCGACGGTGTGAAATTGTTGGAAGTCATATATGTAAACTAAGTTTCAAGGTATACAAAGAAAATTCTAGAGTAATTCTAGTTAAAGAAGAAGTGAATGCTTCTATCGTGCTCCGTTTTTTCTCACATAATAGTAGCACATTACGTAAACTTGAGCCAGCCACCTGGTTAACATAGCAATTGCGCATACACACTTACTTCAAAAAGTTGAAAGTGATTGGAATTATATGCGTGTGTGCTTCCGTATGGTTCGTCGAAGAAATTCTAAAATTATATGATTTATGATACATACTCTTACCATTATTCTCTACAAGCTTTTTCCTCTTTTGTCTCCATTTTCCTGGCTAGTGCTACTTTAGTTCTTGCGTGGGACGTTCTCCATATTTTGGTATTAAGCCTACATTGTGTTGCAATGCGGTGCTAACTTTTTGTTATTGAAATTTAAAGTATCAAGAAGTAAACATACAAAGAAGCTAAAAGAATTCAATATTTACTATATACACATAAAAAAATTAATTTTACTGTAGAATAGTGTAATTCTCCTTGGTTGGAGGTTTCTCATTTATGCAATATATATAGGTATTTACAATTACAAACCTAATTGTATAAGGATCTTTCTACTTTACCTAATTACACTAGAATAATAATTAAAGAATATATAGAGAATATTTATTTATTCTCTATCACACCCCCTCAGTTTAAGCGGGAGGGCTCAGGTTAAATCTAAAGTCAAGGAACAGTTGCCGAGGAAGTCCCTTAGTAAATAAATTTGTGTACTGATAGGAAGAAGGAACATGTAACACCCGAACATGGCCCATGACAACCTTCTCACGAACAAAATGAATATCCATCTCAATATGTTTGGTTCGTTGATGCTGAACCGGGTTATGAGACAATTAAACAGCAGATATGTTATCACAGTAGACAAGAGATGCCTTACGTAAGGGACAATGAAGCTCTAGAATAAGGTTTCTGAGCCAGCAGATCTCGGCAACAATGTTTGCAACGCCTCTATATTCTACTTCTGCACTCGAACGGGAAAGCGTGGTTTGCCGTTTGGCAGACCACGAGATGAGATTATCACCCAAAAATACACAGTAGTCGGAAGTAGATCGACTTGTGTCCAAACAGTCGCCCTAATCGGCGTCCATATACGATATCAACATGGTCTGTGCAGATGGATAAAGATGTAATCTGTATTCAAGAGTACCCTTAACGTACCGAATGATACGTTTAAGAGCGGTAAAGTGAGGTTCCCTGGGAGCATGTATGAACAAACACACCTGTTGAATGGCATAGGCAATATCGGGCCTAGTGAAGGTAAGATACTAAAGTGCACCAGCAAGACTCCTATAAAGAGAAGGATCGAGCACCAGATCCCCGTCATCGGCACTGAGTTTCGACTTTGAGTCGATTGGAGTGGGCATGATCTTGCAGTTTACCATTTTAGCCCTGTAAACAATTTCTTTAGCATACTTACGCTGACACAGGAACATTGCATTTTTGGATCTAGTCACTGAAATCCCCAAAAAATAACTCAACTTACCCAAGTCTGTCATAAAAAATTCAGATTTGAGCAGGGTAATGATCTCGTGTTTCAACACATCAGATGAGGCAATCAGAACAATATCATCCACATAGAGAAAAATGTATGCAGTGTCATTACCTTGATGAAAAATAAAAAATGAATTATCACTTTTGCTGCACACGAACCTGATCTGCATGATGAAAGTGGCAAAGCGCTCATATCAAGCTCTGGGCGCTTGTTTCAAGTCATAGAGTGACTTTTGAAGATGGCAGACATACTGGGGAGCCTCTGGATGCACAAATACAGGCGGTTGATGCATATATACGGTTTCTTTCAAATCCTCATGTAAGAACGCATTTTTTATATTAAGTTGATGAATCGGCCAGTTATTTCCCATAGCTATGCTCAAAATAGTGTGAATAGTGGCTGGTTTAACCACTGGACTGAAGGTCTCACCAAGCTCACCACTATTTCTGAATTTGTGACGATATAACCATATGCAACGAATCATATTCACCCCCATCTGGTCTCGGGACAAGATCTCAAGTGTGCTGTGTAGTGAGCGAATTAAATTCCCCAAGCATGGCCGCATTCCAATTCGGGTCAAACTTGGCTAATTTTGGGCTTTTAGGTATAGGTGAGATAGTTTGAGTGGAGAGGTTAAAGTCGACTTTTGATTTGAAAATCCCGTGTTGGGCATGGGTTTCCATACGGTGGGTCAAAAGTGGGACTGTTTGGGTCATGGACAGTGGGGTCGTTTGGGACATAGTATTTTCCATTATTGATTAAGGGTGGGGAAGTGACTGGATGGAGGGGTAGTCATCGAGGGCTATCGATGGTGGGGCAGTGGGCTAGGGCAGTGATGGGTAGGGATGGGTGGCACGATGTATGGCATTTTTAATGAGAGGGGACATGTCCAGATCAATAAGGAAGCCGTAATCAAGGACTTGAAATTTTTGGATGTTTGCAAATAGGAAAATATTCTCCTCGAATGTGACATGACGAGATACTAGGATTTTATTTGTGGACAAATTATAGCATAAGTACCCCCTATGATTTGACGGAAAACCTAAGAAAATGGAAGGGATAGTTCTAGGTGCTACGTCAAGTGTCACGGCGCCCATACCCTAGGGCCGTGGCGCTAATGACCTAATTTGTCTTGATATATGAGTCAGGCCCAAGGTCAAACCCTAATCCGGTTTGACCTAATTTTCACGTATAAATACAGACATTCATTTCATTATTCAACACACTAATTTCAGATTATTATTCTAAGTCTTAGAGACTTAGAATCAAAACACTCTCTCGAACGTCTGCCGGATTTCCTAGCTTTCTGAAAGAGAAATACGTTGAAGCTTGGAGCTATCAATCGCAAGGGCATTCGTGTGCGCACCTATAGTAGATAAAGACTCCAGATAATACAACTTGTAAGTGTTCATGTTTCATGTTACATGTATTTGATTGTCATATAATCATACCAAAAGTAATTGTTGGGGTAAGTAAAAACAAAATTTTAAACTTTCGTTGTGCGTTACTTATATGTTTTGAACCCAACAACGGTCCAAGATACGTTTGGTATGTTCAAACAAATTTCCCTATGCTTCTTCCCATTACCACTTAAAAGGAACAAAATAAATAAATAAAGGTAAACATGAGAAAGAGAAGTGGAAAAAGCAAGTTGGAGAATGAAAAACTTTAAATATGTGAAAGTGGGTGGGCATCAATATCTCCATTGCCCAAAGGAATGGAATTCAACTTAATCATTGACACACTAAAGACTACTACTACTACCATGCAATGAATTTTCCAACATGACTTAGTGATGGTTGGCGGCTGCATGCTCACCTTTTCTTAACGAACCCAATTTTACCATGTGTCGCATGTTTCGTGTTTCTCAAATTGAATTTGTCACCTAAATTTAAATTAATTTATATACGTAAAAGAACATTAAAATAAAAAATTTGACATGCATAAACTACTTAATTAAAATTAAGGATTGGCGAGAGAAAATATTTTACATTTTAAAAAGAGTTCAAATATATTTTAGCTTGACTGTAGGATAAAACATGATTCACTTTGAGACTCGAAAAAGTAAATTTTCAATATTACTTATTCTGACCTGTAAAACAATTATCTACCTTTCTTCCTCCAATACAATTGTTTTTTCCTTTTTTTCTTTAATTTCTGAAAAGGTAAATAACTTAGCTAAGAGGTATTCTCAAATCAATACTTTCTAAGCTGTTCGCCCGGATTGATGGATCAATCCAGAATATCAAAAGAAACTTCGACTAACTATATATAGTCATTTAAACACAAAATATTCTATATTTGACAGCAACGGGGAAGGAATTATAACTTAATATGTCGTAGTTTAAAATGCATGGCAAAACAAATTATATTTAAGGTTCTTAATGATAAATATACATTTGACTCTTCAAATGAAAATAATATAGTATTCCTTCAGTCTGTAAATATTATTTGTTTTTTAAAAAAAAAAAATTAACCACCCTTCCCACATGGCCGGCTCAATGGCTAGGCAAGTAAGACAATTGCTTTAGACCCCCAATTTTGGGGGGTCCAAATTTGACTAAGAATAAATTATGTGTTAATTTTTTTTAAAAGAAAATTGATTATTTATGATCTAAAAGTACAATAATTTTATAAAGTTATATTATTTTATTCTCTTTAACCTTTTTCAAATAAAAGAAATCGAACAAATGTTATTTTCCTTCTTATGTTCTGTCGGCTAATTAATTCCTTTTGTATTCATTTTTTTCAAATTTATGATAAGTTAGAGTAATACTCTGTCAAAAATAAGAGTAAAATGGTCAATAGTGGAGAAGTGTTGAATAAAATGAATTGTAACACTTTGTTGTTCCTTTTTAAGTTTTCAATCATTGTAACAAGTATATTAAAGTGGGGTATACCAAGTTATCAATTTTTTAAATCAGATTCTATCATTCTAACTCTATTATTTTTATCTAAAATTGTCAACCTATTAGTGATAAAATTATGTTAACAATTCCTAAAATGATTGCCTGAGTGGAAGAATGTTTTTACAACATTGAAATTGATAAATCATATCTAAAATTACCAATTGGGAAAAAAATATTTGAATAAATCGATTATGTAAAAATTAGTAATAATTTTGCATCTAAAAAAGTTGGAAAAGTTTGTTTAGGTATTAGGCCTCTAATTAAAATTTGCTTTAGACCTTCAATTATATTGAGCCTCCTGTCTCCTTGTCTCCCTAGACCACAATTATGAGATTACACTAAATATGTTGTTCTAGTATCATATATTGGTCTAAACTACTATCATTCTTTCTCATAACCATATCAATAATTGGAGCATAATGATGAATCTGAACCAGAAAAGAAAGTAATAAATAATTCTCGTTTTATCGAAACGTCAAATATGTTATTAAAATAGTAATCTATCAAAACGACAAAATTAACAGAGATGGAATAAATATATATAGCTGTTATATTTTGTACCATTCATATTGACAGGGACTAATAGGCATGCCAAGCCCTTTCCCAATTGCATATGGTCGTGATTGTGTTGGTATCACAGGTTGGATGGATACTCCATTTGAAGATTCTTTCCTTACATCTCATGAACTCTTCTACTTGATCCTTTTTCACTTTCTTTTTTTCTTCCATTCCTATTCCTTCAATAAATCAGCAAAAAATATTCTTCATTCTTTTTTAGTTTATCAGTTTTTTGGACCATAGGAGAAAGATCTATTTGTGACATTTATGTTATATGTAATTGTTATCGGCCCCAATTCCGCTATCTGCCGTTGTATCGGCTGATGAAATCGGGAGACAAATTGATTCCTTAACTTAAGCAATTTGGGCTGGAAACGAAACTCTAATCTCCAGCAATGGGTTCCCCAACTACTCCAGAAAGCGTTAGGACGGTGGATATGGTAAACTAAGAGGTAAGAAACATGAATACAGACGAGTAAAGTAAAGGATAAAAGATAAAGATAGATAAGTTTTGATGTGTTTGATTGTGTGTGTTGTCTATAAACAAGGAATGAATATTTATAGTACAAAAAGGAAGAAAAAAATGTACAAACGTGCCCCCCCCCCTGTCGGCCATCAAGTAACCCACTACGCTCAACGGCTCACTATGGGGGAAGTGGTGCCAATTTTCTCACCCTCTACTCCTCTTGCTCGGATAATGGCCCTCTCTTTTAGGTTTTGTTGGCTGTTACCGCTTTTAGGGGTTCGGAAACCCTTCTTGACTTAGTCGTTGAAGCGTCTGCATCTGAGTGGGTTTCAGTCGTTCCTCTAACCAACAACTTCGGCTAAGATGCCTTAGTAGCCGATGAAGTTCTCGTAGTTGAGGGCTAGGAGTAAATTCGGCTCCGAAATAGTTCGGTTGTTAGTGAATTCGGCTAACACTTAAATTATTTTTGAGTGTTAACAGTTACCCCCCTATATTAACTCGAGTGTCTGTTGAGTTGATGTATCCGAAATTAGTCATTGTTTCAGTCTAACAACCGCGCATGTCACTTCAATCGACTTGTCTCCAGTGCATGCAATGATGATAAATTCTTGAGATGTGTTTCCCCTTTAACCGAGGCATATCCATTACCACGAATTGGCTTTGATGATTTTTGTCCATGCTTTTGAAAATGATAAATTACTCTCAGCCGTGCCTCTAAGAGTTATTTAATGAAAGGTATCCCCCATAGGTTTCTCACCTAATCTTTGGCCCTTTTCTTAGACGGAAACCATGGCTTCATCTGTTTTATCTTGGAGATCAGGAAAAATTATTCTAGCCGATAGTGACCTGACCCTCGCCTTTGCCTTCGTTAATGAACAGCTGGTTCTGACTCCGTATGGTGGACCGGAACAAGGCGATTCTCTCTTGTTTCAGTGCCTCGGACTGATAAACCACGACTTTTTTTCTACTTGTGACTGGTTCACCAGCGGCTGCTGTTCGGCTAACCTTCGTGCTTGGCCAACCAAGGTCGCTCATTATTCAGGTTGGTTGGATCGAGTGAAGTTAGTCACAGTAGCCGAATGGAGGCGCTTGGGTTCTTCTGATGCCCCCGTACTTTCGGAGTTTGATTTCCGTTGTAACGCCGAGTTCGAATATGCGTGGCGCCTCTGTTTTTATGCTTGGTTTATTTGGATGTGGGAATCCATATTCCACCATTTAACTTCAACATTGCTCTCGGCATTCTTGAGCAAATTTAGGGTAAACCTTGCAAATTTAATGGGTCATTATCTTTGACCACTTGGGATGGCGTTTCTTCGCCTGAGCAGTGCGACTAACCTTACGACACAGGCGTGTAAAAGAAATAGCTTTATATTTCGTGACCAGGCAGTCGGTTTGTGGCTATCATTTAGCCATACATCTCCCGTCGGAGGGAATTAGCTTATTTTGTGTGACCAGACAGTCGGTCTATGATTGTCGTTTATTCATGCATGCCCCAAATCGAAGGATAATACTTTTTCAGATACTTGTAATTTACATTCCTATCTATTTCTTCGTCATGCATGTTTATTAGTCGATATGCGTTGCCGGCGATCCGTTGGCTTACTACGAAAGGTCCTTCCCAATTTGGTGACCATTTATCAAATTTACGATCTTTCATCCCAATCGGCAAAACGGTTTTCCAAACTAAGTCTCCTTCGGCAAACCTCTTAGGCTTAATATGTTTGATGTATGCTTTAGTCATTTTACATTTACCAGCTTCGATTTTCTCTAGGGCCATTAGTTGATCCCCATCTAGCTAGTCTAACTCCATTAGCAAGGCCTGTTGATATTTCTCTAAACATAGAGAGTTCTGTTTGGTCACCCGTAATGATTTAACATTAATTTCCAGCAGCAACACTGCATCTTGGCCATAGGTTAGCCGATAAGGTGTCACCCCGGTAGCTGTAGATTTAGAATTCCTGATCGCCCAAATAGCCTTATCCAGAGTGAGATGCCACATTCCTGATCTATCCTCAACGTTCTTACTAATTATGTCCACAATAAGTTTGTTAGTTGCCTAAGCTTGCCCATTCGCCTGTGAGTAATAACGCGAAGATGTGATCATTCTAATCCCAAATTTCTCAGCAAAGGCTGCCACTTTAGAACCAGTGAACACCGTCCCTTGATTAGTCATAAACGTCTTAGGGATACCATATCTATATATGATCTGGTGTTGGATAAATTGAATGACATCTGTCTGATGAACCCTTTTCATCGGCTGAGCCTCCACTTATTTAGTGAAGTAATCGGTAGCCACAATAATAAAATATGGCCTTTAGCCAATTACGGGTGAATCTTGCCGATGAGGTCCATAGACCATCCTCTGAAGGGCCAAGGTTTTACGACTGGGTGCAGCAACTCGGCTGGTACCCATTGGATCGGTTCATGTCTCTGACATTCTTCGCATTCTTTTGCATACTGGAAGCAGTCAACTGTGATGGTAGGCCAATAATAGCTGTGGATCAGCCATTTCATCACTGGTCCCGCTCTGTGTGATCCACACACTCATTCGTGGACCTCTGCCATGACCTTTAAGGCCTCTGCTTTGGCAATGTACTTGAGTAGTACTTCATTCACGCTCCTTTTATAGAGGTCATTGTCAATGAGCACATATTTCAAGGCTCTTCTTCTTATCTTGAGGTCTTTGCAACTGGAGGGGTCTTTTAGGTAGTCAATTATTAAATTCCTTCATAAGTCAATTTGATCGACGGTTAATACTTCGGCTGGCAGTTCGTCGTACTCTAAAGTGAGTAGAGACTTTATGAAGCCAGAAGCTTCTTGCGCTAAGTCGTTAGCCTCAAAATTCATGCCTCTGAGAACATGACTTAATGTAAATGACGTGAACCTACTAAGTAACCTGTTAGCCATTTCATAATGGGCCAACAAATTCAGATCCTTGCAGTCATATTCCCCGACCAGCTGCTTGATAACCAACTGAGAGTCTCCGCGAATCTTGATGTATTTCTCTTTCATAGTGACTAGGAGTTTGAGTCATATGATGAGAGCATCATATCCGGCTTGGTTATTTGTCAAGTCAGAATCTAACTAATAAGAGAACCTCCATGTTTCATCTCTAGGATCGGTTATTGTTATCCCAACTCCGACTCCTTTCTGGGTTCTTGACCCATCAAAAGTCAGCGTCCAAGGGACGACGTCCATATATGCGGTAGAATGGGCGCATGGGTCCTCCGCATCTACACAGGGGTGATCCATCAAGAAATTGGCTACTGCCTGACCTTTGACGGCCTTGAATGGCTTATAGTCGGGAGAAAATGTAGTGAGTTCATTGCCACTTCATTAGTCGTCTTTGCAAAACAAGTCTGTTTAATAAGTACCGGACGTTATCAACTTTGCACAAAACGTATGTAATGTGAGGCATTAGATAATACTCGAGTTTTGTGCAAGCATAGAATAAAGACATGCAAAGCTTCTCCAAAGGAGTATATCTAGTTTCAGCGTCGTTGAGCATTCGGCTAAGATTCCATCATCGGCCTCATGTGCTAGCAAGCAGCCGATAGACAATTCTGCAGTCGAAATATACAATTTCAACGGCTTTCCCAGCACGGTAGGCACCAATACGGGGGGAGTAACTAAGGCCTTTTTTAATTTGATCAAATGCCTTTTGCTGTTCCGGACCCCATACTAGCTCTTCTGACTCTTTAAGCCTGAGCAAATGTGAGAAATCCTTCATCTTGTCAGCCGAGTTAGATATGAACCTCCTTAAGAAATTGATTTTTTTCCAATAAGCTTTGCAAATCCTTCTTTGTCTTAGGTGGTGCGGATCCCATTACTGCCTTGACTTTGTTACAGTCTATCTCGATGCCTTTCTTGTGTACCAAAAAGCCAAGGAAATTGCCAGCCGATACTCCGAACATGCACTTGGCCGGATTCATCTTGAGATTATGAATCCTCATTCTTTTTAATACCTGTTCAAGATCGGCTAAATGATCCTTGAAGTCCTTAGACTTCACTACTACATCATCAATGTAGACCTCCATAGTCTTGCCGATCAAGTCGTGGAAGATGGCGTTCATGGCCCTTTGATAAGTGGCACCAGCGTTCTTCAAACCAAATGGCATAACTACTCACTCATAAATGCCCAACGCCCTTGGACATCTAAAGGCGGTTTTGTGAATGTCGTCCTCGACTACTGATATCTGATTGTAGCCATAGTATCCATCCATGAAGATCAATACACAATTAGCGGCTGCTGAATCGACTAGCATGTCGGCTATCGACATGACGTACTCATCTTTAGGAGTGGCTAGATGTAGGTTCCTGTAATTAATACATACTCGAACTTTGTCATTCTTCATCATGACTGGTACGACATTCGCCAACCATTCCACATACTTAGCCATTCTGATAAAGCCAGCTTTCAGTAGTCGTTCGATCTCATCTTTGATTTGAGGTATCATCTGAGGGTGATACCTTCTGGGCGGCTGTTTTTGGTACTTGAAACCCTCTTTGATTGGCAATCTGTGTTCTACCAAAGTACGTGTCAGCCCAAGCATCTCATGATAATCTCATGTGAAGTAGTTTTATACTACAGTAGAAGGGTTGGTGTGCCTCGTTTGTCTTCTTCCTTCAGCAGACCACTAATATGTGTTAGCCGTTGGCTTTCTTCAATTCCCAAGTGTCTTCTAAAGGATCCTAAGACTCAACACTAGACATAGTCCTTCTTATGGGCGATTCAAGTTCCATTGGCAGCTCAACTTCATCGGTTGCAATTGTTAGTTCGACGTCGTGGTCCCCTATCTGTGATGCCTCGGCTATTTGGGTCTCCTCAATTATTTAAATCCTCCAAGGTAAGTCGTGGTTCGCCTAATTGCTTTATTTCAAACCCTCGCGAGGTAAGATTACAGGATTTCCAAGATCATTCTTCATATTGCTCTGTGATGGCTATGGGAGACACATAAGGTGAATAGAGGATATCCTCTACGTTCTGAACCCCTGGTCGAAATGGGTTATTATCCGTTGGGATAATTTCGATCTTATCTCCTTCCCAAAAAATGAGCTTCTGATGCATGGTAGAGGGAAGGCATCGGTTGGTGTGATTCCAGTCCATACCCAGCAGAATAGTGTAGGACGGCTTGCCATCTATAACAAAGAATGTCAATATGACCGCCTTGGGACCCATGGTGATTTCTGCTACTAAAATCCTCAAAGCTTCAGAAGTCTCTCCCATAAAGCTAGCCATTTTCATGTTAGTTGGGATGATGTCTTCTCTGGCTTTGTTGAGGTTTTTCAAAGTAAGCAGTGGCATCACATTCAGCACAGCCCCATTGTCGACGAACACTCGTCTAATGATTTTGTCGTTGATGTAAGCCTTCAAATAAAGGGACTTGAGGTGTTTAACCATCTCTTTCATAGGTGCACCAAACGCGGTGCTCAAAGCGTCCCTAGCCGTGGTATCGGCTATTGTTTCCCAATCTGTGTCTTCTACGCAAACATCACCTTCCAGGCTATCCAGCGTGAAGCAGTTGGCCCAGAACTCACACGGGATTAGGCTGACGATTTCAATGTCTGCCCACATCTCATAAACCAGGTCTTGGCTAAATAAATCAAGGATGGAGTCTCACACCTCGTTGAATTCTATTGAAGAGAAATCAATACCTTTTATATCTTGGATACAGATGGAGATCGGTTGGGGATCCTCTGACTAAGTTCTCTGCCCGATCTGTGGGATTGTCTCGGTTAGAAGTCCATCTAAGACCACATTCTCTTGCCGGGGTTCTTCCGTCGAGTTATCGATAGGTTGTTCATCTAGCTCTGGTTGGCCCGACGTCTCTCCTTCAGGCGACATTGCCCCTGAAGTAACTAAGCCAAATGCCCGCTCGATAGCCTCAGCTACGACAGGCTCAAGAATCTCCTAGTTTTTGGTTGCCTTGGTGTTGAAAATTAGATGCAGTGTCTGTTGCATCTTACGCAAGGCCTTGGCACGTTGTATCCTTTTATTGTGGGTTCTGGATGCGACTCTCGGTGGTGCCTCTTTCTTTCCGGGAGCCTGATTGATAGATCATTTCCCCTCTTCTATATTGGCGACTGGTTTAATCATTCTCTAGGGTCTCGTCTGATCCTCATTTTTTGCTATGATATGTAAGGACGAAACACCCCCGTTCACGTTAAACTCGACCACCCTCTGTTTGGTTTTATGGAGCGGTTCTTCATCTATTCGAGGCATGATCGGCTACCGATTGGTTGGCATCCGTAATTTTCCCCCAGGCCTATGCCTGGCATCAACGGGAACCCTTTCAAACCTCATGGTTTGTTCCTGAAGCTCTCGTTCAAAGTCCCTCGCATATTTAGGGCGGTCATGAAAACTGATCCTAGCTGGCTACCTGTCATTACGAATGTAATGTAGGCTGCCTAACCGATTGAACACAGAAGTTCTTGTGACCTTCTCCCCTTCAATAGGTTTCTTAAGGACCCATACCATTTTCATCGGTTGTTTCCCTTTGGTGTCCCTTTACTCATCGGGCTTAGCAAAAGATACTATAGTTATTGGTACCGCGGAAAAGGGGTCGGTATCAATAGATATTTCAGCCACGTTCTTGTCGGCTAGCTTGAACATTCCCTCTCTGATGTCGTTTTATATCGCCTTCCTAAAGACCACACAATTAGAAGTAGAGTGATTGTATGAATTATGTCACTTACAATACTTCTTATCCTTGAGTTCCTCGGCGGGCGGAATCATATGACCATCAAGCAGTTGAATCTGCTTATCTCTAAGTAGATGATCAAAGATATGATCTGCCTTCGTGATATCAAACAAGTAACCGACCCTGTCATCGGATGAACTTGGTTCCTTGCCTTTGACGGCTTTTAAGGATGGGCAAGAGTAAACCTTACACCTAACAATCTCGGCCACCATTACATCTGCCGTGCAGTTGTCTAACTTGGAGTCAGACTCATCCGCTTCAATTATGGATACCAAGTGGGAGCCTCGATTTCAGTTGGCTCTTCTCCGCTCCTTCTCCTGGACATACTACTCTATTTGGCTAGCCTTTTCGGCTAACTGGCTTAGGTCAGAGCAAGATTGTCCTACCAGCTTCTCCTTTAACTGAGGGTGCATGTTGTTGATTATCATGTGGGCACACTCAGATTCGGGGAAGTGTATCGTGCACTTTCCAACTTTCTTTCTGAACCTCTCGATAAAATCGGTAACCGATTTATCGACCTGCTGCTTGAGATTCGTTAGATCGATCACGATAACCTGAGATTGTGGCTAATAAAACCTATCATGGAAGCACCCCTCCATGTCAGCCCAGCTTTGCACGAAATCAGGAGCTAAATAGGGGTATCATGCAAAGGTTATTCCCGTTAGAGAGAGAGAGGGAATAGCTACAATTTGTGATACTCGTTCTGGCAGCTTCGCCGCATTGGGCAGTAAATCTACCGATGTGCTCGATAGTGAATTTTCCATTGTCGCCAGAGAAAATAGCAAACTCCGGTGTTTTGAAGCCCCTCGGCAAAGGTGCTATCCGATCCACCCAGTCGGGGTAGGGCTTCTTATATACAGGCATGTCCAAAGGTTTCAGTTGGATGTCAAAGTACCTCCGCATAATATTAGCAATGATCTCCGGGTTTATCAATTGTGACGTCCCCTGCCGATTCTCTACTGGATTCGGCTGGTAGGCGTTCTGCACTGGCGGCCTCCATTTTGTACTTTGTTGGACAGGGTTTTGAAGGTTATAGGTGGTCTGCTGGCCATTACCAATAGGTGGGGTAATGCCCCATGGAAGTTATTGGGTATGGCCACCAAAGCCTGTAACCTGAGCTCTTGGAACGGCTAACGAAGTCTGAGGATAAGGTGGAACGGTGTTCCATGGCTGCTCTCCTCGGACGTCGGCTGTTCTTAGAAAGTTTACGCTTCCTGAAAGGTATGGATTGGGTACCGGCAATGACTACTAGAACGGTAATCCGCTGTAAACAGCGTCACCAGATAGCTGAGCTAAGTCATAGCCAGGAGCCATCGGCTGCAAATTCGGTTGGCCAACATTGTTCGCTTGCATCGTAAGGCCGTTCGTAGAAACGTACGGCATAACGGGCGGCAATCCAAAGTGTCCTGGAGCCTGAACTGGTCTCCGGCACTGGCTGATGCACATGCGGCTGAGGAACAACACCGGGGGTCACGGTCTCACGCTGAACAACACCTCTCGTCAGATGGATGGCAGAACTAGCCGAACATTCTCCTGGGTGCATTCGGTTGGTTTCCATCTCCCTCGCTTCCTGAACTCATTATGTACCATTGGTTTCACAATGTCAGCCAACTATTTAGAAACTTGGTACATAATGTCGTGGATGCCCAAGTCGATCTGTTGTCTAATAAAAGACGTGGTCATTATGGTTGGACATTCAGATTGACTAGATTCTTCCACGGCTTGGGTTGATGGAGGAAGTGGAGGGGTATCCACCGATGTAGGCATACCCGGGGAGGATGTTGGTTCATTGTTCCTTCTGGGAGGATTTTGTTTAGGATGTGGACTGGACTCGAGGTTCATTTTCCTACCGGACCTTAGGCGCATACACCAAGAATGATCCTGACCTGGAAAATCAAACTTTACAATTAATTCACCTATGGTCCTACTGGGCGCGCCAAATTTGTTCTCGGCCCCAATTCCGTTATTTGCCGTTGTATCGACTGATGAAATCGGGAGACAAATTGATTCCTTAACTTAAGCGATTTGAGCTGGAAACGGAACTCTAATCTCTAGCAATGGGTTCCCCAACTACTCCAGAAAGCGTTAGGACGGTGGTTATGGTAAACTACGAGGTAAGAAAAATGAATACAGTCGAGTAAAGTAAAGGAAAGTAAAGGATAAAAGATAAGATAGATAAGTTTTGATGTGTGTTGTCTATATACAAAGAATGAATATTTATAGTACATAAAGGAAGAAAAAATTGTACAAACGTGCCTCCCCCCCCCCATGTCTGCCATCAAGTAACCCACTAAGCTCAACGGTTGACTATGGGGGAAATGGTGCCGATTTGCTCACGCTCTACTCCTTTTGCTCGGATAATGGCCCTCTCTTTTAGGTGTTGTTGGCCGTTACCGCTTTTAGGAGTTCGGAAACCCTTCTTGACTTGATCGTTGAGGCTTCTGCATCTGAGTGGGTTCCAATCGTTCCTCTAACCAACAACTTCGGCTAAGATGCCTTAGTAGCCGATGAAGTTCTCGTAGTTGAGGGCTAGGAGTAAATTCGGCTCCGGAATAATTCGGCTGTCAGTGAATTCGGCTAAACACTTAAATTATTTTTTGAGGGTTAACGGTAACATTGACCATATGATTTTGTTACATCTTCGGAGGACCACAAAAACGTAGAACATAAAGATGAACACATGTATTTTTTTCTCATTTGGGTGTTATGTTCTTGAGAGAAACTGTATTATGTATTACTCAGTCCAAATGATGATTTTTGTCACTTGAACTAATTAGCTGGTACTCTTGCCATCAAAAAAAGAAACGAAAGACTGGGAATTTTATATCTTAAGAAACAATCATGAAAATTTTGATTAAAAAGTGAGGGGCAATTTGAGCTGAAAGGAAAGAAATCATATTATTCAAATTATTCTTTACCTTAAGTTATACTATTAAACTTTTGGACTGTTAACAAGAAATAGGAAAACAATAAATGCTATATATCTCTTCTTTTCATATTATATTGTCTTTAAAGTTTTATGCACACCCTTTAATAAAGACATGTAATAGTCGTAATCATAAGAGTATTTGTCTAATTTATTTATTTCTTCTTAACATCTCATTAACACTCCACTATATGGAATAGTAAGGATGATTTTGTCTAATCTATTATGTATTTCTTCTTAACATCTCATTAACACTCCACTATATGGAATAGTAAGGATGATTTGAAAAAATAATAATAACCCTTCTTCATATTTATCTAAATAACTTGGAACATTTTGATACAAATTCAGTTCTGACAAAATAACTACTCCAATATTTGGCACGACGAGGTACGTAACAAAAATGAAGGCATTGATTTGTTGGAAGGAACCTCCAATAATTAACAAAACCCCAGATGGATAAAACTTGATTTGATTTTAGAAAGAGAAATACAAAGAAAAGATGGAAAAAAGAACAAAGGTTTGACTAGTAGTATTATCTTATCTATCTAACGATGGTTTATGAACCCTTATAAGTGCCTTAAGAATTATCTTAAAACTTAGATATATGTTTCTTTTTGGTACCAAGAGAATCAAATTAACATTCAATGAAACTTAGATACAAATTATTTGCACTATAATAATACATCTTAGTGCAGAAAATTAAATGTATTAGTATGTTGCAAGAATAAAAACTCTTTGGATAGAAAGATTCCAAAAAGATTTGCCCATCCCTTTAATTGCATCAACAGAATCAACTTTAGAGATTTTTTTTTTCCTCCCTACCCAAAAGAAAGGGTTCTTTTACAATAAATTTATCAAACATTTTCTTTGGTACTAAATACAACCATGAGCAATCTTTTGCCCTTCCTTATATGGTAAAAAGACTATCAAAAGTTAAC